>OY992513.1:19297671-19897671 GCA_963921215.1 Scoparia ambigualis
TTCTGGATTATTTAATTTTTACTCTTTTATGTCGCACTATATCCATGGTCAAGAAATAATTTATTAATAAATTTCACAGGGGTAACTATGATGTTGTAGGAAATAAAACGTTAAGCCGGGTCCGCTGCGCCAGATTTTGAACAGAACATTGTTCTAAAACATAAATAAGGGGCGTGGCCTAAATGTTTTATCGGAACGTGTTTGCCGGAGTTTGTGGAAAACATCCCCGCGTTCGTCTGCGGGGGGAGGGGATCTTTCATTTTATGTTTGATTTCGCCGCAGGAAGACGTTTCGCTAATGATGATAGAGTGCATTGTCGAGTGAAATGTAGAGACAACACTAGAGTTCATAATGTTGATTCGTGAAAAACCCGTAATATGGGACGCGACACCGAATCAAAATAAAAATAAAACCAAAAAACAGATGCCTTCGCGGAAATGGCAGAAATTATGGGTACTTCTGTGAACTCGTGTCATCAAAAAATGTTTGAGTCTCAGATCACAATTTTCAATGTAGAAAATTTTTAAGTAACGTCTAGTGGTCTGACACGAAATCACAGACATTTATTAAGAAGCACGAAATCTATTTCTGTTACTTCTTTCGAGAACTTAATCCACTACAGCCAAAACAATGTTCACGTCTTCCTCGTCGCTGCTCATTTTTTTATGTGAAGTTTTGTTCAAAAACTTTGTTTATTGAACATTGCTAAAGTCGCAGAACTGTTTTGAACAAAAAATGTTCATGAACAATGTTCTGTTCAAAACATGTTGCAGCGTACGCGGCTTAATGCTTCAGAAAGAAATGTAAAACCACGCACAGTTACCTCTCGCTTGGCTCGAGTTTTAATCGCGAGTGCTCGGTCCTGTTTTATTTAAGTCTATGTTTACTTGGTACAATACATTAAATGAAAATAGAACTTCTTCGTCCATGGTATAAACTTAACTCTGCACGAAATTATGCAATATCATGTTAGTATAGGTCCTATACTATAGGACAACAGCTAGAGGCATAAACTGTTAATAATGTAGGTAGGTTTTATTGTTAGTTAAGTTTTTACAACTAGTATTCGTGAACGCAGCTATTTATGACACAGAGAGTACGCAATGAGCATTTAAACTAATATGTCTGTGACGCAATGTAAAGTAAACGATGAGAACAGCAGAAACGAAACGCAAATTTATACGCAAAAAAAAAAGACAAGCGTTTGTTCCATTCACGTTCCATTGAGTTTTATGCTGGATTTACACGAAGCCAATACTTGAGACAATCCACTAAGCCAGTCCAATAAGCCAATGCCAATGCTAAGCAAAAATGCCTTGAGGACAATCCAATGTAGTGGACTGTCTCTATTTACACGATGCCAATATTGTCTGTTTGTTTAATTGTTTCGTAGTCTCAAGTATTGGCTCCGTGTAAATCCAGCATTATAGAATAAAGATCCATAAAGTCTCGGACCAAATCTCAGAACAATAACAAGCATAGAAACCACGCTAAAATAGAAAGCAAAGATATATATTTATCCTACTTCTTCTTACGAGTCATGCTAATGAGTTAGAAAGAGATGGAGAATGTTTGACTTGTCCTAATTTGTGTAGGTGGTCACTAGTTTATTCCGCACTACGTCGGGACGTCGGGACGTACGGGACGTCATTTCTCGGCATTTTATATCGACAGAAATAAAACTAAATATTGAACATGTAAATAAATATGAAGGCGAAGGATAAGCGCGCCGTCAATGACCGAAGTATTATGTTAGCATCGAGGAGACAGAATTTGTATTTGCTTTCCATGCACTATTGTCATTCTGTATATTTCGTTGCGTTTCACTACACGCACTACATTACTGACAAAATGCATTTCCACGAGAAAATGATACAGAATGACAGAAGTGTATGGAGAGCGATACAAATCCTGTCTTCTCGACGCTAACATAATAATTCGGTCATTGACGGCTTTTTCGCTTGTCTTGGAAACGATATAAACTAAATCGGACAAATTTTCAAAAAACTACGTTATGGTGCACAAGAAAAACACCTACAATATTATATTGAATTACTGTAGGTACAGCAGCGTCAGATCGACCTACCCAAATCTGTAAAAATATCCTAATCGATATTGAACTCTATGACTTCAACATTAGGTTGAGATTCGGTTGCAGGTATTTCACAGATTAGTAGGTCGCAGAGTAGGTAGGACGATATGATGCTGCCTGTACAGTCAGCGTCACATCTATCTATTCTTATATATGATGAAAGGTTACGAGAATTTTACATAATATGTACATACAATTTCATCATGTAGAGTTCAATATCAATTGGAATATTTTGACAGATTTGGGTAGGTCGATCAGTGGCCGTGTGTACACACACTACTTTACGTTCTATTGTTAGGCCAAAAAATTGTTAACGGTAAAAGTGGTCACTCTTGCCTTCAGCAAGTTTTGCGAGTTAATAACGAGAAGCAGTGTACAGTCAGTGTCACATCGGCCTACCCTTATCTGTCAAATTAACTAGATGGATATTGAACTTTATGCTTTGAAAGTAAATCTGAAAATTGATACGAGGAAAATATAAGTATGAAGGATTACTAAGGAAATAAAAAACTTATAAATGAACATTTAAAACATTTTTATTCAATCACTGCCTCTTAAATAAGAAGGTTTTGGTTAAAAAGCTTCATAATTTGTCACGAGGCGCACATTCCTGTAATTCCAGTTTCGTATTCGTATTGTCAAATATAACTTATAGTCGCGTAGCCGGAGAAAAATTACTTACGATAATTCTAAAACTTTTCATTTTTGCTGAGTGTTTAGATTAGGTGGATTGTAAGCTATTTTTAAAAAGTTAGAAGTTTTATGACTGTGCTTTAGGTATGGTTTAGGTATTTCATAATATTTCGTGTAACGTAATGTATATAATATTAAAGTTTGAAATGTTGAGTGTTTCATAATAAGAACTATCTTATCTTTGTGTTGTAAAAAGTTTAGAAACATAATATATGTGGAACTATGAAAATCACAAAATCACTCTTTTTGTCTTTCAATAAAATTTTAAAATTTCTGAAATAATATTTAAGACTTTCAGTGGTTAGTGGTACACATGTTGAACAAAGTTTAGAAAGTTAAGTGGTGTGCTTCTTTGATAATTTCATTTTTCTTTCGTAACTCACGCAATAATCAATTAAAATTGACAGAATCGCTCATACATGACCTTTGTAATGCTATTTTATACCACACAAAAAATTAGAAACATACATACAGTGCATTTTGTTTAAATCACGAATAAAACATTTCGCTAAATACGTTTGTTTATGCGGGACGCGGCCTGCTGCGGGCGCGGCGCGGGGCGGTGGCGGCGGGCAGGCGCGGGGGTGGGGGCGGCGCGCGTGACGGGCGAAGATAATACAAGAAGACGTTTTGCAGAAAAGTAAACTAAGTACTTTAACCTACTTATTTTACATCTTAGCTGACATCAATACAAACAAAACACTATTAAATGACAAGTTTCGAGTAGGTGGTTAAGTACAGATCGCGCAATTCTTCTTTCAGATAAGATTATTCTACAATCATCCGAATTAGATGAATGGGATGAAAACGTAAACACGTAATAATAAATTAAAATTGACAGAACCGCTCATACATGCCTTTGTAATGCTAATTTATACCACACAAAAAAATAGAAACATACATACAGTGCATTTTGTTTAAATCACGAATAAAATATTTCACTAAATACGCGATTAGGCATGCAGGACGTGGGCGGGTGGATTCGGGCATCAACTCGTCACACCAAAATTTTTTTCTAACTATTCGTCATCCCGTCAAACCGTTCTAACTGGTCACAAAGAAGGAGGATACCTAAACAAATTTCACTACCCGCCAAACGTGTGGTACAACAAATTTTGGGACAAACACAACATAAGAAATCAAAAATGCCAATTATTTATTAATAATGTATTTATTTTAATCATATCAAACCATAAATATCCTCCTTGTGACCAGTTAGAACTGTTTGACGGAATGACGAATAGGAGCAGATTTGCGGTGTGTGTGACCAGTAGCACAGAATAAATAATCCAGTAGCCAGGATTTGGCGACATCCCGCGCCCGCTCTCTCACCTACACGCGCCTGTCGGTAGGCAGCGCTTACGCCGCGTCCGCGGTCAGTGAGCGAAGAAACTTCGAAGAGGGAGCATCGTGTCAACAGTTAGTGACTTTTGGCAAAATATTTTTGGCAATTAAATGTCTAAAATGCCACTATATATTTTTTTATTTTATTTGGGTAAAAAAACAATGTTGAATACAATGTTGCTTAGATTATTAAATTTATATAAAAATGATAATATATTTTTTATTTCGTATCTTTATTTATTTATTCAGGAACAGCAAACAGTTACATTACAACTTATAACTAAAATAAATTTAAATAAATATTAACAGTAATGCAACCCACAACGCTATTCTCAGAGTAATAGAAATTGTTACTAAAGGCTAGAGGGTGCTGAAGTACGAAATAATACAAATTATACACCATATATTATTATACGATAATGTAACTTTTACTCATAACATTGTAGTAGTAACTAAAGTATACTTACATAGAATACAAGTACAAATATAAAACACAAAATAAATTATCAATTTACATTTAAAAGTTTCATAAAGATATGAGATTTAAAACCACTGTCATGTAAAAATATGTCAATTGATTCGAACTCTTTATTGTATGTGCCTACAGCACAAAATTAAACGCGATGCAATCCTCAATGAATTTAATAGTTTTATATGATTTTAAATCGTCGGCGCACAATAGAAGTTTTGAATTTTAAAAGCATTGTTTTATATTATTTATATATAAAATGAACATAAGCGGCCCAAGGATGGAACCCTGTGGCACCCCTGAAGTTACCGTAACGCTTTTGGAATGATAACCATTGATGACTACCTTTTGAGACCTATTTTTGACGTATGATGTACGCCACCGGTGACACTCCGTGTACGTGAGAGCTCGAGCGCTGGTGACCTTGAGCGGAACGTGTAAACTCTAGGGTTAATCTGAAATGGAATTTAGACTTGTGCCAAAGAAGACGTATGTGTATGTTACATAGTATGTTATGTAATGTAAACCTGTGCAAGGACAATTAAGTAGGAAAGTGAAAGGTAGGTCGTACGGATGATAGGTAAGAAGTAGGTACAGACGGATAACGTACCTACTACCTACCTATACTTCTTACGATTTTATACAGTTACTCCATTAAGTAAGTAACTACCAACCTAGTTAGGTACTTGTAAATTGTAATAATGTAGGTAGGTACTTAATAATTGTAGGTGGCTAGTAGAATTGAAATTATAATACTTAATTAAGTAAATAGGTACCTACGTACTTACGTAGACATACAGACGCGGGGGGACTTTGTTTTATAATAAATAGGTAGGTAGTGATGAATGATTAAGTGATAATAAGAGTACCTACTTACTTACCTTACTATAATTTAGGAATTCTTTTGCATATTTACCTGAAGTTTTTAATTGATTAATTGTCAAAAAAACATGTAAGGGTTGTGGAAAAAACTTTAATCGTATGATGTGGCCCTAGCTAGATACGCAATTCTATAGCCTATTGTACATCTTAAAAATTACTTTCCTATTATTGAAGGGAGGCCTTTGCCCAGCATTGGGACAGCGAGGGCTAATATAATAATAATATAATAATAATTATTGTGATTTGTGAACATGATAGGATAATAGATTGATTAACAAAAATGAAAAATTAACAGTTAAGCATACTTAATCACTTGCAGTTTTTATTTTTAATTAGAATATGTTACATACTCATCGTTTACGTTACGTACGTTTTCATCCCATTCATCCAATTCGGATGATTGTGGAATAATCTTATCTGAAAGAAGAATTGCGCGATCTGTACTTTACTACTCAAAACTGTCATTTAATAATGTTTTGTTTGTGCTAAGATGTAAAGTAATTAGGTTAAGGTACTTAGTATCATTGGGTACTTCTTACTTAGTTTACTTTTCTGTATAACGTCTTCTTGTATTATCTTCGCCCGTCCGTCACGCGCGCCGTCCCCACCCCCGCGCCTGCGTGCCGCCACCGCCGCGCCGCGCCCGCAGCCGGCCGCGTCCCGCTTAAACAAACGTATTTAGCGAAATGTTTTATTCGTGATTTAAACAAAATGCACTGTATGTATGTTTCTAATTTTTTGTGTGGTATAAAATCGCATTACAAAGGCCATGTATGAGCGATTCTGTCAATTTTAATTTATTATTGCGTGTGTTACGAAAGAAAAATGAAATTATCAAAGAAGCACACCACTTAACTTTCTAAACTTTGTTCAACATGTATACCACTAACCACTGAAAGTCTTAAATATTATTTCATAAATTTTAAAATTTTATTTAAAGACAAAAAGAGTGATTTTGTGATTTTCATAGTTCCACATATAATATGTTTCTAAACTTTTTACAACATAAAGATAAGATAACTCTTATTATGAAACACTCAACATTTCAAACTTTAATATTATATACATTACGTTACACGAAATATTATGAAATACCTAAACCATACCTAAAGCACAGTCATAAAACTTCTAACTTTTTAAAAGTGGCTCACAATCCACATAATCTATACACTCAACAAAAACAAAAAGTTTTAGAATTATCAAAACTTCTTTATGGAATTTAATGTCCCACGACCGGACTATTAGGTACGGCTTTTATCAATAGGATCCTGTGATTGTCATCGAAACTTTGTTTTAGAGAATGATTAACAAGATTGCTCAAAATGCTTGTTGGTACAAATGTACCGCAGACATTGTTCATGATTGATTGATCGTAAAATGTTTGGAACATATATGACTGCGTTTATTCCATATCCAATTTAGTCTTCTTACACGCCGGCCGTAGCCATTCTTTATTTATATCATCATTTTTTTGGAAACCTGTAACCAAAATGTAGAATTTTTAAAATTAGTGAAAATGCAGATAAATGGTAGTAGTAGTAATCAAGAAGACCATTCAATTATGTTTATTTTTTAAATTATCAATAGGTAACTTTTAAAGTTATAAATTATTAATATCATGTTAAAAGTAAAACAAGTTGTAAATGAGGCGTATACAAATAATATAATTTAAAGATAGATGTGCCAACCACTTACACAAAATACTGATTTATCGATATAGAAATGCACGTCACTAGGCGAAAAAACATAACCTTCAACATTTGAACAAAATTTCATTGTTAAATGCCTTATATCAGCACAGAACTGGACACGATGACTATTTAGACAAACTATTGGTGTGTTTTAATAGATTAATGCCATTAATTATGTTTAGATAAAACGAAAACAGTCTGAGCTCACCGATAAAAGGTTATTGTCTCTTGATTATTTTCTTTTCTTATTATAAGGGATTTACCACCCTCAATCACACAAAACATTTTGTCACACGTAACGCATATATATCACAAACAATGCTATGGCTAGTTTATAAGTTTCTTCGGAAGAATACCTTGCAAATATTTAAATTTATCTGAGAGGAGCTACAACATAACGTGAAAATAATCCGTCGTTATAATGTAACCAAGTTAGGTTGCCACTTATTTACAAAGCAACAAAAAGAAATAACGACACATTTAATAGGGGCTAACCTGGTTCGACGTTGCTTCCGCGTGCTGGCTGTAGTGGACGCGCGTCTCACTCTTTCTTGACTTTCCACGGCAAAAGTTCTTGATCACAATAGTAAACTCGCGGCGATCACTTGGAAGATGGTATGACTTGACCGATAAATGAGGAACACGAGAGCTCGACTCAAAGGCCCTGTCGCGTAGGCAGGCTGGATCGGAAGTGAAGATGGCCGACACGACACGACGCGATATTGGTTTACCCCCATAGGATCAAGGATAAAAAATGATGAGGGTAGTAGAAGTTAGGTTAGGGACGTAGCATCGGTACAAGTCTAAATCGATTGTTAATGATGTGAATGTAATTGAATATGATTGATCTAAATCTACCATACCGCCCCCCAAAGAGCGGCTTAGCTCTTTTAATTGAAACAGACAAATTGATAATAAGTTAACTGAAAGCTGATTGAAAAAGTGTAAATGTTATCTTACTCTAGTTACCTACTTACATGCTAAATGAATTGATAAATGTTGAAATATCTAGGTTTCGGGAATTAAGCGACATAACTTGGCTACAGGACGCTTAAAAACTCCTTTGGTTGTTTTAATGTCTACGACCCGGACAATACTGTCATTCCCCGGATAAAGTTTGGTAATTCTAGCCTTTTCCCAAAGTAACGGAGGTGTATTAGGCTCCATCAACAACACCAAGTCACCCATCTGTAAATTACGTTCAGGCTTAAGCCAACGATCACGTTGCTGCAGCGTGTGTAAATATTCGCTGTGCCAGCGTTTCCAGAAATGTTGGGTGATTTGCTGTAGTAATTGCCAACGATTCAGACGATGAGTAGCAATGTGCTCTAGATCGTGCTCCGGTAAGGCAAGAAGCAGTTGTCCAATCAAAAAATGACCCGGCGTCAGAGTTTCTAAATCGTTTGGGTCGCTACCAATTGCACAGATAGGTCGTGAATTTAGTATAGATTCGATTTTGCAGAACACTGTACTTAGTTCTTCAAACGTTAATACACGTTCGCCTATGATACGCTTGAGTAATGTTTTAGAAGACTTCACTGCATTCTCCTAGAGGCCACCAAGATGTGGTCCCGAGGGAACGTTAAGATGCCAATGAATTTCATGAGATGCTAGATGAGATTGAACTTTATCTGAGTCTCTATCGATTTGAGCTTTAAGCAGATAAATATCCTTAAGATAGTTGCGTGCGCCTAAAAAAATTGTGCCACAGTCGGAATATATGTTAGAAGGTAACCCTCTTCTCGAAACGAATCGATCTAAACAGGCCAAGAACGCGTCAGTAGACAAGGTGGAGACTACTTCCAAATGCATCGCTTTGGTTGCAAAGCATATGAACACACATAGGTAAGCCTTAAAGACTTTAGGTTTGCGAGCATTGGAATCCTTGACGTTGAACGGTCCGGCGAAATCTAACCCAACCCTTTGGAAGGGCCTAGCTTGAGTGACTCTACCGGCAGGTAAGTTGCCCATGAATGGATTCATAGGTTTCGCCTTTAGTCTGTAGCAGCTTTGACATTGAAAAATCCTGTGCCGCACTACACGTCGAGCTGACACAATCCAATATCTACGCAATAGGATAGCTATTAAAATAGCAGGACCTGGATGACCGTAGAGCTGATGATAATGATCGATGAGAAGATTTGTGAAAGGATGCGACTGAGGTAACAAAAATGGATGTTTACTATCGAAAGGCAAGTTGGCGTTGACCAGTCGCCCTCCAACTCTAAGAAAACCTAGATCATCGAGAAAGGGATGAAGGCGACGTAGGCTGCCCTTGATAGGCTTACGTTGACGCAACATTTTTATGGTATCGGCAAACGCTGAAGATTGAACCGATTTGATACAAGTTGACAACGCTGATTTTAATTCGTATATCGTCAAATTACCTACTCGTTTATCCTTTCGTGAGCGAACATTATGCATATAACGAAGCCACCAACCGAGTACTCGTGTAACTTTAGATAGAGAGCTGTACTCTACAATGACGTGTTGGACAACTTCGTCTGAGGAAGGTGCAACAGCCGATGTAGAGTGATTATCCGGTCCCATCTCGCCTGTTTGCACTAAGTGTGCAGCAACGGGAGGAGTAAATATAAATGTAGAGTCCGTGTGGGTTTTCGTGTCGACAGTTTGCACGACATGTGCAGCAACTGGACCTACTTTCACGCCTGGCAAATCCATAGGGTTAAGCAGTTGACATGTGGAAGGCCATGAACTGTAATCAGATTTGAGCCAAGAAGGACTCCACCAAAGTGGATGAACTACTAAGTCGCGAGTAAGCAAGCCTCGACTCGCGCAATCCGCGGGATTGAGATGTGAAGGAATGTGCCGCCAGGTAGCGTTTGGAATGATGCCTTGAACCTGGGAAACTTTTGTTTCCTTCAAAAGTTTGAAGCTTGTGCGGTGAAGTTCGCAACCAAGTTAGCAAATGCTAGAGCACTATGCTAGAGTCGCACCATGCAATTATTGGTATGGATTTTAATTTGGAGTGCAAGACTTTACACACATGGGCCATAAGGCGAGCCAACAGGACTGCTCCACAGAGCTCGAGCTTAGGGATTGTTTGCCTTTGCCTGATTGAAGCGACTCTAGATTTAGCGATTAACAAATGAACTTGAACGCTGTCACCGTCACCGCCTTCACAGCGTATATAGACGCATGCGGCATATCCGCGCTCAAAGTTGAAATTTAGAATGAGGATCACCCATAACGTTTTTTTTTTTTTTATACTAAGCCCGGCAATTGAGCCCACTCCACCTGATGTTAAGTGGAAATGAGGTCCAGGCGCGAGGACAACTGGTGCAGCGTAAGAGACGTAGCATCAGTCACCCTCACTCTGCCGGCCCACAAAGTGCTTCTTCACGCCTCGTTTGAAGGACCCTATGTCATAGGTAGGAGGGAATACGTATGCTGGTAGACTATTCCATCTTTTGGAAGTGCGGCAAAGAAACGAGTCACCAAATTTCTTTGTGCGAGATGGAATGTTAGAGACTGTAAATTGGTGACTCCGCAGAGCAGCACGCGTACTCCTACGGAGGAAGGGAGAAGGAGGGATGAGGTCAAAGAGTTCTTCAGAGCACTCGCCATGGTATAAACGGTAAAAGACGCTGAGTGACGCAATATCTCTACGCAATTGCAAAGGCTCGAGAGTTTTAGTGACCTCTGCATTGCCGATAATGCGCACAGCGCGGCGCTGCAATCTGTCAAAGGCATCGAGAAGGTACTTTGCGGAGCCGTCCCAAAGGTGAGAGCAATACTCCACGCAAGACCGCACCTGTGTCTTGTATAATAGACACAACTGATCAGGCGAGAAGAATCGCCGCACCTTGTTCAGGACACCGAGTTTACGTGAGGCATTTTTAATCACGGTTTCGATGTAGTCCTTTTGGTTCAGATCGCAGCGGATATCCATACCGAGCATGTTAATACTGCTCTGCAGGCCTAGAGATGTACCCTGAAGAGAGGGAAGGGGAAGGAATGGCGACTTTTTCGCTGTGAACGCGCACACCTGTGTTTTCTTGGCATTGAACTCCACCAGATTATCGGAGCCCCATTTAGAAATGAGGTCCAACATCCGATCGAGCTCAATGACAAGATTTGCTCGCTTCATTTCGGTGTCTACCCGCCCAGCCGTTGGGTGCCCGTTATATCCCCCATGCACTGTGCTATCATCTGCATAGCAATGAATGTTTCCAAGAGGAAGCATGTCATTGATATGCAGAAGGAACAGCGTGGGGGATAGAACGGAGCCTTGAGGAACACCAGCGTTCACTGACATGAACCGCGAAGCGCATCCATCCGAAAGTACACGGATTCTACGCTCATGCAGGAAGCTGGCAATCCAGGTACAGAACTGAGCGGGCAAACCGTATGCCGGGAGCTTGGAGAGAAGAGCTTTGTGCCAGACCCGATCAAAAGCCTTGGCTATGTCAAGGCTAACTGCCAGTGACTCGCCACGCTTGTCAATAGCCTCACCCCAGAGATGGGTGACGTACTGTTATAAAGCGGAATTGAAATGCCTTTTTAAAAACAAATTTTTTAATAGCTGTAAGTGAATTGAAATGATTATATTTATTTGGAATAAAGACAGTGATTTATTTAATTAAGATGCGGAGCAACCACTCCGTTCGCGGACTCAGGGTAGACTGGCTCGCAGAGTCAGTCTGCCGGGACGCGTAGTTTCATGAGTTGCCAAGTCAGCATAAAACTGTCATCTCAGCACTTTAGGTAACTATCCCAGGATATAACACCTTCCCCCTTAAGAGTAAACTTTGGATCAGTTTTCCAAAGTTTATTTTTGAATTTACATATAATTTTATTTCATAATTTTAACTGAAGTTGAGGGGATATCCGGGATCGAATCTGATTCGGTTATATTAGTAGTTTCTTTTTTCCTAAATAGAACTCTAAGTACGGGTTGGTTGCTTCTACGTTTACAAAATATACTTATTTTATATAAAATAACACTAATTAAAACTAATACAATAATAATAGTTAAAACGGAATAGTGAGTACTATATTTTACAATATGCGGATTTTGTTGTATTTTATTTATATCTATTACAATATCTTTCAGGTTACTATGTTCTAAATTAATATCTTTAATATCAATGTTTTGTAGTTTTTCTATGTGCCAATCGTCCATCCATATGGACGTGGATGTCATGTCCAACATAGAATGAAGTTTTTGTAAATTACAACATTCATCATTTATTAAACTAAAATCTGTAAACAATACAGGAGATGTTATGTTTAAAACATCGTTCTGAGTAAATAATACAGTATTTTTAGAATAACCAGTACAATATTTAGGTAATGACAAAATTCCAACTCCTTGAATATTAATTTCGAAAGGTTTCTTATCTAAACAATCTAAAGTTAGTTTTACAGAATCGGTTTGAACAAAAATCCATTTATTATTTGATATTGGTTGCCATAAATCTAATTTTCCAATTATAAATTTAGTTTTACATTCTTTCGGTATTTTATTAACTACTTTTATGAGTAAGTTACTTTCACAGCTAGGTTTTACATCAGATGGGTACATGTTTGGAATCTCACAAACATAATTGCTTGGATACAGTACATCACATTTATTTAAATTTTGTAAATAGTTATATCTAGTATTATCTTTACTTAGTATGATATATTTAGCATTAGGAATTATAAGACTAAAGCTATTCAAATCATTATCGTTATGAGGTACAGGTAAAGACAAAGTTTGAAACAATTTATATTCGTCAATCATTACTAATGGGATTTGTAATATAAATACAACTTTATTCTTTACATAGTAACACAACACGTTGGATATTCTTTGGATAATATTTATTGTGTTAATGTCTAATTTAATTGGTAATTGCAAGTTATTAGGAAGGTGTTTATAATTATCACTTAATTCTGCTTGTAGTTTTGCAGGTGTTATCAGTTATCACTGATGGATGAATAATATTCTGACTGGTCAAGATGACGGCATCAGTCACATCTTCTACTTGGAATGACAAGGTAAGTAATGCTGTTTCTAAACTATTAAATATAAAATTTATTTCAGATTGTGTTTCCAGGTCATCGAAGACAGCAGTTATATTTTTTAGATTAAAGGTAAGTTTTTCTATGGCTTGATTCATATTTGCTTCATTTGTTTTTATTTGGTGTAAGGTTTTATTGTAAGATGTAATTATAGATGAAGTTACTAATATATTATTTTTCATTAGGGATGCTAGCTTTTGTTGATCATTTTGCATTGCTTCTATTGCTTCGTTAAATTTTAACCCATCGCTTTCGTCTAGGTTACCGAATACTTGTTTAACGATACTTCCTATTCCTCCTATCCAAGCACTACGTTTAATTCTATTTTCTAACAGGTGCGAGACAGAATCGAGCCTTTTGATAATATCGAGATATCGTGTTGATAGTGGATCTAAAATGTTCATACATGCTATCTCTTTCATAATTTTGGTTTGACTACATAGATTTTTAACTGTTCTAAGAGCTAAATTTATATTTTCTAGATGTATATTAAAATGGGATATATCTACGGGCATGACGACGTTTAACCTATTATTCTTAATTCTAACAGTACCTAAATAATCAAAATGTATTCCAGAACTTGACGTTATTTGTTGAACGTAATCTTGAATACTCTGGGACATGACCAAGCAAAAGGCTGCCGCAGCAACTCTGAAATATGATATTAATATAATTATACTCTAAGTTAACATTATTTATTTAAAACTATACTTACTATTTACTTAAACAGAAACTTCTGCTAATTTTACTTCGTCAAAGTGATGTTTGACGTGTCTCCTATTTATTAGTAAGGTAAGTGTATTATTACCGTTGATCTTTACAACCTTATAGGGACCTTTCCATATTGGAGATAATGCTTTACGGAGACGCAGATGGTTCTTGACATAGACCATGTCTCCGGTTTTATATTTAACTGGACTTGAGCGTTTATCATAATATGTTTTTGATGTAATTTTAGATTTTAGAATATTTTCCATAGCTTTTTCCCTTGAAAATTGCAGTCTTTGTTGTAAAACTCGAACATAATCGCTGTATGTTGATTCTAAAGCCGTATCATAAACTGAAGATGGAATAAAAGGTTTATGTCCGAAAAGTAATTCATACGGTGTATAGTTAGTAGTACTATGAACGGTTGTATTGTATGTTAACATGGCCGTATAAACGTAACAGGGCCAATTACTTTTATTTTCATCGACAAAGGATTTTAGATATTCTTTCAAGGTTGAATGACTCCTTTCCAGAGCACCTTGAGTTTGCGGGTGATATGGCGTTGACCAAAGTTGTTTTATCTTAAGGAAAGTACACGTTTGTTTAAAAAGCTCTGCTGTAAAGTTGGTACCTTGGTCAGTCAGGATAGTTTTTGGGATACCAAATAGGGAGATAAAATGGATTAGGCATTCAGCAGTTTCTTCTGCCGTCGCATTTGGCATAGGATAACCAGCAGAGTACTATGTAAGATCGTCTTGGATTGTTAGGATATATTTAAGTTTATTACCACCGGCTTCCGGTAAAGGTCCTACAATGTCTAATGCAACCCGCTGATACGGTTGTGTTGATGTTGTCGTTATTTGCATCGGGGCTCGGTTACATTTCCTTAAAGCTTTGTTTGTCTGGCATTGCTCACATTTACGCACATAATTTTCTACATCACTGCGCATGTGGCGCCAGTAGTACTTCTCTTGGATTCTACTTAGCATTCTGTTACTACCTAGGTGACCAGAAATAGGTATGTCATGATTTTCCTTGAGGATTCTTGTAACTTCACTAGTACTCGGATATATGATTGTATTTTTATATATATGTACAGTTATTCCTGTATTATGGAACAAGTACATAATAATGTTATATATTTTTAAGAAATTATGAGCATCGAATTGATTTCGGAAATCACTTATGGCGATTTCGATTATATTTCTTGACAGTAATTCTGCTTTTAGACATTTAAGACTTTTGAAAATATCTTCATAGCTACTATTATCGAAGTAGTGAACTTTGAAAAAGATTAAGAAATAGTTAGTGTTATTACTTTCGAATGATAAAAAGGAGTTTAGTGTCTTGTCTTCAGAAAGTGATTCTTGAGATACTAGCCCATTAGCAATTATCTCTGACACGTAGTGATTAGACTCGTCGAGGTCTATAGAGGTAGGTATAATTATATTTTTTACTTCAGTTTTAAATAGATTTTCATTATGTTCTTCAATTTTAGCATTAGAATCAAATTTCTTACTATTTAGTGTTTTAAGACATTTAGAGTAAGTTTCATCTGCGGTATGGTCACTTGGAGGAGACAAAAGAATTACGTCGAGATCGTCGGGAATTTCGAAATCATCTGGAAGATCAAAGCCACCAGGTAAGTTAAGGAGCTCAGGTAAGTCGATTAAACCAGGACTTTCAGGATTTATGGGTAGAATTTCATCAGAGGGAACTACTTCGACTTCTGGTAGAACGGATGGATTTTCGGCATTTAAATCATTGTCTGGATTTTCGGATACAATAGGATGAACAGGATAACGCGAGAGAGCATCAGCTGCTGAATTTAATCTTCCTTTTTGATATACTATGTCATATTCATACTCTTCGAGTTGAAGTCGCCAACGTTGCATTTTGCTACTAGGATCGGTATGGTTGAAAAGCCATTTTCGGTTACTATTATAAATTTACGGCCAAAGAGGTAAGGTCTAAAGGTTTTACAGCCATATATAATTGCTAGCAATTCTTTTTCAGTAACACTGTAATTTATCTCTGCTTTATTCAAGGTTCTAGACGCGTGTGCTATAGGGTGATCTTTACCAACTGGACCTTGGGAAAGGATGGCTGATATGGCATAATGGGATGCATCACAAGTAAGTAAAAACGGTTTTGTAAAATCTGGATATATAAGTACAGGAGCAGTTATAAGTTTATTTTTTAAGGATTCAAATGAGAGTTGTTGTTCGTTAGACCAAACAAAAGAAATGTCTTTTTTGAGTAAAGAAGTAAGAGGTTTTGATAATTTAGAAAAATCAGGTATAAATCGTCTGTAATACGATATAAGCCCTAAAAAGGATTTTATGTCTTTAGGACATTTAGGAATAGGAAATTCTCTTACAGATTTAATTTTGTTAGGGTCAGGTTTCACCCCATTTTCAGTTATGACATGACCTAGGTAACCGACTTCCTTTCTTAAAAACTCACACTTGTCGGGTTGCAGTTTAAGGTTAAAAAATCGCAGTTTTTGGAAAACTGAAGTTAAATTTTCAATATGTGATTGGAGATCATGAGAGTAAATAACTACGTCGTCTAAATATACGAAACATCTCTCTCCTTGGAGACCGGTAAGGACATTATTCATCAAACGTTGGAATGTTGAAGGTGCATTCTTTAAACCGAATGGCATCCTTGTAAATTCAAAGTGCCCTTTGAGGGACGCTGAAGGCGGTTTTGCAAGAATCGCGAGGAGACATTTTTATCTGATGAAATCCAGAAGCAAGGTCAAGAGTTGAAAAATACTTAGAGTTCCCTAATTGGTCAAGTATTTCGCTGATATTAGGAATCGGATAAGTTTCGCCAATGGTAATATCGTTAAGTTTCCTATATTCTATGACGATACGCCATTTCTTTTGGCCTGATGCGTCAATTTTCTTAGGAACAATCCATATAGGAGAAGACCAGGGAGACAGAGAAGGTTGGATGATGTTTTGTTCTAACATCTTTTGTACTTGGGACTGCACTTCTTGCTTGTGAACTTCAGGAAAACGATAGGATTTCACGTTAACAGTTTGATCAGAGGTAGTTCGGATCTCATGTTGGATAGCATCGGTTGAAGACAGTTGATCATGAGGTAAGTGGAATATATCAGAGTATTTAGAACAGGTATCGTATAATGCTTCGGATTCTTCAGGATGTAAGTGTGAAACGCGAAGGAGCTTAAGAACTTCTTCAGTTCTGTTCAAACATGACTGATTGGAATGAGACTCAGGGAAAGGTTCATAATCAATCGGATATAAGGTAAGGTTAAGATTAGAGTTTAAAGAAACAGGATTTTCAGACGTATTTAAGACTGTTATATTTATTCTATTATTATCTTTTACTTTGACTAAACAATTGGCTATTAAAAGAGTATCGTTAATATGTTGGTCAACAATGAGACCTTCTTTTATTTTAGGGTTGAGAACGGAGCATTCTATTATAGTTTCAGATCTGGATTTAATAATGTAAATTGGTTCGCTAAATTTTAATTTTAGTTCTGTTTCATTTATAGTAAGTGTTTCTTCTTGAAAATCAATTTTACTTTGTGAATCTGACAGAAAATCGTTCCCAATTATTCCATCGTAAGGAAAATCTACCTTGCCTATAAGATGGAATTGATGCCATAAAGAATTGAAACTGAAGGGAATGGTGCCTAGTGATTTCATGGGGTTGTCTTCATTCCCAAATCCGGTAAAATTAACATAATTATTTGACATTATAGGAGGCATCATCTCTACTGAGCATTGTTTCACTAGACTTATGGATGCTCCGCTATCAACAAGCAACGACAAAGGTTTACTAGATATTGAGGTTTGAACTACTACAAATGGCAAGTATTTTTTCGATGGATTAGTGGTAATATTATAATTTTTTTCTAGATTAGGATTAGTATTAATTGTATTATTTTTCTGTTTCAGGAGACCGCGAGTTTGGGGCTGGTTACCCTGTCCATGGGTCGACGATGGAGAATGACCGCGAGTTTGGGGCTGGTTACCCTGTCCATGGGTCGATGACGGAAGTTGACCACGAGTTTGGGGCTGGTTACCCTGTCCATGGGTCAATGACGGAAGTTGACCACGAGTTTGGGGCTGGTTACCCTGTCCATGGGTCAATGACGGAAGTTGACCACGAGTTTGGGGCTGGTTACCCTGTCCATGGGTCAATGACGGAAGTTGACCACGAGTTTGGGGCTGGTTACCCTGTCCATGGGTCAATGACGGAAGTTGACCACGAGTTTGGGGCTGGTTACCCTGTCCATGGGTCACATGTTTAACGAAACGGTGTTGAGTGGTGTCGATACTATGGTTGGCTGGATATTGCCCCGTGCGACACCGGGACGGGACACTTACTAGTTTAAATTAGTATTATTACTGTACTCAGCTTGGTTCTGATCATGATATTGGTTTTGGTTTTGATCATCTTCAATGAAGGTCACGCGTGAATCATATCGAGGTCTAAAATTTGAAGAAGAAGGCTGAGCCGGAGTGAATGGTTGGCTACTGTTATTAAATCGCTTATTGTTGTGTTCGCGAAGCCTGCAATTTTCAAGTTGGTGACCTAGCTTTTTACAATATCTGCAAAATGGTAGGTCCCTAGATTGATGTTGTGGATTTGCTACGTTAGGCCTCGATGGATAGAATCTGTGAACGACGGGATTAGGTGTCCTAGGTTTGACAATCGAAGTATTATTATTTCGGAAAGAGAACTGCTGAATTTTCTCTTCCGAGATCGCATGGTTGACTGCTTCGTTAAGATACTTAGGATCCCTACATCTGATAATATTAGACAATCGAGGATGTAGTCCTAATGTAAATGTATGAAGCGCTAATTCTTCCATAGCAGCTAATCTGCCCGAAAGTTCGCTTTTCTTGGAATTAGATATTGTAACCTCTGTTAATAATTTGGATAAACAAGTCTCGATTCGTAATGAAAATTGGTTTACTGATTCATTATTTAATTGTTTACATTCCTGTAAATCAGTGAGCAGATGTGCATAGTGTTTCCGTTCACCAAACTGGTTTTTCAGGAATTCTTTGAGTGAATTCCAGGTGTTGAAATCTTTAATAGAGCAGGCACTTTCAGCTTTGTCTTCTAATTAAATAAACTAAACTTCCCTACACTCACACCAATTATCTAGCCCAAGAGAAGCTTCGTTATGAAACTCGTTAAATGGTTACTAGACAACGGATAAACATACTTAAAGTACTTAAATACATACTTATTATACATAGAAAACACCCAGACCCGAGACAATTTAGAAAAACAATAATTTCTAAATTGACCCGACCGGGGATCGAACCCGGGACCTCAGAGATGGCGACACCATGAAAACCGGCGTACAAACCACTCGACCAAGGAAGTCGTCAAAATTGACTCAAAATGAATTTAAAAATAATTTCTTCTTGCTGTGTAGACGCAAGAGAAATCGCGTAATCACAATTAGTTAAGAATGGATTTAATTTATTACGTGAGCCGTCAAACGGCTTAATGAATTTTAAAATTACACTTAAAGGTACTTCCTGCTCTTTTGTATCGTTCTTGGCGTCACTCTTAGACATTTTGCTAAATAAAAAGTTACGAGAAAGGAAAACACAAAATTTAATCAAAATAATAAACACAAAGAATAACTAACGTGCTGAAAAGTAGAAGCTTAACATTAATTGTCTTATAATATTCAACTCTTGTAATGCTGCAACTCGGCGACGCGTCGGAAATACGTGGGCGTATGGTCTAGACGGCCACGGCGCGTTGCGATAAGCGTGAAGAATGCACAGATTGATAGTAACTGAACTCAGGAATTAATTCACTCACAAATACAGTTGCACTTTCATTTCTTCGGATTTATTTCTTGACTGTCAGGAACTGAGTACCAGGAAATGGATTCCAGCAGATAGCAGGAATGCGCAGATAGCGACAGTTTCCGGCTCCTGGCACGATGGTTGAATTTCTCGATGTCAAAATGGGTTGATGAAAGGATGGAGTCTACCCCTTTTGACTTTCACTTTCACTTTGGACTTTTGACACTTTGTTGTTAGTGAAAAGTTATTAAAATGGAAATATTTCACTTTAGGCACTTTAAACTCAAAGTGTTTCACAATTCACTTTAGACAGTTTTGGTTTAAAGTATTTCACTTTAGAGGCGTTCCGAGGATCACTTAATTACACTTTCCAAATCCCTTTACGCTGCCACCAATGTTGTAAAGCGGAATTGAAATGCCTTTTTAAAAACAAATTATTTAATAGCTGTAAGTGAATTGAAATGATTATATTTATTTGGAATAAAGACAGTGATTTATTTAATTAAGACGCGGAGCAACCACTCCGTTCGCGGACTCAGGGTAGACTGGCTCGCAGAGTCAGTCTGCCGGGACGCGTAGTTTCATGAGTTGCCAAGTCAGCATAAAACTGTCATCTCAGCACTTTAGGTAACTATCCCAGGATATAACACAGCTAGAAGATCACCCGTTGACCGTTTTGGCCGAAACCCATATTGACGATCGTGAATTAGGGAGTGATCTTCTAGGTATCGAATAAGCTGTTTGTTCAATATTCGTTCTAGGATCTTACACAACACTGAAGTTACGGCTACAGGGCGGTAATTAGTCGGATCTGACCGATCTCCTTTTTTAGGGATCGGTTGCACATTAGCTTCTCTCCAAGATTCCGGCACACAACCCGAAGAGAGCGAGAGACGGTACAGACGCGTTAACACAAGGGACAACTCCGCTGCACACATTTTCAGGACTATTGCTGGGATGCCATCAGGACCGTTAGCTTTCCGGACATCGATTGACTGCATTTCCGCACGGACATCACACTGCCTGATTTTAATATCAGACATTGTGTGGCCACAGTGAGGAATTGAGGGTGGCTGTGCATCACTATCATCGATCCGGGAGTTAGCCGCAAAGAGTTTGGCCAGGAGATCGACCTTTTCCTGCGGCTTGTGAGCTAAAGTTCCGTCAAGACATCTCAGTGGTGGCAGCGAGGGTTGGCAGAAGTTGGATTGCACGGCTTTGGCCAGACGCCAGTAGCTACGGCTGCCCGTAGGATGCGTCAGGAGTTCTTGGCCTGCTCGTGCAACGCGCTAGGCATCCGCTCTAATGTAGGCCCTCTTACACGACTTGGTGGCATTATTATAGGCTGCTTTTAGCGAGCGAGTTTCGGGAGCCCCATGAGCTTTACCTCTGATCCAAGCGCGGTATGCCGTCTGTTTGCTCTCAACAGCGCTGGCACACTCGCGATTGAACCAGCGGTTGCGTCTGCCTTTGCTGATGATATAGGAGTGTGGAATATAGTATTCCATTCCTAATACTATCTCATCAGCAACGGCAGTGGCGCTAGCGGTCGGGTCCTTCCCATTAAAGCAGCGCTGCCTCCAAGGGACGGATGCAAAATACTCCCGCATCCCGTCCCAGTCTGCCGACGCGTAGTGCCAAATCTGGTGTTTCGAAACCGCTGTTGGCGGGCGCGATGCCAAGGGCACTGTGCTGGATATCAAGCAGTGATCCGAGGAACCTAAAGGAGCTCGAATCTCCACCCGGTATCCAGCTGGGCGACTCGTCAGCAGAAGGTCGAGTAAGGAGGGCGCATGGCCAACTATGTCTGGGATCCTGGTGGGCTGGTTCACAAGTTGCGTCAGGTCATGCGTGAGAGCGAATGCGTGGGCAGTTCTACCAGCATGGTCTGTTTTGGAGGAACCTAACCACAACTCATGGTGGGCGTTGAAGTCCCCCAAAAACACCAGTTCCGCCGATGGAAACCGCTCCTGCGCATCATCTGCTACCCGACTAAGATGTTCAATTAGTCGAGTTGTCTCCATGTCGCCGTTATGGGATCGGTAGACGCAGACGTAGACACGGCAATGAGAGCCTAAGTCGACGTGTACCACTAGGAGGGAGAAGGAAGGGTCCTCCAGACAGCGCAGACGGCGACAGCAAACATCCGCCCGAACGAATAAGCAAACTCCGGCTTTGGCTTTGAAGGATTCTTCAAGCACAAAGCCGGGATAGTTCAGGTAGGTGGTGTCAGCTGGGCGGATTATTTGCGTCTCCGTCAGGAACAACATTGCTGGCCGTGCCGTCTCAAGATGGTGGTGGACGGCATTGAGGTTTGCATGGAGTCCGCGGATGTTAGCGAACTCCACCTTAAACGGTATGGTTGTGGTGGGGGTGTGCACCGCTGTAGAACCAGTTTTGTTGTTAGGCGCTGTCATTTTAGGAGTGGAAAGAGAGAGGCGTGAATCGAGAAAATGATGCCGCGATGCGAATGGTCAAAGTGTGGTGGCCTGTTTCCCCAGGAATTTGCCCACAGACGAGTATTATTAACCTGCCGAACGGAAGGGCCCCCGAACCCCCCCGGGAATGGCCGCCGGGACCCCACCTTCCGGTCACCAACCGGCACGACGGACCACCCCGAGATTATGCGTGGCATGGTGAGGCAGCCTCACGAGCTGGTTAGGCTCGCTTGGGCCCCTGTACTGTGCCACGGGCGGCCAGCGGGACAACCGTTTCTACGGGTCTCCCTGGTCGGCAGGTTAACGAAGTCCTCCTGGCACTGGTTTGACGGAAGCCTCCACAGACCAAATACATCGCAGCATCATCCTCTCGAGCTCAGGTTATACGCTGGCTGATCCCGAAACGCGACCGACAAGCAGTCACTCGACGGGTTTTACACCATGCGTACGGTGGTCACCAACCAGACGGGTCAAGCCCTACCACCAGTGGAGCAGATCATCGCTCGAAAGAGTCCGTTAGTCGCTTCTTACGACACCCACCGGACGGAGAGAGGGGCGGCGATTGGTATTCTTTCTCCGTCACCGCACGGATAAAAACGTGGCGTGGATTCCGTACTTGATTTAAAGATTTGAAGTCGTCAACAAACTTCAGCCAAGTTTGCTGGACATCGAAAGGGAGAGCATCGTCCCAACCCAGCTCTAAAAGCCACAAACGCTGCATAAAAGATTTAGCGAAAAATGTTACCGGCGTGATAAAGCCACAAGGATCATAGAGACGAGCGATGTTCGATAGTACACCTCGTTTGGTTAGATTCTTACTCATGTTAGAGACGTGATAGAGAAAGTAATCGGATGAGGGGTTCCATTCAATACCTAAGATGTTGAAAATATTGTCACCGGAATCCTCGAATCGATAAGGTGTTTCATAATGATCTGCAGGTAAACCATTGAGTAGCTCACCAGAGTTGCTAGACCATTTCCTAAGAAGGAAACGACCTTGAGCCAACACGTCAGTGACTTGGTGCTGTAGCGTCTTAGCACCCTCTAGCGTATCACACCCAGTCACGATATCTAGTGTCTACGAAGGTGTCCTCCCGTAGGACACGTGCAGCCTCAGGATATGTAGAGTCGTTAAGATTCGCCAACTCATGAATCACCCTGATAGCCTGGTATGCAGAACTAGTGACGCCGTAGGTGACGGTTGTTAACTCGACCTCCTGCAACGGTTGATCTTGAGATTCGCGCCAGAAGATAGTTTGGAACCGCTGATCATCATCATGTAACCTGACCATTCGATAACATTGTTTGATGTCACAAGTGAAGACCACTAAATAAGTTCTAAACCTTAAAAGGATATCCTGTATATTCTGTTGTAGTTTAGGGCCTGACAATAAAATTTGATTGAGAGAAAAACCCGGTAGACCTGGGTAGAGATGCATCGAAAACAGCTCTCAACTTTGTAGTGCTACTGCTCTCCTTAAGCACGCCGTGATGAGGAATATAATATCTGTCAACCGCACTATGAGAAGGTACTAACTTCATATGTCCAGACTCTACATAATCTTTCATAAATTGAACGTAGAGTTCACGAAGTGTAGGCTCTTTTATAAGTTTACGCTCTAAATTGTGAAACCGTTTTAACGCAATTAACCGAGTATCACCAAGCTGAGAGGACTCTACCTTAAACGGCAGCCTAACTACAAACCTCCCATCGGGATCTCTACTGTGTGTGTTGACAAAGTGCTTTTCACATATGATGTCATCAGGATCTGGAATCGGCGGCAAAGGAGACTCTTCTGATTCCCAGAATTTAGTTATAGTAAGTTGTAACCTAGACTCGTTGGTAAGTAGGCTAATATTTTGATACTGAGTTGTAGTCACTGGGGTCGAACCCATAATGACCCAACCCAAGATGGTTGAATGAGCTGTAGGTAAACCATTAGTAAAATCGGGTAATGCCGGTCAGGAGCTAATACCGGTCATCTTGCTACACATATAAATCGGCCAAATACATGCACGCACACAGGTACATCATGTGACGCCACCATTCCCCGTACCGCGGCATCTACCCCCGCTCAGTTCCAATCACGCGTTGAGGTCTGGCGCACGTCGATAGTTTTCGCACCAATTTGATCTAATTTTTCGATCTCCGCAAATAAGAGGTGAGTTTTGTTTGACTAGTTATTTTAACATTCTGAATTAGCATCGGTGTTGCCAAACTATTCATGCACAAGTGTTATTATAGCTTTTTTACATTCGGCTTTAGATTTTAGGGTAAATGGAAAATATTTCGCTAAATCTAGCATCGGGTAATAACGGTCAATGATGACTGGTATTACCCGCATAAAATTTAAGAGTAGTTTGCAATTTAAATGAAACAAGTTTTACGGATCTACTCGCGTTTATTTTACTTTTGCAGGGTCCGTGGTCACAGGGAGACTGAGGTGTTGGTCATCTCATAATTAGTTAGTAGCTTGTATGCCCTCATTTAAATTTAATCAGGTGCGTTCCGTTTTACGCAGAAAGAGCTTACAGTATCTTTTGGTCTGGCAATATGGTGTTGGGGCTGAGATTTAATATTTTGTATGATGGGGTCTCAGGCTGGTGGTAGATCCGTAAAAGTTGTTTCATTTAAATGTGTAGTGTTCGCGTAAACTTTAGAAAACAATAGTAGTTTGCAAGTTTACATGATAATTTTTTTTACAGAATGCCACCAAAACAAAATAAAGCACGCACAAAGGCGCAGTGGAGCGAAGCGTCTTTGAAACTGGCATTTCAATTAGTAAAAGATGGGAAAAAAATAAGAGAAGCGGCCCGATCTACTGGCATTCCATTTTCTACTCTGCAAGAGCGATTAAAAAGTAGTAATTCGGACATTCCGCAGCTGGGAAGAAATACCATATTTACCAAAGAACAAGAAGATGACATGGCCTCCCGAATTAAACTCCTCGCAAATATATTTTACGGCTGTACTGCAATGGAAATAAGGAAGATGGCTTTTGAATTTGCAGAAAGAAATGGCATTGCACATAACTTTAACAGAACCTATAAAACAGCTGGCAAGGATTGGCTCGATGGATTTTTGAAAAGGAATAGCTTATCTGTGCGGAAAGCCGAAGGCACGAGTTTAAATAGAGCAGCTGCTTTCAACAGGGAAGAAGTGACCCTATTTTTCAAATTGCTCGGGAACTTAATGGAGAAATATAAATTCCCTCCGAGGAACATATATAATGTAGACGAAACCGGCGTGACGTCTGTACAAGACCCAGGTAAAGTGGTCGCACAGAAGGGTCAGAAACGTGTGGGCTCAATTACTAGTGGCGAAAGAGGGCAGAACGTCACGGCAGTGTGTGCTATGAGCGCCACTGGTCAATTTATTCCCCCAATGTTTATTTATCCAAGACAGCGACATTCAACAGCTTTGGAAAGAGATGGGCCACGTGAGGCTGAATACAAATGTTCCAAGAACGGGTGGATCAACGAAGAGCTTTTTGTAGAATGGCTGAGGCATTTTGTCAAGTTCGCAAAGCCTACGGAAATCGATCCGGTTTTACTCATTTTGGATAATCATTCCAGCCACATTTCCTGGAGTGCGTTTACATTTTGCAAAAAGAATAACATCGTAATGTTATCATTACCACCACACGGATCTCATCGTATCCAGCCGATGGACGTATCTGTGTATGGTCCCTTTAAATCTGCGTATAAGCAGGAAT
This sequence comes from Scoparia ambigualis, assembly GCA_963921215.1. Classification (NCBI taxonomy): domain Eukaryota; kingdom Metazoa; phylum Arthropoda; class Insecta; order Lepidoptera; family Crambidae; genus Scoparia; species Scoparia ambigualis. The sequence continues at coordinate 19,323,554 of OY992513.1, forward strand.
GTAATATTTTTATGAAGACAGATTTGGGACGGAAGATTACGCAAAATGACATCGCTTCGCTGTTCAGAAAATCTTTTCAAAGAGTGGCTACTATTCCCAAAGCCGAAGCAGGATTTGCTGCGTCAGGAATATATCCTTATAATCCTAATATATTCACTGACGAAGATTTTTTGCCATCTGAATTTCTGAACAACAGTGAACTTGCTTGTGATGAAGAGAGGCTCGATCATAATAATAGAACACCAGAATCACCATCTCTGCTTGTTGAAACAATTTCCCAAATCCCGCTGCTCAATGTCGATTGTGAGAACCCAGTTTGCTCAACTGCTGGCATTTCTGCCGTTGTTCTATGTAAAGAAACGCCAGCCTCTGCCATCCCGCAGCACAACCTCGATTGCGCCAACCCAGATCCTTCACCTGCTGACATCTCTTATGTTGAATTGCGCAATGTATCGCCACTGCCAGCCCCTGTCATCCAGCAGCACAACCTCGATTCCGACAACCCAGACCCCTCAAATAATGACATCTATGTAACATCACCGCCAGACCCCGAAATTTTGGAGCCATTAACTTCCAGCATCTCATCAGTCAAGTACATAGATTACAACAACCCTATTCCCTCAACTTCCGGATCTGACATTTCAAACACTAAGTTTTATAGTAAAATAGTTACTGTAAAAGATCTTCTTCCGGTTCCAAAAACACTTGTAAAGAAAAAATCACAAGTATCTCGCAAGCAGCATGCCACTGTTATAACAGGCACTCCAAATAAAATCATTTTATTTCAGAAAGAGCAAAAGAAAATGGCAAAAGTGATAAAGGCTGAGATGAAAATTGAGAACCAGAAAAATAAATCAGGGCAAGTAAAGAAAAAAGTAACAGGAACAGGAAAAAAAATATCAATTAAAAAAGAAAAGGAAACAAAAGCTACACAAGTAAAAAGGTTGAAGAAAAAAGTTGAGAGCTCACACGACTATAATACAGCAACCGTTGAAACAAAACGGACAGACTTATTTGATGATGATGAAACCGATATTGGTGAAGATTTAGAGAACGAAATTGGTAATCAGAGAAAGAAGAGGATACTAGTGAAAACCTTTGAAAAAGAAATGAATAGGAAAGCTGCAGAAGTAAACAGGGTGAAGAGAAAAGTACTCCAAGATGAAAACATGAATAATGACATGAGAGGGAAAAAACTGAAACTCACAGGGATAAGAAGGGTAAAGAAAAAAGTAGTTCCGGATAAGAGGACGGATGACGACCTTACATCAAATTCAGAAACAGAGATGACAGATTTACGTGAAGATGACGACACCGATTTGGATGACGATATTTTTAACAAATGCATAATTTGCGATGATTATGGGCGGGATAACGAGTTATGGTACAGGTGTGTGCGCTGTGGACGTTGGGCTCACTCTGAATGTTCAGGGTACGATTCTGCTGCTGACTATATTTGTGAATTATGTTTTTAGATACTTATTAGAATAGAATAAGGCATGACCGGTATTACCCAAGGGCTGACCGGTTTTACCCACCTTTGCGTGTAATACCGGTCAACTTGATTTTTTTTTAAATGTTTATTGTATTAAAACTATGCTTACTACTGATCTCAATTACTTTGCCATTAAAAGAAGAATAATTATGTTTTCGTTTGTTTTAAGTTTAATAAAGAAATGTTGATTCATACTTAATTTGTAATGAGTTTTCCTTAAGTGACCGGCATTACCCCATTCTACCCTACCTAATTTTAACTTTGGATCGCAAAAAATGTCACTGAAAAGATTAACACCCAAAAGTAGATCGATTTTACCCGGAATGTTGAAAGTCTTATCAGCAAGCTGAAGGTCGCTACATTTCTCTGGCACAATCGGATTGACCATTGCTGCAGGTTGATATCCCGTGATGCGCTTAAGTACAATGGCTTCAGTGGACAAACCAGGAACTGAATCCTCTGTGAGAGATAAGATTGAACAATCTACCCTTCCATGGGTAGCTTGCCGGTGTTCACCGACACCGAACAGATCGCAGGACTTACGACGTCGCAGTCGAAGTTGCTGTGCTAATGATTCAGTTATAAGAGATGATTGAGCACCAGGATATACTAACGCACGAACGACATGTACCTGACCATCAACATCCTGGACTCCAACAAGAGCAGTACCTAAGAGGCCGGTAGACAATGGTTCTATGTTAAGTAACACCTGTTTCGAAGAGGAGGGTTCGGGCTTCACAAAGAAATCCGCTGCTTTAAACTCATTATGTAATTTTGTATGATGACGTTTCTTGCATACTTGACAACAACGCTTAGATAAACATTGTGAAATACTATGTGGCCTTAAACAATTGTAACAAAGTCAGTTAAAAATAATTTCTTATCTTTCAGTTTCTCAAACTCTAAACATTGATAGATTGCATGATCACCACTACAATAATAACAAGTTGAATTAGTTACATGTAAGGTGGACGCATGAGGAATTAACACTTTGGGATTATTGTTTACACATGTGAAATTAGTTGCTGCTAAAACCCTTAAATTGTGTTCTAAAAATGTCAACAAGTTACCAAAACGCGGTATCTCATTTTGCTGTAAAGTAAACTCAAATTTAGTTCTTGAGTCCAACGGTAACTTTTTAGATATTATATGATATAAAAGAAAACTCCAAGAATTGACATCAAATCCAAGAGTATTTAATGCTTGTGTGTTTTATTTTAAGGTGTTGAGAAAACGTTTTAAATTCTTTAAGTTGGAACATGAAACTGAAAGTAACAAATCTAAATGTTTGTCGGCTATCAAGCGCTTATTTTCATAACGTTCTTGTAAGAGATTATAGGCCACACCATAGTTTTCACTAGTTATGCCTAAATGTTTAATTAAGTTAGGAGGTTCTTGTTCTAAAACACTCAATAAATAATGGAATTTTTGTATTGAAGATATTTCATTGTTTTGATGAATTAAACTGTCAAATATTGATTTAAAATTGGGCCATTCAGTGTCATGCTTTTGAAATGTGTTAATGTAATTTTAGGTAAATGAAAACGACTTGATTCGCAACTAGACTTGGAAACTACTTCTTCTGTCACAGGAGCATTGGTTGTTTTGGAATCCAATACACCTAAGTCCGACCAAATACTTTGAAGTAAGTAATATTTCTCGTAAAACGTTGTAAAGCAAGATTCTATAGTTCCTCTCTGTTCTTCGGGCTGTGAAGCAGCAACTAACAACGTAAAATTAGTATCAAACTGTTCACGCATCTGATTTAGATCAACGAAACGAACACGAAATTTACTCAATTCCTGCGGTGTTGTAGGAATAGTTTGCACAAGCACTGTAGCCAGTTTATAAAGCTCGCATACGAAATCATAAGCCATGTTGAATTTAACAGTAGCTATTTTCAATTCATTCGCCATAATTGATAAGTTATTTTATTTTTACAAGTAAACACAAGCAAAACAAACTAGAGGTTATTATTATGGAAGTGTATAGAGTGCCACTAGCGGCACTGTATCTCCATTGTTTAGGGAACCGTAAGTTTTGCGGTATAATAGTGACGCCGCCTAAGCTGCCGTAAAGTTTTTGTTAGACAACAGAAATACTAGCTGCCCTACTCCTGTAGGACACGTGATAGGTTAGAAATTTAAGACAATCGCGAAGCGCAGCGTAGCGATTGTCTTGAATTTCGAGGTTATTTTTTTTAATTAGACAACAGAAATCTAACTCCATGCAAAAATATCTTTTGAATATTATGTCGTCTGAACATTACGACAAATAAAAAATATGTTACGGTTCCCTAACCGATTGAGATAGAATGCCGCTTGTGGCACTCTATACGCTTCGTACTAGGATGCCGTCAATTTACGGCATCGTAACCGATCGTACTATGTTGCCGCTTGTGGCACTCTATTCACTGCCTACACTTTGTACTAGGATGCCGTAATGACGGCATCGTAACCGACCGTACTAGAATGCCGCTAGCGGCACTCTATCCACAGCCTATTATTATTGTCAGTTGACAGATGACTGACACTTGACAGTTGACAGCTTAATTGAACGATGTTCAGTGCTGCTAGTATGCGAAATTGAATAGATTTTATAAAACTATTGAAGGTACGCAAAAAAATATTTTCTAAAAATAGATTTATAAGCAATTGATGAAATTTGAATATAATATGTTCCGATGCTTACGGAAAAGATGGGAATCGGGACGAAGGACCAAAACATGGGCAATCAAAGAAGAGGGGTTTTAGGGGGCTAACCTGGTTCGACGTTGCTCCCGCGTGCTGGCTGTAGTGGACGCGCGTGTCACTCTTTCTTGACTTTCCACGGCAAAAGTTCTTGATCACAGTAGTAAACTCGCGGCGATCACTTGGAAGATGGTATGACTTGACCGATAAATGAGGAACACGAGAGCTCGACTCAAAGGCCCTGTCGCGTAGGCAGGCTGGATCGGAAGTGAAGATGGCCGACACGACACGACGCGATATTGGTTTACCCCCATAGGATCGAGGATATAAAATGATGAGGGTAGTAGAAGTTAGGTTAGGGACGTAGCATCGGTACAAGTCTAAATCGATTGTTAATGATGTGAATGTAATTGAATATGATTGATCTAAATCTACCACTGATGGTGTTCTAAAGACATCCAATCCAATTACATCCATTTGATATTTACCTTGTGACAACCTAGAAAAAATAGAAACGAATGTGGATTAGAGGTTTCATTCACTCTCGTTACAGAATTAAATGAAGTCATATGAGTAGGATAGCTTTTTTTTTTTTTTATTTATTTAACATTTCAAAAAATACAATAAAAAATACTTAATCTAATAGCATTACCTTAAACCACTGAGGTTTGTCTGTAATGCCTATGTGATATACGTCGGCGTTGAACAGGTATGGACGTGCAAAACTAATAATAATCTTCAATCAATCAAACATTACATGTTAACAAACAAAAATTTAAAAAAAAAACAAACAAAAAAAATGTATTTTTAAAGAATTCTTTTGAGATTAACGTAAGCGTAACAATGAAAAAAAAACGTAATGTTCTAATTAACAGGAGCTCACATCTGGAGAAAGGAATTTTTGAGTTGTGTTATAAAATTATCCTGATTTAAATTATCGAGAGCTGTTATCTAGCTCGTCTTTTAGCGTGGTTTCTATGCTTTAGTTATTTATACGTCTGTGAAATATACCAAAAGGAAATAGATCTCACTAAACTCTAGAGATGAACGATACTATCTGGGTTTTAATATTTTTACTCGATACCTTATCGGTTACGAGGTATTAATATCTACTTGGTATCGAATGAAAAGTATCGATACCTACTTGTATCAGTCAATATTTTCGTCGGAAGTAAAATAAAGTTTATTTGCACACCACAATCAACATAATACATATATAACAATAAGGTACTAAAGATAAAAATGGTACAATTTGCAGATTGTGGCGGGCTGACACCTGAACTAGGACGTATCCCATATTAAACAGGTTATCAACCCTCCACCCCAAGAAATAGTCAGTCAATAGTAACAATTCCGAAAAAGAAAAAGTAATTAATTAATTAAATTTAGTTAATTGCTCACAAAGCCAACATTGGAAAACAGGTACTTAACATAAAATGCTGAAATAAGAGAGAAAAGAAAAAAAATGTTTCGAGAATGTAGTGCAAAAATCGACTTAACTTTTATTTTATACTTTTATTAACTTTTATTTCACATTCCGTCAGATGGCGTCACGAAGTTAACATAAGCTCCGTACAAATCTTTACCTAAAAAATACCAATTGCCTGCTAAGTTAATTTAAAGTAGCTATATGAGTGCCGAAAGTGATAATAAGTGTAGTAGAACATAACATAGTCAAACAGTGTATGTAATTATTCAAGGTGTGAGCAAAAACAGTGAACATTTGTGAACAGTAAACATAACTGTTTATATTAATTTTGTGAACATTTTCGTTATAAGAGTGAACAATAAAAGTGCTAAACGGAAAGCAGTTCACAGTGACTTAATACTCTAATCCCAGGAATAGGCAAAAAGAAAAACATTTTAGCTAAGCGTTTTTAACAGTGACAAAAAAGACGGTAATAGTTAAACAAGTAGTCGCGTAGCCGGAGAAAAATTACTTACGATAATTCTAAAACTTTTCATTTTTGCTGAGTGTTTAGATTAGGTGGATTGTAAGCTATTTTTAAAAAGTTAGAAGTTTTATGACTGTGCTTTAGGTATGGTTTAGGTATTTCATAATATTTCGTGTAACGTAATGTATATAATATTAAAGTTTGAAATGTTGAGTGTTTCATAATAAGAACTATCTTATCTTTGTGTTGTAAAAAGTTTAGAAACATAATATATGTGGAACTATGAAAATCACAAAATCACTCTTTTTGTCTTTCAATAAAATTTTAAAATTTCTGAAATAATATTTAAGACTTTCAGTGGTTAGTGGTACACATGTTGAACAAAGTTTAGAAAGTTAAGTGGTGTGCTTCTTTGATAATTTCATTTTTCTTTCGTAACTCACGCAATAATCAATTAAAATTGACAGAATCGCTCATACATGACCTTTGTAATGCTATTTTATACCACACAAAAAATTAGAAACATACATACAGTGCATTTTGTTTAAATCACGAATAAAACATTTCGCTAAATACGTTTGTTTATGCGGGACGCGGCCTGCTGCGGGCGCGGCGCGGGGCGGTGGCGGCGGGCAGGCGCGGGGGTGGGGGCGGCGCGCGTGACGGGCGAAGATAATACAAGAAGACGTTTTGCAGAAAAGTAAACTAAGTACTTTAACCTACTTATATTACATCTTAGCTGACATCAATACAAACAAAACACTATTAAATGACAAGTTTCGAGTAGGTGGTTAAGTACAGATCGCGCAATTCTTCTTTCAGATAAGATTATTCTACAATCATCCGAATTAGATGAATGGGATGAAAACGTAAACACGTAATAATAAATTAAAATTGACAGAACCGCTCATACATGCCTTTGTAATGCTAATTTATACCACACAAAAAAATAGAAACATACATACAGTGCATTTTGTTTAAATCACGAATAAAATATTTCACTAAATACGCGATTAGGCATGCAGGACGTGGGCGGGTGGATTCGGGCATCAACTCGTCACACCAAAATTTTTTTCTAACTATTCGTCATCCCGTCAAACCGTTCTAACTGGTCACAAAGAAGGAGGATACCTAAACAAATTTCACTACCCGCCAAACGTGTGGTACAACAAATTTTGGGACAAACACAACATAAGAAATCAAAAATGCCAATTATTTATTAATAATGTATTTATTTTAATCATATCAAACCATAAATATCCTCCTTGTGACCAGTTAGAACTGTTTGACGGAATGACGAATAGGAGCAGATTTGCGGTGTGTGTGACCAGTAGCACAGAATAAATAATCCAGTAGCCAGGATTTGGCGACATCCCGCGCCCGCTCTCTCACCTACACGCGCCTGTCGGTAGGCAGCGCTTACGCCGCGTCCGCGGTCAGTGAGCGAAGAAACTTCGAAGAGGGAGCATCGTGTCAACAGTTAGTGACTTTTGGCAAAATATTTTTGGCAATTAAATGTCTAAAATGCCACTATATATTTTTTTATTTTATTTGGGTAAAAAAACAATGTTGAATACAATGTTGCTTAGATTATTAAATTTATATAAAAATGATAATATATTTTTTATTTCGTATCTTTATTTATTTATTCAGGAACAGCAAACAGTTACATTACAACTTATAACTAAAATAAATTTAAATAAATATTAACAGTAATGCAACCCACAACGCTATTCTCAGAGTAATAGAAATTGTTACTAAAGGCTAGAGGGTGCTGAAGTACGAAATAATACAAATTATACACCATATATTATTATACGATAATGTAACTTTTACTCATAACATTGTAGTAGTAACTAAAGTATACTTACATAGAATACAAGTACAAATATAAAACACAAAATAAATTATCAATTTACATTTAAAAGTTTCTTAAAGATATGAGATTTAAAACCACTGTCATGTAAAAATATGTCAATTGATTCGAACTCTTTATTGTATGTGCCTACAGCACAAAATTAAACGCGATGCAATCCTCAATGAATTTAATAGTTTTATATGATTTTAAATCGTCGGCGCACAATAGAAGTTTTGAATTTTAAAAGCATTGTTTTATATTATTTATATATAAAATGAACATAAGCGGCCCAAGGATGGAACCCTGTGGCACCCCTGAAGTTACCGTAACGCTTTTGGAATGATAACCATTGATGACTACCTTTTGAGACCTATTTTTGACGTATGATGTACGCCACCGGTGACACTCCGTGTACGTGAGAGCTCGAGCGCTGGTGACCTTGAGCGGAACGTGTAAACTCTAGGGTTAATCTGAAATGGAATTTAGACTTGTGCCAAAGAAGACGTATGTGTATGTTACATAGTATGTTATGTAATGTAAACCTGTGCAAGGACAATTAAGTAGGAAAGTGAAAGGTAGGTCGTACGGATGATAGGTAAGAAGTAGGTACAGACGGATAACGTACCTACTACCTACCTATACTTCTTACGATTTTATACAGTTACTCCATTAAGTAAGTAACTACCAACCTAGTTAGGTACTTGTAAATTGTAATAATGTAGGTAGGTACTTAATAATTGTAGGTGGCTAGTAGAATTGAAATTATAATACTTAATTAAGTAAATAGGTACCTACGTACTTACGTAGACATACAGACGCGGGGGGACTTTGTTTTATAATAAATAGGTAGGTAGTGATGAATGATTAAGTGATAATAAGAGTACCTACTTACTTACCTTACTATAATTTAGGAATTCTTTTGCATATTTACCTGAAGTTTTTAATTGATTAATTGTCAAAAAAACATGTAAGGGTTGTGGAAAAAACTTTAATCGTATGATGTGGCCCTAGCTAGATACGCAATTCTATAGCCTATTGTACATCTTAAAAATTACTTTCCTATTATTGAAGGGAGGCCTTTGCCCAGCATTGGGACAGCGAGGGCTAATATAATAATAATATAATAATAATTATTGTGATTTGTGAACATGATAGGATAATAGATTGATTAACAAAAATGAAAAATTAACAGTTAAGCATACTTAATCACTTGCAGTTTTTATTTTTAATTAGAATATGTTACATACTCATCGTTTACGTTACGTACGTTTTCATCCCATTCATCCAATTCGGATGATTGTGGAATAATCTTATCTGAAAGAAGAATTGCGCGATCTGTACTTTACTACTCAAAACTGTCATTTAATAATGTTTTGTTTGTGCTAAGATGTAAAGTAATTAGGTTAAGGTACTTAGTATCATTGGGTACTTCTTACTTAGTTTACTTTTCTGTATAACGTCTTCTTGTATTATCTTCGCCCGTCCGTCACGCGCGCCGTCCCCACCCCCGCGCCTGCGTGCCGCCACCGCCGCGCCGCGCCCGCAGCCGGCCGCGTCCCGCTTAAACAAACGTATTTAGCGAAATGTTTTATTCGTGATTTAAACAAAATGCACTGTATGTATGTTTCTAATTTTTTGTGTGGTATAAAATCGCATTACAAAGGCCATGTATGAGCGATTCTGTCAATTTTAATTTATTATTGCGTGTGTTACGAAAGAAAAATGAAATTATCAAAGAAGCACACCACTTAACTTTCTAAACTTTGTTCAACATGTATACCACTAACCACTGAAAGTCTTAAATATTATTTCATAAATTTTAAAATTTTATTTAAAGACAAAAAGAGTGATTTTGTGATTTTCATAGTTCCACATATAATATGTTTCTAAACTTTTTACAACATAAAGATAAGATAACTCTTATTATGAAACACTCAACATTTCAAACTTTAATATTATATACATTACGTTACACGAAATATTATGAAATACCTAAACCATACCTAAAGCACAGTCATAAAACTTCTAACTTTTTAAAAGTGGCTCACAATCCACATAATCTATACACTCAACAAAAACAAAAAGTTTTAGAATTATCAAAACTTCTTTATGGAATTTAATGTCCCACGACCGGACTAACAGACGAGTACGTACGACCGATTCCGACGCTACTGCGGAGTAGCGTCTTTCTCTTTTTCACACAGTAGAATATCCGCAATAGCGCGATGTAGCCTGTTCGCTCGGCAAATTGTGACTGAAGTGAAATTGTGCCTCTAGGCCTAATTTTGGCGGCTCACTCACGAGGCGCTAATGCTAATGCCGTATCTTCCCTTTTTGTTTTAATCTAAGGTAGGTACTTAACTGATTTGATTTTTAAAATTATAATACCGAGAGCTGCATGTCGATTTTCTAACGCTCGATCGTAAGCTTGCACTCACTACGACCAACGTGTTCCGATCAAAAGTGACCTTTGTAATGTTAGTGTAAAGTCGACTTTAGAAAATGCGGATTTGATACTCATTTTTGAACCGATTTTGTGTATGTCGAAGTGAGAGATCGATTGTCAGTCGATCTTGCGTTTTTTAATTAAATGTAAGTTTGAATATTCATTGTAGAATTTAACGACATACTTTTTTGTAAATGTCGTTTCTTGTATATGGCGGAAAAAACGCGCAATAAGATTCTCTAACCAATAAGTTCAGAAAATTTATGAAGGTAAAAATCATATTCGCGGTTTTGAAGTTTAAGCGACGTTAAGTGCTTAAACTTATGTGCGTTCGGGTCCAATCTTGCAAAGAAGATTTGGACCCCTTCTCGGAAACCGATCGAGCTGAAATTTACGTAATTTCGATGACAATACAATAATATGGCACCATGGAGCTGTTATGATGATGCAGTCATAGGGACTCTGCAATGAAACAATATAACTCCGCCGAGTTTGGGCTTGTTTGATTTGTCTTGACTAAAACCAATGATATTATATACAACAGATATGTTATAAGCGCGCGCGATGTGAAGACTCAAATACGTCCTAATTGGGACGTCTTGTGTTTAGTCTGCGTCGAGCACAATCACGAGCGTGTCGCACCGTAGTTCCTGTGTCCTTACCAAAATAAATCAAAAATGCCATCGTGTGTGTTTCGAAAGTGCACCAATTATGAGTCTAAAGTAAACAAAATACATGGGTTCTCTTACCACATATGAATATGCAAATATACTTAGATTATTTGGTATATTTCAATTATTTTTCCGAACAATATAATTTATTTATTTAATCTTTATTGCACATAAAAACAGCAAAAGGCGGACTTAACGCCACAAGGCATTCTCTACCAGTCAACCGGTAAGTATGTAGGAGACTTAGGTAAGGCGATAAATCAAAAAAGTTACATTAATGAATGTTAAAATGAAAAACAACAACTTACAACCAACTTCATAAATAGAATATACAAAATACACAGATCTACAAAAATACAATATACTTACATAACAAAGATTCAATATATAATATAATAAATAAATAAATATTTTACATAGAAATATAAATACCTACATATATAAATACAATACATCAGATAGTGTGACATCATATTATTAGGTATATACATTTTACTCATAATATAACGAATATCTAGATAGAGCTAAAATAGTGCTCACGCACAAGTCTTTTGAATGCTATTTTACTCTGAGCACCACGGATATTTAATGGCAGAGCATTCCAAAGGCGGATAGCACATAAAGTAAAGGAACTGGAGACGAAGCCAGAATGATGAGCGGGGATTTGAAGAGTGAGGTTGTTACTGGAGCGAAGGTCACGATGATGAGAGGCTCCCAGAAACTGAAACCTAGATTTCAGGTATCCTGGGGTTCGTGGATGTTGAAAAGCATACAGACAACTCTAAGATTCCTACGCTCACGGATAGGCAGCCATTTGAGTTGTCTTCTGTAGTGAGAAATGTGGTCGAACTTACGCAAACCGAAGACGAAACGGATACAGCTGTTTAGCAAACGATCCAACTTATTCAGAAGAATTTGATTAATGTCAGAGAAACAGACGTCGGCGTAGTCGAGAAGAAACACGAGAGCCTGTACTAGCGCGATTTTAGTGCTGGAGGGGAGAAAAAATTTCAATCTATACAAGGACCGTAGCGAGTTGACCACTTTACGAGAGATCTCATTCACTTGATCATCCCAACTGAGAGAGCAGTCAATAACGAGACCTTAGGTTCTTAACTCGAGGCTGATACGGTATGGAATCCCCATTGAACACCAAACTAAGCACCGAGCTCAAATGGACGAGAGATAACTGCCGAGAACTACCTAAGATAATTGCTTGGCACTTAGAGGCATTAACGGAGATGCCATAACAGTTTGACCATTCGGCAATCCTGGCAAGATCTTCATTGACGCTAACGACCGCCTGATTAAGATTACTTTTATCAGTTTGAACATATAATTGGAGATCGTCAGCATACCGATGGTAAGAAGAATGAAGTTGAGTAGTAAGAGAGTCAATAAAAAGTGAGAAGAGGAGGGGGGAAAGTATGCCGCCTTTTGGAACACCAGCAGTCAGCTCGCACCAGTCAGAAATAGACTGATCAACCCGAACAACTTGCCGGCGTCCACGAAGATATGACGAAAACCATGTCGTAGTAGAAGAAGACAGTCCAATATGGGAGAGAATTGCTAAGAGAATGTCATGGTTGACCGTGTTAAAGGCGTTGGAGAAATCAATAAGAACCATCACAGTCAACTGAGAATTATCCATGCCGTTGCGTACGTCCTCCAGGACATTAACAAGAGCAGTGGTGGTGCTATGTCCGGGTCGAAACCCGGACTGGATGGGACTTATAAAACTATGTCGGAAGATGAAAGAGGAAAGTTGGCTGTGGACCGCAGCTTCAAGGATTTTGGAAATAAATGGTAGGATAGAAATAGGTCGAAAATGGTTTAAACAAATCGGGTTACGCATTTTGGGAAGTGGAATTGCGATGGCTTTAAGCCAAGCAGAGGGAAACGTACAAGAGGAGAGAGAGTAATTGAGAATAAAGGTAAGAACAAGAAGTATAGAAATAAGAATAAGTGTGATCATAGATCTACCCACTTCATCACATCCCACTGCCTTGGATTTGATGGAGAGAACAAGTTTCCGAACATCTTCTTCAACTAACGGACGAAAAGAAAATAAGTCAAAAGTAGAAAGAGCCGTGGAAGTAATAGAGGAAATAGTGGAGAGGGTTACTGAGTCAGATAAGGAGGCAGTTGAGGTAAAATGACTGTTAAGGTCATTAAGCGAAAGAGATGAACTATGCTGGGTCGGCGTCTTGCCAAAGCCCAGGGTACGAAGAAACTTCCATGTGTCGGCAGGATTGGAATTTAAAATATTTTTATGGATATATTGGCGCTTAGCAGCTCTCACCATCCGATTGCAGCGATTCCTAGCGGTTTTAAAAGCATCCCAGTTAGAATCGGTTCGGCATCTTTTGAATGTACGAAAGTATTTGTTTCGCCTAAGCATGGCCATGCGTACTCCAGGTGTAATCCAAGGCGCAGGAGGCCGACGTAGCTTGACGAGCTTTTTAGGTGCATGCTTATCAAACAGATTCAGGACAGAACTGTTGAAGTACGCAACCATGTTGTCGACAGAATCAGCCTCAATAACAGGTGTCCAGTCCAAAGCGCATGCGTCACTGTTAAGTTTATCCACATCCAGTCTAGCTAAATTACGCATTTTTAAAATAAGGGGTTTGGGTTTAAGAGGCTTAGCCTTATAAGCTACAAAAATGAGGTCATGCCTGGAGAAGCCAGGAGCAGAAATTGGCCATGTTTGACGACATGGGAAGATGAAGAAATGAGAATGTGATCGATTCAAGAGTCAGAAGTCGTTAAATTATGGTGAGTTGGATCGAGTGGAAGAATATGAAAGTTTGCTGACTCAACTATGGATCGATACTTGCGCGACTGTACCGAAACCTTTAAAAGGTCGGTGTTGAAATCACCCATAATAATGTGGTGCGAATTGTCAGTAGCGAAAGAGTTAAGAAGAGAATCGAAATCAGGGTGAAATTCAACGGAAGGGGGGCAATAAACGACTCCCAGGACAACCTTTATACCTTTTACATCGATCTGAAGGAAGAGATATTCCATGCAGCCGTGGCGGGAGGCAGAGGAGGCTAAAAGCTTGTGAGAAAGCAGCCGTGGCGGGAGGCAGAGGAGGCTAAAAGCTTGTGAGAAAAGGTGTGAGATAAGTAGATAGCCACCCCACCGCCACCCTTGCCAATGCGATCATTGCGGATGAGATTGAAGCCTGGGAGGTTATAAGTTATGAAGTTTAGACACGGCTTAAGCCAGCTCTCTGACACTAGGACGGCATGAACCGTATCCGAAGAGAAGGAATGAAGGAGATCAGTGAAGTGTTGTGGAATGCTCTGAGCGTTTATGTGACAGATGTTGAGAGTCTCATTGCAACAACCAAGTTCACGTGAGAGAAGATTGCTTATGTCACATGAGTCATCAATGGCATCATCAAAAGAATGAAACGAAGAATCATTATCACTGGCTGAAACGAAGTCATCAGAATCTGACATTTAAAATATATAATAAGAAATAAGATATGAATATATAAAATAATTTTAAATATAAGTAATATAATAAAATAAGCACTAAAATACTAAAAATATGAATAAATTAAAACAAATAAAAATTAAGAACTAGATGAAAATTCTCTGGACTCCACACATCCTACCAGTAAACCGTTTACAAGTGGAAAAACACTAATTAAAATTTATTAACTTCAGACGAGTACAGGAGACATGGAAGATTTTAAACAAACAAAACCAATTGAAAATGAATTATAATAACTGACGCAAAGACGCCATGTTCAGGTGAAGAAAAAGAGAGCAATCTAGTTTTGACGCTAGAGCGATAAAGATGCGTGCGCTGCGGACATAGATTAAGTAGTGCAGAATCGAATATTGATGTTGACTTAAATGCCTACAATTAAAGATCAGTTGTTTTTTATTTTTACTTCGTTTTTATAAAGCTATCTATTGTATGTAATGGACTAATATAATAAACATTAAAATAGTTTCACTGAATTGGCTATTTGGCTGTTGTAACAATAAAATATGAAATATGTCGATTATGGCAGTTTATAATTTAACGATAATTATCCAATAGTTTTTTTTATTAAGATAAATTGTAAATATTATGTTATTACAAAATAAATTTGCGATTATTTGTCTGTGGATTACAAGACCAGAAACACGGGCCATGATTGAGCTTCGTGTGACGCCACATTTCACAAAATAAAAAAATATATATCTTTTAGGTTTCACGATAAATGTTTATTGTGGTGTGACGTCACAGACATTTAGCCAAATGTCACATGACCAACCGTTTCCGCAGAAACTTTAAATGAATAAAGAAAAATGTCTTTTTCTATTAAATAAAACTTTTTGAAAAAAAAAAATTGTACGTGGTATCAATGATTATTATTATAATAACTGTAATATCATTGCGTGGTATATAATAAGCGTTTGTAATTTTCAAAATACTTTACCGAAAACTGTCAAGTAGCCAATTTGTTTTTCTAAAATATATAGGTAGGTAATACGTTATACTGATAATAAAGGATTATTTATGTTTTTTCTTTTAATGAATTAGGTTTCTGAGTAATTAGGTCAGTTCGTGAACAAATAAGCGAATTTGTCATAAAATCTCATTTAAATGAAAAAGGGTTACATTTTGCTAGCAATGAAGACGTAGAGAAATTAAAGTGCCGCATTTTAAAAAACGTTTGTATTCTATTGTTTTGACTCATTTTTCGACCATTCATCAGACACCCGTTTTCAATCATCAAGTACATCTCATTAAAACCATAATTGATACATACATAAATATTCGTCGCCATTCTGCACATAAAAATAACCCCGAAATACAACACTTTCTGAAAGACAAAAAAGAAATAAATTAAATCTTTATAAAGGTATTTAAAATATGTATTTTATTTCGTTTCTTTTATTATTAATCAAAATACATTGTCATTGTTTTTTTTTATTGAATACACAGGAATTCACTGGAGATCGTATAATCGGATGCATATTTACCTAAACTTAATTTTTTGCTAACATATTATTTTAATTTAATTTTTTTTATTGGTAATTCGGGTAGGTTGATAATGTTGGTTTATCACGGGAAAGTACATTTCTTCTGATTATAAAGGTCAAACCTGAATTTTTATCCGTGAATAGGTAAGTACTATGCATTCCGTTCCTTTTTTGCCACTGTAATACTGATACTTATACATTGCAACTTTTTGCAGCGATAGAAACGCGCGTTTGACAGCCGTGCGACTGCATCGCGATTGTGTCGCTACTTTTATTAAGGCTAGGTGTTAGTGAAAAATTAAAAGAACACGTTCTTAGAATTACTTTTTGAAGTAGTAAACAGTAAAATTAAAATCTGCGAAAATTATGAAATATTGTTGAGGCTTTATTCTGTGAAATACACCCGATGGAAACACGATTTTATAAAGTTGGCTCGATAGAATAAATTCACAAAGTTACATATTTTTGTGTCATTTTATCTTCTTTTCCAGGTTTTATTCTTAAAATAAGTGATTTGATATTATGAGTCATTTACCAAAATGAAGCTCGTAAATAACTTTAGTTATTATAACCGATGGTTTTTTATTTATTACAACTATCAATTTTTTTAAATATAAAACGCGATTATTCGCGCCGCTTCGCTGTTATACCCGTCCCTTACCGTTGTACCGTCGAGAGAACGAGAGGGAAGCGCTCGAAATACCTCCCCTTAAGGCGGTACAAGGATTTGCGACTGTATCAATGCTGCACCGCGATTGTATTGATGCTGAATCGCGACTGAATCGCATTTGTAGCCCGTCTTTTCTCTATTCTTCAATTTTCAATCTTTTCACGGTTCTACCACTTGAATTTGGCAACTTTCTGGGTTATTATAATGTCGGTTGCCTTAGTAACTTCTGTGGATTTCCAGCAAGGAAAGAGGTTGCAGGTTCGAATCATACATTATAAATCATTTATTTGCGGAATATCATGTACACGACATTGAGATTTAAGACAATGATTTAAGGTATCAACAATATTCTTCCTTATTTCTTGCGTAGGCATGCAAATGAATCTCGCACAGTACAAACATTTGTAAGCATGAACATTCTTGTTTGTACTAGTCTGGTTGTTTTCTATGTATAATAAGTATGTATTTACAAAAAAAAAGTATACATATAGAAACAGAAAATAAAATAGACAGAAAGCATGCGCAAGCTAGGCTATGAAGTGAATCATGTGAGTTCTTAGACCCTAGCGCTAGGGCTCTGTCCGCCTGTGTACCTAAATTGTAAGAAGAATATGTATAAACAATTCGCCCTTAAAATGAGGTACCTTATTATTTAAGAGATTTTTTAGTAATAATAATATCGATTTTGAACTTAATTGGAGCACAAACCAAGAAATTGAAAATGGCAGTCACTTTTTCCAATTCTATCTTCGGAATGGTGTTTAGAGACCTTTTAGATCCCCAGATATCGATTTTGAACGTAATCGGAGCATAAACACAAATTCAAAATGACGGCCAATTTTTCCAATTCTATCTTCAGAATCGTGTTTAGAAACCTTTTAGACCCCCAGATATCGATTTTGAACCTTATCGGAGCACAAACCATTAAATTCAAAATGGCGGTCACTTTTTCCAATTCTATCTTCAGAGTCGTGTTTAGAGACCTCTTAAACCCCCAGACTTAGATTAATGATTGGTCTCGCTGGACGAGCGCAGCGAGACCAATCATTCATTTAGGCCCCCAGATATCGATTTCGAACATAATCGGAGCAAAAACACAGAAATTCAAAATGGTGGCCAGTTTTTTTGATTCTGGCCTCGAAATCATATACTTACTTATTAGACCCCCAGATAATGGTTTTGAATGCAATCGGAGCACAAACCAAGAAATTAAAAATGGCGGCAAAGAAAATAATACCTCATACACTCTCATGGACTAAACACTCTACACTAATCGTTTTTATTTCCTCACACACAATATTTTATATTATTAAATTAAACTTTACTAAACTTTATTAAACTAGCCTGCACTAGCCCGACCTTAAAAATACTCCCATTCAAAGACATTCTTTGCTCCCATTTCAAGGCGTATTTCCAAGAAACTGACATCCCCGTCTCACGCACACTACGATAGCAACGCGTCTACTAAATATGCTGTGGCCAGACCATAAAGTTACTATACCTAACGGAAGGTATAGTAACTTTATGGGCCAGACACATCGTGCTAGTGCGAAGATTCGCATTGTCGCACGCGATACGTCTGGCCAAACACTTCGCGTTATCGCGATAAATAAAGTTCGTGCGGCCACATTTCGGTGCACACTTTAGTTCCGTATTTAAAAAAGAACTTTGTGCTTTAGTTGACTGCAAGACAACTAGAGGTGAACGTGTTGCAAATATACGATTATTGAAATTATTCTGTTTCGCTAATATGGATTTCAGTAATGATAAAGTGTTAGAAGTAAAAGTAATACAATATTACGAATTGGAACCGATTTTATGGAACCCCCAAGACCCAAATAGCAATAAAAAAACATTACAATTACGACGCATGGGTGAGAATTAAAAGAAATTTAAGCTGGCAGGTTACAGTGGAGGAATTAAAAATAAAAATGAAATCGCTCATGGCTTACTACAGAAGTCACCTTAATAAATACAAAAATTCATTGAAGTCTGGAGCAGGCAGCGAAGATGTTTACCACACTAATGTTTCGCCTTTTCGGCTATGAATAATTTTTTTTCTCCTGTGTATGAAAAATAATAATATAATATAGGTACCTAATAATAATATTGCCAATTCGAAGTTTTAAACATTAGTGATTGCAACTTTTTCGTTTTATAAGTACCAACATTTTCACTCCTTTCTCTACACAAGGTTCCATATTGAAAATCGTATAAGTAGGTACCACCTACTTACAAATATTTTGATTGTGATAGTACCCACCTCATAATTAAAATAAAATTTTAACTTATTTATTACTGTGGAGCAAAGTTCAACACTGGTCAATCAGTCTATAATATTAAGAGTATTACCTATGTAGAAACCCGTTTCTCTGGAATCGCCATCGCAAGAAACAGTTTTCATTTGTAAGATAATAAATTATAAATATTGTAAGTAAGTACTTACCTAAGTTTATTTGAGTATTTGAGCGCTTTTTAACGCAAATAATCAAATATTACAATTATACCAGCATTGTGGTAAGTAGCAAACTTAAGCAAAGTTAAACAATATAAAAGTAGGTAGGTACTAACTTTGTCCGATTTTTGTGTATAGTTAACATCCACCATCGCCTTTTATATCTTGTTTTCACCCTTTTATTTATTTTATTTAAATACTATAGATGCAGTAAATAATTATTTGCCGACATCTAGTAAAGCGCAACCGCCTCCTCTATTTTCTCCGTAGAAATGAATTATAGCGATAAAGTTCAAGATTATCCCGATGTCGCGAAGTTTTTTTTGATGTGGCCAAGCTTATCGCGACAACGGAACACGAAGTTTTTTATCGCGACAACCGTAAGAATCAGTCTGGCCACGGCAATAGAAACTGTGCGCACACTAGCCTATAAAACCCGGCACGTTGACAATCGTGCAAATGCAGCGGAAGGCTCCATCTAGACATTTTATAATCAAAGGTAGGTTAAAACCTTTACCCGACTTTATATATTTTTTTTAAGTAGCCATTACTTTTTGCATAAAGCTATTTTAACGGAAATGTGAAGCAGTAACTCCGCTTTACATAAAGAATAAAACACGGTATTATCAAACCAAAGAGATTTAGTTTAATGTCTTTGTATCAAACATACTCTCTTAATGAGAAATTGTGAGCGTCAAGTTGGCAGGCACACCAAGGAATTAGACGGTTTTGACTATGTCAAAAAATTGTGTAAAAATCAATGATATTTTATGTTTAGATACGTTGCCTGGCCTCCGTAGTGGCAAGGACAAATCAAGGTAATTGCCTGGACTTCACTCAGTCACGCGTCAGTCAGTGTCACGTCATTACGTTTGTACCTTTTTAAAGTTTTTTATGTTGTTTGTTAGATAAAATCTTCCTGTGTATACAGAAATTGCAAAAACTATACTGCAACAGTAAAAGACAAGAAAAGTGTTTAATTTCATTTGTAAGTATTGTAAATATGAATTTAAAATAGAAAATTTTCATTTATTTATGACTTTTGCGCTGTTGCCAATTCGATATGCGTGAGCGAGAAGCGTGTACTATGTTTTCTGTAAAGTGAAAGAGAGAAAACAATGGCGGCCGAGATAGCCGTGCGAAGGGGAATGCGCTGTTGCCAATTGGTCGACTACCATAAATAGTTTTTATCTCTTTTTAACAATAGGCTTGACATGATTGTATTTATTTTCTTTCCCTTTCGACGTGTATTACGTCATATAAACAATTTCGTCATTTTTTTAAATGCAATTCGTTCACGTATGACTAGTCTATTTATAAAAGGTCATTGGTATAAATAGTGACGTATAGCATATAAATAGTGATACTATGGTTCAAAAGATATTTGAGTATCTTGGTGTGCATGCTAACTTGACGTCAAGATAGCAGGCACCTTAAGAAATACAGTTCGTATTTATATGTCAAAAAACTGTGCATAAATAGTGAATCGTATACGCAAAATTTCAACAATTGTACTACAATACAAACTGAGATATTACGGTCTCTAAGTGGGCTGCCAACTTGACGATTCTAGCCATGGCGATTTCAGAGAAACGGGTTGAAGTTTTAAACAAATAAATACATGAAAAAATTGTGTGTGAAATTGTGAATCTTTCAATATCAATAAAAAAAGAATTCTTCTTTGCTATTTTCCAAAAATCTAATGTAAACTTCTACCATACATTCGATTTTAAGTACAATCGTGCACAATTTTATTTATTGACTTAAGATACTGACATAAAGTCTAGTTATTTTTAATTCAAGTCATAAAAATACACTTAAATCTACCGTTGTAATGTCAGTTTCAAATTATTTCTGTGGAAACTTATGTCAAGCAATTTGTAATTTTAGTGACTCGAATTTTTTTTTTTTTATACCAAGCCCGGCAAATGACCCCACTCCACCTGATGTTAAGTGGAAATGAGGTCCAGGCGCGAGGACAACTGGTGCAGCGTAAGAGACGTAGCATCAGTCATCCTCACTCTGCCGGCCCACAAAGTGCTTCTTCACGCCTCGTTTGAAGGACCCTATGTCATAGGTAGGAGGGAATACGTGTGCTGGTAGACTATTCCATCTTTTGGAAGTGCGGCAAAGAAACGAGTCACCAAATTTCTTTGTGCGTGATGGAATGTTAGAGACTGTAAATTGGTGACTCCGGAGAGCAGCATTAAAAGTCTCGGACGTGCGGTGAGCCGGTGATACGAGAACCGTGCGCGAAAAGTTTTATTTGTTTGTGTTAAAATTGGTAAGCAGCGAGTACATTTGCATCAGAAGTGAAAGTGCTTAAATCGTTTAATAACAACCTACATTTTTATAGGTACGCAGCTTATTTTCTATTATGGTATTTACAAAAAAGATATACCTAGGTACGGTCGGGGTCGCCGTCGCTTTACCACTTTGCAGCGATTTTTGTGTGAAGCGCACCGATTTGGTACGGGCACCGTACCTAGGTACATCTTTTTTGTAAATACCATAATAGAAAATAAGCTGCGTACCTATAAAAATGTAGGTTGTTATAAAACGATTTAAACACTTTCACTTCTGATGCAATTGTACTCACTGCTTACCAATTTCAACACAAACAAATATAACTCTTTTCGCGCACTATTCTCGTATCACCGGCTCACCGCACGTAAACAAAATCACGCCATCTCTCGGTCGTTCGCGACACTCGCTAGTCCACCACTATCCGAGACTTCGCGTCACTAAAATTACAAATTGCTTGACATAAGTTTCGATAGAAATAACGTGAAACTGACATTACAACGGTAGATTTCAGTGTAATTTTATGTGTACCTACAACTAGCGTACTCACCATGGAATTCTGTTATTTCAAGAATGCCAAAAAACTGTGCCCAAATAGTACCAAATAGTGCCCAAAGGAAATAAATAGTACCCTTATGGTTCAAAAGTTATAGACATAGTTTGGTGAGTACGCTAGGCGTAGGTTACGCCTAGCGTACTCACCTCAGTTTGGGAAATCTGAGCAAGCTACAACTTTAATTAGTATGTCAAAAAACTGTACCCAAATAGTACCAAATAGTGCCCAAAGGAAATAAATAGTACCTTTATAGTTATAAAGTTATAGACATAGTTTGGTGAGTACGCTAGGCGTAGGTTCTACGCCTAGCGTACTCACCTCGTTGCGCGAAAACAGAACCAGCAATGGCTCTCATTTCTATCTCAATAAATAGTACCGGAAATAGTACCTTCTAAGAGTGTAATTGTTGTTTGACTTTTACACTAGAAAGTCATTAAATTTGATAGCAAACTTCTTCATACAAAAATTACGTGTGGTACAGTCGAGCACAGTGAATGGTAAAATATTATTTTTATTACCAAAGGAATTGAGATTGGAATAACTATGGAGTTCATTAATAGACGACGACCTAAAATAAAATAGGTAGGTACATATTTAATAACAGTAAACCAAGGGTGGCCAAAAAAGGGGGGTCCTGAGGTTGATGTGTCTGTTTTTGGCACCGTAGCTCCTAAATATCCTAGATTTGGATGCGGATTTTTTTATATGAAGGCTGGTTTATAGCGGTGATTCTTAGTTCGACTATAAATCTAGTGATAACTGTTATAAATCACAAACATTGTAGTCGAGGGTGAATGAGACCCACTCGAACTTATATCTATGTATCAAGCATTGCTTATTTATGATTTGTTGATCGTGAATGACAGCCCGCCCGCAACTTTGTCCGCGTGAACCTCTTACCCCGTGACGAATTTTAAAAAATGTTCATTTTTATACAAACCTCGTCCGGACAATTACAAATACAACAAAAAAGAATTAGCCAAATTGGTGCAGCCGTTCTGAAGTGATGCGCGTACAAACATTTTGGCAATTGATTTTTATTAATATTAGATACATACATAGCGACTGCACATGTGCTCAGCGTGACAGGTGGTGAGCCCATCGCCGTTCTAAGCTGTTGGATGTATGTGCAGTCTTTAGTCCGTTAGTCGCCTATTACGACACCCAAGGAAAGAGGGGGTGGTATTATTCTTTCACTGGTAAGTACGCGACACAGTTAAACACTTTATACAGTCCAGAAAACTAAGAATATGATTAAATTTGTTATTCTACGATTAATAAAAAACAATAACGTATTTCTGTAGGTAAGTATATATAATATATTCAAACTGCTAACTGCTAACTAGCTAATGAAAGATCAACTTCAAATCGACATGAACATAAATTGCTATTACAGATGAAATATACATAGGTACTTACTCATTTAAAGATCACTCTCATCACAATGAAACAAAATTCACAAGGTTTTTCATTAATTGTTTCACAAATTAACTATTTGCAAACCTTTGCGGTTGCGGTGGCAAGGCAGAGTAAACGACTAAAAAAATCGGTTCCAGAAAACTATGCGTTCCCACCGCGGCGTCAAGCAAATTGTTGTGAATAGCAATATTGAATTTTAGCACTTTCATAATACAGGTCAGTTTGTAAGTAACTAAAGTAAGAAGTGTGATAAGCGCCATCTATTGTAACTTGTTCATACTAAGATGCATCGCTGTCGCGCGTCGATAAGTTGCACTTAATCAACAAAAGTAACAGATTCTTCTTGCACAATATTGAGCTTTCAATATCAGACATAAGGCAAATAGTTCCTTATATAGAATGTGCTTTTACTTTTTGAAACCCGGCAAAAATACGATAGTCAATATTTTGGAAAACATGGATCTTATTTTTATGAAAAATAATTATAATCAATTATATAACTGATATTGAACTTCCTTGTTACGTATATACACCTATTAATTTCCACAAAACTAAAAGTAATATGTAGTAGGTTCATAATACAAAATTTAATAATATTAAAATTATTATGAGTTCGCCTGTACCTCATGTCAATGTATGTAGAAGTTTGCTATCAAATTTAATGACTTTCTAGTGTAAAAGTCAAACAACAATTACACTCTTAGAAGGTACTATTTTCGGTACTATTTATTGAGATAGAAATGAGAGCCATTGCTGGTTCTGTTTTCGCGCAACGAGGTGAGTACGCTAGGCGTAGAAGCTACGCCTAGCGTACTCACCAAACTATGTCTATAACTTTATAACTATAAAGGTACTATTTATTTCCTTTGGGCACTATTTGGGTACAGTTTTTTGACATACTAATTAAAGTTGTAGCTTGCTCAGATTTCCCAAACTGAGGTGAGTACGCTAGGCGTAACCTACGCCTAGCGTACTCACCAAACTATGTCTATAACTTTTGAACCATAAGGGTAATACTATTTATTTCCTTTTGGCAGTATTTGGTAGTATTTGGGCAAGTTTTTTGGCATTCTTGAAATAACAGAATTCCATGGTGAGTACGCCAGGCGTAGGTACACAATTTTATGACTTGAATTAAAAATAATTAGACTTTATGTCAGTATCTTAAGTCAATAAATAAAATTGTGCACGATTGTACTTAAAATTGAATGTATGGTAGAAGTTTACATTAGATTTTTGGAAAATAGCAAAGAAGAATTCTTTTTTTATTGATATTAAAAGATTCACAAATTCACACACAATTTTTTCATGTATTTATTTGTTTAAAACTTCAACCCGTTTCTCTGGAATCGCCATCGCAAGAATCGTCAAGTTGGCAGCCCACTTAGAGACCGTAATATCTCGGTTTGTATTGAAGTACAATTGTTGAAATTTTGCGTATACGATTCACTATTTATGCACAGTTTTTTGACATATAAATCACATTGATACGAACTGTATTTCTTATGGTGCCTGCTATCTTGACGTCAAATTAGCAGGCACACCAAGATACTCAAATATCTTTTGAACCATAGTATCACTATTTATATGCTATACGTCACTATTTATACACAATTTTTTGACATAGTCACAGACTTAGTAGAGATGGACATAGTCAAAACCGTCTAATTCCGTGGTGTGCCTGCCAACTTGACGCTCACGAGAAATTAACCTTTTTATCCAATGAATAGACCCACTTTACGGTAATAATTCCTTTAGAATAGTAAACACATAGGCATTTACCTTTTCGATTTCTTGACTGATTTGGATTTCCAAAAAACTAAACATTTTTATTAACTTTTTGATAAAAATGTGAATGGCGCTTACGAATTACCGCGGACCCCGCCCCGCGCAACACCCGCGAGGCTCCGCGCAGCATCCAAAATTTCGCTGACCGCCTAACCCCCGTTATACACGGATCGAGAAGGTACTCCTACCTACAGAAATAAAATATAATTATAAAAATATGAAAATGAGACTTTACTTGCATTTAACTTGTTGAGATTCTAAAGAAGTGATGTCATTTATTATTATAAAAAGGCTTTATGTATAAAACTATTTATTAATTTTAAGTACCTAATAAATTTAAATAAAGGCCTTAAAGTTTCAGTAGGTAATAATAATTATATTTCTATAAATAATAAGTATTACATTAAATGCAGCAAAATTGTGCTTCTAAAGCCAGCCATGATAAATGTAAATGTTTTGAGCTTTAAAGCTATATAAATATTATTTCTTGGTAATCTTCAATAAAACTATATCTGGACTTCTATAATTTGCATGTTGCTGCTCTTCTGGAATTTTCTCCACACAAAAGTTGTCTGTTATCATCTCATAAAATTTATCCCATAATTTTTTTTGTACATCAGAATCTCTTAATTCTTGAGTTAAATATATTTTTGGCTTCTTTGCTAATGTGTTTGTTAGACATTGCAATGTATGCATCAGAGAATCAATAGCCTGAAAAACATAACTTATTAAACATGTTTTATAAAAATAATTGGCAACAAACACAAAGCTATTCTTTTACCTCTTCATAATAAACACAATCGGCCATTACAACCATGTTAAACTCCTCTTTGAGTATATCGGAAGAGCTGTCTCCCCACACTAGTGATTCAGCTATTGCATATCCACCCATGCTTCCAATTTTTGCTTTATTTTCATTAATGTTTAGTCGAAGAAGAGGTAATGCATCAGGTAAGTCTGTAAGGGTTACTTGCGCACTGGAGTAAAAAGAAAATATTACATTATTTTTAAATAGATTCATAACTTAAGTATAGGTAGCTTATAAATATTTATAAGTTAAATGAAGTCATTTACTCAGCAGCCTCAGTCAGCAAATAGAGTCAAAAGAATGAGCAACTGCAAGGATAGTTCAACAATGGAGGTGGTAGAGGAGCAAGAGCCATTTACACATAGGGCGGATATTAGTACAATCATCTAAATAGAACAGTTATTTACCCTAATGTCGCAGCTGTAAGTCCAACTACACCTAATCCCGCACCTAATTCCAATACTTTTATGCTGCTCAAAAAATCAGGTTTGTGATGACACATAGTTTCTAGGTACTTCGCTAGGACCAAAGAGGCATCCCAAACAACACAATTAACGTCACCCTCCATTTTTTGAAATATCTTTAGGGTTTTCAAACATATTTCAATGTCAATTTCTCTGGGAAACAGATCGTTAGCTTGAAAACTAGGTCTTCTGTGAGACATCTCGTTAAATAGGAATGATTCACTTTTAATGAAATAACTTGCGTTGCAAGTATGAAGATATTGAACTGTCTTGTAAACACAGTAAAAACTGAATTATACAATGGATTAGGTAAGTTATTAAAATACTTATACGTCTTATGCAGTAAAGATACAAATCTTGATTAAATTTACGGTTTTGTGCGTGCACAACAATGGTAACCAAACATAAAAAATTAAAAACAATAAACACAAACCATTGAGCTTTATTTTACTTTAAAGCTCAATGAAATTGAATGACGAACACAAAGGTAGAAATTAAATTAAAATTATATTAATTTTTATTATTGCTTGCTGATTGACTTTTGATTTTGACTTGACAATTCATGACATTTGAGTTTTTTTTGTTCCGTGAAGGAACAGGCTATCCTCATTCGACATAGAGAAATTTTAAGCATGCCATATTTTTGTGCATATTATGTGCAATCAAACGTGTCAGTCCTAATTTTTGTGCCACCACAACTTCGTTACTATGAGTTGTTTTATGTGTGTAAGCTGGAGACACGTGTCACCAGCTCGCACACGCCCGTTAAGACAAACCAGTGAGGATAGGGTTTTAGACTATAGCCAGAAATTTTGTGCATAATTTGTGCACTAGGAACAAAAAAAACTAACCATCTTACTCAAATACTGTTGAAACTACGATCATAAAACTGTGTGCGAGCTGGAGACACGGGTCTCTGGCTTGTACAGCTGTATCTTCGTAATTGTTTTAAGCTACTGTTATGAATTATACCTCAAAATTTTGTGCCTAATTTGTGCATAAGGCACAAACATTTTCAAAACTAACTCAAAAGGTTTTTGAGCTACGAACCGATAAGTATGTGTAAGCTAGTGACACGTAACACGTTCTAACACATGGTGAATTACTGTAACTGTATAAGATAGCGTTTCGTTTTAAAGATCAACTAATACGTTATAATTTGTGCAAACACGAGGCAAAATTTCAAATCTCTGGGCCTCTTAGTTTAAAAATTATAAGCCGAAAACTGTTTTCCCGCCATAAAATTCAAAATAATGGCTCGGAAGTGGCTAAGAGCGCCGTTGCCGTTCCGTGCGCTACACGATTGCAATCGAGTTTGAACTTAAGAGCTAGCAATATTTAGAGTCATTTTAATTTGCGCTCTCGATTGTTTTAATTTATGTACCGAGAATTTTAGACTAGGAGCCGTTTGTTAAAGCAATGCGCGACGCGACTAATTTAGTTTCACTATAGGTACCTAACTAACCTACCCTACTTTTTATTTTAAAGCCCCAGTACTAGTGTTGTTGCAATAGTGATAATTTCACTATCGATAGTTGATATTGAAAAATAGTCGATAGCGCGAATAGTCCTATCGAAAATATCGAAATGCTGCGATACTATCGATACTATCGATAGTGAGAATTAGGTAATACTATTAAACTTGGTCGATACTATCGACATACGATACTATCAATAGGATCGATAATATCTATAAACTATCGACACGTTTCAATAGTATCGATAGTTTTGCTTTAGTAACTATCGACGAATTTTCGATATTATCAAGTGAGTATTGTAAATCTAATGATATGATGTGATAGATGACCTATGTAGGACCTTCGATAGGACTATTGATAGTATGACTGATTTTCGAGGTCTCGATAGTATCACGATACTATCGATTGACTATCGCTATCGCAACAACACTACCCAGTACACATTGGCGACTTGGCGTATGTAGGCCCATTGTCGGCAATCGCCATTGTGTAGAGGGGGTAAATTGCGCGCCACTATCGATAAATTGCCCGCGCCTGTACACCATTACCCCGTCTACACAATGGCTATGGCCGGCAGTGGGCCAAAATACGCCAATGTGTACTGGGTAGTGTTGTTGCGTAGGATCGTGATACTATCGTGACTTCGAAAATCAGTCATACTATCGAAAGTCCTATCGAAACTATCAAATCTTGACAATACTATCGACAGCATCGATTGATAAAAATAAGTAATACTATTGCTAAAGTTCAATAGTTTCGATACTATCGATAGTATCAGCAAAAAACCATTCGATCGATAGTAACAGTTGTTCAACATCGATAGCCTAACATTTTTCGATACCATTGCTTGCTCATAAAAGGTAATATAGCTGGTAATTACGTAGGTCATCTATCACATCATATGATTAGATTTACAATACTCACTCGATAGGATCGAAAATTCGTCGATAGTTTCTAAAGCAAAACTATCGATACTATCGAACCGCGTAGACAGTTTATAGATAGTATCGATACTATTGATAGTATCGTATGTCGATAGTATTGATAGAATCGACGCGATTCTGTTTCGGCGTGCAGTGGTACTGGGGGTAGCGATGCGCATTTATCTGGCACAGACTATAGCTCGTTAGATTAGTTGTTAAGTCTTAACTATAAGTTAGTTAACTGTTTTTTTATTAATATTAGTATTGACGTCAATAAGTGCCTGTAAAGATTTACATTGAATAAATAATTTGACTTTGACTTTGACTTTAGAATCGATAGTATTATTTATTTATTTTGGTTCTTCAACATTAAATACATTTCACATTCTTAGTAAAAAAATATACAATTCATATATACTAAATGATCTAACACTTATAGAAGAACACAACATGCGCTATGATTAGACATCTATACCTTATACTAAAACACTAAATTTAAAAAAAATAACTAAATATTAAACAAAATGAAACAGATCTTTGAAACAAACACTAAATCATAAAGTTATTTTACTAAAAAATCTAAACTAAATGAATTAAACATTTTTTGAAACACATTAGAGACATGCTCAAATCAACATCACTACTTTTAGATAGGGCATTGTACGTCCTGCAGAGTCGTGGCATGACAGAATTCAGACCGATGTTGGTCTTGGACATAGGTGGAACAAACAGATTAAATGCTTTTTTCCTAGGTAGTCAGAGAGGCGTGCTTATCGTGACCGTGGCAAGCAGATCGCTGCAATCCAAGTAACCGTTTACCAATTTGTAAAAAAATACCATATCAACAAGCTTGCGTCTGCTGGCCAAAGGACGAATACGATAATGTGCCAGGCGATCATTATAACTACAAAGTTTTTTAGCTAGGTGATTTCTAAATGATAGGTGGTAAAGAAAACGTTTTTGAACGCTTTCCAGACGTTTGCAGTAAATGTCGTAAAAAGGATTCCATATTACACTATTACATTCTAGATTAGAACGAACCAACGAGTTAAACAGCATTATGATCGTGGAAGGTTCCCTGAAGTCATGTGAATTCCTTAATACAAAACCAAGCGTTTTAAAAGCTTTTCCCACAATCGCACTTATATGCTTATCGTTTCTTAACTTTTGGTCTAGGACTATACCCAAGTCACGAATT
Organism: Scoparia ambigualis; assembly: GCA_963921215.1. NCBI lineage: Eukaryota > Metazoa > Arthropoda > Insecta > Lepidoptera > Crambidae > Scoparia > Scoparia ambigualis. The sequence goes on from OY992513.1 coordinate 19,353,663, forward strand.
TCAGAAACAGCCTCTAGTTCTTTATTAAGTAAAGTGTACGTGTTAAGCGAGGCCTTTTTATTACGAGTGAATTGTATATAAAAACATTTGTCAACATTGAGTGACATTTTATTAACGTTACACCAAGCGACTAGTCTATCGAGGTCCTCCTGTAAATGGATTACGTCTAAGTTAGAGCTTACAGACTTGACGATTTTTAAATCATCTGCAAAGAGATGGAATTCGGAATTGACAAAACATTCAGAAATGTCGTTGATGAACACGTTAAACAACACTGGACCCAAATGAGAGCCCTGAGGTACACCCGAATGAGCACTAAATGAGTCAGAGCGATATCCATTTAACACAACTCTAAAAGTTATTTCAGTGAGATAAGAAAGAAACCAACTAATAAGTGATCCCGCAACACCCATCCGACTCAATTTTAGAATTAGCAGCCTGTGGTTAACTTTATCAAAAGCCTTGCTAAAGTCTGTGTAAACTACATCCACAGGCACACGTCTGTCAACCGCGTTAGATAAGCTGGTAACAAAGGACGACAAGTTTGTAGTGTCATACAGTGGCCTACATTTCATAAATCCATGCTGGTTGTTTGATATGTGGTGTTTGAGATGCCATGTAATATGAGCACAGACCAGCTGTTCAAAGACTTTTCCAAAACATGCAAGTATTGAAATCGGTCTATAGTTTGTGACAAGATGTTTGTCACCTGACTTGTAGATGGGAACTACCAGGGCTTCCTTCCAACACTTCGGAAAGATACCTTCGCTTAACGATTTGTTAAAAATTAATGATAGTGGAAGTGTCAAGGTTTCAGCGCATCTTTTTATGAACACAGCTGGAAACCCGTCGCAACCTGCACCTTTTCGTTCATTCAACGATTTGAGAGCCTTGTGGACTTCATAGTAACTAAGCTTTAAATCACACAAAGTTACCGAAGGCGTCAAATCAAGGTGTTGCGCTGCACAATAGTTATAGCTGTTATCCCCTGAGTACACTTGGGCAAAATTATTAGCGAATAAATTGCATGAATCATCCCCGTTATCACTAACTAAGTCTCCATATTGCATCACAGTAGGATAGGTACTACTATGCTTTCTTTTATTTTTGATGTGTGACCAAAATACCTTTGGGTTAGTCTTAATTTCGTTTTCTATTTTCTCAATATAAGCATTATAATTACTGATTTGCAGCAACCTACACCTATCACGTAATAGTTCAAAAGAAATGCTGTCTCGGGGATTGTGAAACTTTTTAAATTTACGGTGATATTTATGATTTTCATTAAGAAGTTTAATAAGATCTTTCGTAAACCAAGTGGGGAAAGTTTTATTGGTTTTAGTTTTCAATGGTATCAGATTGACTACCGTATCGTGCAGAATTTTGTAGAATTTAATCGCTATGTCATCAACCGAGGAGCTGTCAGTAAATTCGTTTAACCAGTCAACAGAAGCTAACGCATCATTAACCTTGGTATAGTCAGCTGCAAAGAAATTTCTCCTAGGAGAAACTTTCGGGTGCAACGTAGCCTCTCCCTTAAGTGACAATTGAAATTCAACAGGCGGATGATGCGGATCGACAATACTCAAGGCGTCTTCACTCTCACAGACACCTAAAATAGTTTCAGTGCATAAAATAAGATCCAGTATTCTGTTTTTATTGTTTGGTATAACATTATACTGATGTAGGTTACTAATGGCAACAAAGTCCAGCAACAGCGTTACAAGTTCATTGTTGCCTTTGTGTGTAGGTGAAACGTTGTCTGTGCTCCAGTCAATGCATGAGAGATTGAAATCACCAACTATCAATGCCTCGCAATTATCCCCTAATACCCTATGAGCACACCAAACAAAACAATCCAACATGTGTTTCTGAAGTGGTGGAGGCAAATAAACGGCACATAAGTAAAACTTACTAGATAGCCTACCAGACGCGTCCAGTAGGTCTATACTTATCCATAAGTCCTTACAGTCACTCTCATATCTAGTTTCCCTCTGCGATTTCAAGTTTATAGACACGGCGATAAGGACACCTCCTCCGTTTTTTAAATTATGAAAACCGGACGTTTCACGGTCTCGCCTGTATACGATATAACGATCGTCAAAGAGCTCCGAGTCATAAATGCTATCATTAAGCCAAGTCTCTGTCAACACGATTATGTCGATTTTTTTACTTGACAAATTACGGTAGAAATCGGTTGTCTTAGATCTTAGACCACGCACATTTTGGTAGTAAACATTTAACTTATTATATTTTCAAATGGTAAACATTAATAGCAAGCACTATAATAATAAATAAAATCTAAGAATCGACAAACACGACAAAATTAAGAAATCAGTTTTAGTTTTTCAAGACAGCTTATGTGAATGCATTCTGAAGTTTCCGTTTTCCTTACAAAAACGCGGCCACTACGGACCCAGACAAACTTATAGCCCAATTCCTTACAGCGCTTTCGTGTGGCAGCATGCAGATTCTTGTTTTCGGTTGAAAGGTGTTCAGCAACAAAAATCGGCTGTGACTTGTCCTTAGCAATGCCAAGGTGTCCGCTGTTCAATTTGTCCTTCGGGTGTGATTTATTAAATTTTGAAACAGCCGCGAGAAAATTATCGCGTGAACGCTAACTGGCAAGTTTTAGAAGAATAGATCTAGGCCTATTAGTGTCAGTATTTCTTTTAGCTATCCTCGTGCAGTGCATTATGTCGGAGTCGCTGATTTTGCAGTTTATTACTACACCTAGCTGTTGGACTGTCTTAATAACATTTTTAGATCTGTTTTCCGGAACGCATTGAATTTCCACGTTACTGCATCTAGCCTGTTGCTCGACCCGGCTCAAACGCTGATTCATGTCTCTCACTGATGCCTGTAGAGTTTCGTTTGATTTTTTTAGCTGTAGAATTTCATCATTTTTATTTGCGAGTGAGGATTTCATAGTCTCGTAACCATCATTATAAAACGACAGAGATTGCTGAAAGTCAGCAATCAATTGATCGATTCTTTTAAATTGCTCCCTCACCAAGCTCCGAACAAGAGTGTTTGCTATGTCCTGTACAATCATACGAACACTCTCATTGGTCACAGTGTCGCTTTTATCTTCCGTCGGTAGTTGAGCCTTCTTATTGCGCAGTGTAACGCCGCCAGAAGGTGAACCGCCGTGCAAATGATCCTGCGAGTCAGACGCGCGAGGAGTGCTCTGATGTGAGCGAATTGGTGTGTTGGTGTTATCGCTCTTGGGTAGTGTGTTAAGACATCCTTGGCAAATCCAATTAAATTTGGTGTCCTTAGACATAATTTTAAACCGTTTCTCGGTGACACTAGCACAGTCCAGATCGTAAATCTGTTTACATTTTGAGCATGTGCATAGCATGTGTTCCCTAACGCTTATCTCTTTCAAACAACCTGCACAACTTTGTGGCATCTTTGATTGTGCACTGTGGTGGGAACTAATATGTTACAACTCTAATAATAATCAGTTCAGTCTTGCGCACAACTAACAGCGACTGTTGGACGCCCAGTAAAAACGAAGTGGAACAGTGTTCGTAGACGGTGTTTGTAGCTGCTCGTAGCGCGTGCCGTAGTTTCGGCCGTAGTAGTAGTTGCTACGTTACCGAGGGAGACGGCTATATGGTCAGTGGAGACGGAATATCACTGATGATGTCAGGTGCAGCTACTGTTCGCTTATTTAGGCTTCGTCGAGCTCTGCGGTCCTGGTTCAACGGATAAGACGCTGCCGGCGCGCCTCGACACTCACCCAAGAATCCGGGTTCAAACCACCGAACGGCAAAATAATTTTTCGGATTTTTTTCTCGGTATGGGGCTCCAACGTCGTCCAGGCGAAGTCACAGTCCCAGGAAAGGGCGAAGTCCGAACGAATTTAAAATTTAAAAATTATTTCAAATGTAAGAATGCACACGTCCAATCTCTTAAAAAGCCCGAGCGGTAAAAAGGTATCGACCAAGTTCAATAATATTACCCAATTTTCACCATCGATACTATCGATAGTATCGCAGCATTTCGATATTTTCGATAGGACTATTCGCGCTATTGACTATTTTTCAAGATCAACTATCGATAGTGAAACTATCAGTATTGCAACAACACTGGTACTGAGGCCTTAAAATAAAAAGTAGGGTAGGTTAGTTAGGTACCTATAGTGAAACTAAATTAGTCGCGTCGCGCATCGCTTTAACAAACGGCCTTAGATTAAAACAAAAAGGGAAGATACGGCATGCTCCTACTTGTAGTCATTCAAAATATAGTCCTACTCAACTACTTAAGCAACCACTCACACACGCACACCTATAAAGTGTAAATCGAGCGAGCGAGACAAAGCGGTAAGTTTCAACGTCAGCGCGAGAGAGTCAGCGAGTAGCGCGTTGATGTCTCGGTCGCTTCGCAAGAGTACGTACGACCGATTCCAACGCCACTGCGGAGTAGCGTCTTTCTCTTTTTAACACAGTAGAATATCCGCAATAATGCGATGTAGCCTGGTCGCTCGACGAATGGGCGATTTTCTGACAGCCCAAATTTAAAAGTAAAAATTAGTTCAAAAACACCCGATAGATGTCGTTTTATAAAAGCCGGTCACCAGCCGTACCTACCTAAGGGCTGTAATAAATTCTACACTTTTACTTGTCTACCAAATGAATAAAAAAATAGTAAGTCCTTACCTATTTATATTCAGGACATCCAGAACCTATTTCTATTTTGGAATAGAATAAATATTACGCAGCCATACACGTGCTCTTCATGAACCCGCCTTTTACCATGCGCCATACTAATCTATGCTAAGCGCCATCTATGAAGTCATTTACGAACCAATTTCTTTTTTTTTTTTATCTCGGAAAATCGCCCATTGTGACTGAAGTGAAATTGTGCCTTTAGGCCTAATTTTGGCGGCTCACTCACGAGACGCTAATGCCGTATCTTCCCTTTTTGTTTTAATCTAAGCAAACGGCTCCTAGTCTAAAATTATCGGTACATAAATTAAAACAAACGAGAGCGCAAATTAAAATGACTCTAAATATTGCTAGCTCTTAAGTTCAAACTCGATTGCAATCGTGTAGCGCACGGAACGGCAACGGCGCGCTTAGCCACTTCCAAGCCATTATTTTGAATTTTATGGCGGGAAAACAGTTTTTGGCTTATAATTTTAAAACTAATAGGCCCAGTGATTTGAAATTTTGCCTCGTGTTTGCACAAATTATAAAGTATTAGTTGATCTTTAAAACGAAACGTTATCTTATACAGTTACAGTAATTCACCATGTGTTAGCCCGTGTTACGTGTCACCAGCTTACACATACTTATCGGTTCGTAGCTCAAAAACCTTATGAATTAAAGTTTTGAAAATTTTTGTGCCTTATGCACAAATTATGCACAAAATTTTGAGGTATAATTCATAACCGTAGCTTAAACAATTACGAAGATACAGCTGTGCAAGCCCGAGACCCGTGTCTCCAGCTCGCAGGCTCGCACACAGTTTTATGATCGTATGTTTGAGTATGATGGTTAGTTTTTTTGTTCCTAGTGCACAAATTATGCACAAAATTTCTGGCTATAGTCTAAAACCTATCCTCACTGGTTTGTCTTAACGGGCGTGTGCGAGCTGGTGACACGTGTCTCCAGCTTACACACATAAAACAACTCATAGTAACGAAGTTGTGGTGGCACAAAAATTAGGACTGACACGTTTGATTGCACATAATATGCACAAAAATATGGCATGCTTAGAATTTCTCTATGTCGAATGAGGAAGCTGTAGACATGGACACAGACACCATACTGCCTAGTCATTAGTTTTTTATTTATGTTTTCCCTGGATGATAATGAGTGGTGATTAAGATGATGAATGATAATAGTATTCCCCCAAACCCTCTGAGTCCTCAGTAAAGATCTGGAACTTTACAGAGATCTCACGCGGACTTCTTAAGAGAATCTGGAAAGTGATGTAGCACTGTTTTGTTTCATTTGCCAACACTCATGCCCGTTCACAGAATGATATAAGCTGTTCACAAACACTTATCACAATAATCTACTATGAATAGTTTTTTATTTCACACTTTTATGTTAATTACCTACTAATAATTAGTCGGGTCAAAAATACAAATTACTTTCTTTAGTAGGTACCTAAGTAAACCGTTTTTTGTTTAAATTCAAACTAATTTAATATAAATTAATGTAATAATGGTTGTTTTATTTGAATACTATACACCTAACCCATCGGCAGTGCTTTCGCTGAACTACGCTCAGATGCTAGCACTGCCACACTAGCTACAAAGTATCGATGTTATATGTCGCTCTATCCTTGATTTTTTTGCATTACCACTGTACGTTCAACAGTACAACACGGTAAACACTTGCAGTTCGATAATAGCACTTGATCTCAGTCATAAAGGCGGTACAAAGTCCAAACTGTATAGTCCTCAAAACAATAACTAAAGCATAGAAGTAGCGCTTTAAGGCATGAACAAGCTGAATATAGCTACGCTTTGTACTCTTATAGGAAAATTGTTAGTGTTAGAACAAGATAGATATACTTTGGACAGAACGGCGAATTACAAGGTTGTACCAGCTTCCTGATTTACTAGGCATGGAGGAGATATAATATCACAGACATGATCTATGTCTGTGTATAATATCTATCGATATCGATTATATCAAACGAGTCGCATTGGGCGGGTACTTTGATTTTTTCTTGTTTTTGTTATTAATTATTCCCTTAGTAGAATAATGTTTATAAATTTTTAACTGTTTCGATAGGCCAGGGGCTCAATACCCTTATCTATCAAAAAAACCCCAATTGATAGACTGAACTCTATTAATCGAAATTAAGTAAAAAAATCAGGACAAGTCGATGTGATGCTGTCTGTAAAGTCAAAAGCAGTGAGACTATACAGTTTGAACTTTGTACCGCCCTTATGATGGAAATCAAGTGCTATTATCGAACTGCAAGTATTTACCGTGTTGTACTGTTGAACGTACAATGGTAGTGCAAATTTAAATTTAATCAAGGGTAGAGCGACATATAACATCGGTACTTTGTACGTGATGCTCCGGGGCGAGACCAACTTAAGGTAGGTAAATTTTATAAGCATGTTAAAAATGTAGATAATATGTATACAATTGTACACCCAATTTAAAAAAAATGTTTCGTTGTAATATTTAAAACAAAGTAGGCGCGCTGGAGAGCATACTCGCCAAAAAAAAACAAGCTTTATGGCGACTAGAAGAGACAAGACATGAAACTTAGTGCTGACACCAATTATTATTGTTTGTGGTTGGGCTAATGTTTTTGGCCTCAAAATTTCCTATTGTAATTTAGCGATGGTGCTGTCACGCTCAGCAGCAACAGATTTTGTTAATTGTGGTAACAGCAAAGTTGCTGAAGTCGTAGTGCTTGATAGCTCACTTGTGTGTGTGTCCTGGAAAGTAAAAAATATCTATGAGTATACAATTCTTTAGTTTTCTGCCTGCTTAAAAACGGTGTAATGGTAGGTATGTATATACAGTGGAGAACGGCCATGGCCAACCAGTTGGGAAAAATATTACTTGCAGTATACGCCGATGGTTTAGGGAGTGGAGATTATCCCATCATTTTGAACACATTATGTTATGACGACTTTAAGAAATTCCAAAAAATATACCTTATCATACAAAATCGTGCTCAGTTGATTAATTTTTAAACGAATGATCGAAAAAAATATTTTATTGATTAGAGGCTAGAGGCAACTTGGGAACCTTCAAGCAGAGCGTGTAGCTGAGGTAAGTATTATACGACATTGTTTGTGTTAGAGGTCTGAGATCGAAGAGCGCTGCGTGTGAGAAGTATGGGAAAAGTCAAGATGGTATTCTAGCAAATAATTAAACAGCCAATATCTTCAGGTACATACCAGAGTTTTATTTAGCAATTAAATAAACAAACAGTGGATGATGATTTTCTTTATAAAAAAAATTGGTTGCCTGTAAAGTCGGTATACGGGCGAAAGTTTTACGTGACAACGACTTTGAGTGGTAAAATAATTTTAATGTGAATATTCATTCGTATAGTAGGAAGAAGGATGAAATAATAGTAACAATTTAAAACATTTATTTAAACAAAGAATTATATTTAAAACATAGTTGAGTGGGAGAGAGACGCAAGGCATTCGGCGGGCCTCTCTCTCGTTCGGTGACGCATCGTAACGTTACCGAGCGTTACACTTTTTCATAAGTGACTCCCAGCCGCAACCTAATTTAAGACGTTGTCACGTCAATAAACGGAGCTACAAAAATATAGCGTGGTTGGCTTGACAGCTCGATCGGAAGGGGAGAGTGTTGCTATACCTAATTTCCAATAAATTAAGTTATGGAAGCATACCATATGAAAAAACACTTTTAACACTTCCCCTTATGCTTACAATAACGTTACAGATATAACATTAACATGCACAAGAGAAACACATTACAACAGCATTCACATATATAGCAATTACATGCACATTCAATATGCTTACAATACTATGACAAGTAGAGCTATTGGAACAAAGTTACACTATGTCAATCCCAAGTAGCATATCAAGCTGTATAAAAGCTGTATTTGAACTTATTTTTATACTTACAGCTGCATATTGAGGCTGTAAAAAGGCTGTATAAGTGATTATACAGACCTTATTAGCTCAAAAAGGGCCCATATTATAAAACTTTTCGCCTTAGTATAGCTGTATAGTAGCTGTAGAAGCAAAGCAGAAGCTGTTTAGTAGCTGTTTAAAAGATGTTATTCGGTGTAAGGAAAAGCAACTACACTCCAAATAATATTTTATAAAGATAAAAGTTTTAAATATGAGTTATAAGTGAATTAGAAAATTATGAAAATAAAAGAGAAACATGTCCTACAAGAATAATACAATAATTATGACACATAATGTTCATATTTCAAAGTGCAATCCCAAGTTATGATAAATCTTAGAAATCTGATGGTGTTAATTGGTAAAACAAAGTGCAAATCCAATTTTATTGTTAATGTGTGGTTGGTTATTAGCAATATTTTAACGCGCCAGTAAAACTATAAAAAAACATTAAGAAGATTATTAAACACGGGTAAGTAAGTGTTTGTTTTTAAGGTTATAATATAAATTATATTTAAAATAATAGATTGTAGTACACAGCGATCAAATTTTATAGCTGATAATCAGGACACGGTTTAAACTATTAACAAACATTGGTTTAATTATATTTGAATATCTTTTTTCATTCGTTCTAAAATGGCGACATTTTGTCATACAGCTTAGACGATATTTGGAGGGTACTAAAGTCTTACTAGCTGTACTACGGCGGATATGGATTGCATAATACAGCTCTTAGTTTTTAACCAGCTTTATTAGTGTTTTTTTATTATTTAGGCTGTATATGAGATCTGGGTAGATAAATTATAATTCTGTTTAGAGATCCGTGTAAGAATTGATTATCCCTGAGTTTTATTTTAAAAATTGAACCATGAAATGAAATTGAATTTAAAGTAGGTAATTAAAAATTAAAATATAATACCTAATTTATTCTACGATTGGTTCCAGATTGTTAATCAACAAGAGAAATCATTAACTTCACCTACTGCTACAATATCCACACAGATACTTCCAGAAGTGACAACTGCTGAAAAATATGTTAATCAATAGATAGACGAGTGCGAGCTGGCAACAATTTCTGTCGACCCCCATCGTAATGAGTTTGAAGCTCAAACCCCTTTTCAAACCCAGAAGATCACTGAAGTAAATCAGATTGAAAATTAACTGAAATTAATTTTAGATAATCAAAATAATATATTAGACAAACAATAAATGTTCTTGCAGACAATCAAAATAACATTTAATCAAATAAAACATCTTATTGCAAAAGATACTTTCGTTTTCTCATTTTCTATATATTTCCCGTTTTTAATTAAGTGTTCCATTTCGTACACAAAATCATGTAAGTATTGGTCAATTTGTTTTGGTTTCCAACACCAAAATAAATTTCAATTACAAACGGCTCAATATCTGGTCTTTCAAATAGTGGTTTCGTATAGTGGACGAAATTGGCCAAAACTCTTTATTTGAGCTTCTAAATATTGGGAGACCATCAAAATTGAAATTTAAAGTAATTTCCAAGTCTCTAACGATTTTTTTTAAAAATTTTTGATGCCATTATGTCAGTATTCACCTTGTTCAATCGTTTTGATACGTATTTGTTTGATAGTACCTAAAATAGTTCTAGCGTCATGTGGCGCTAAATCGTTTAAAGCTATTTGAGATATATATTTTATTCTGTAGCCCATTCTTTTATTCACTAGCGAAACAAAATATTTTTGAAAAGTCGTCATCATCATTATTACGTCGTTAATCAGGTTCCAAAGTTTTAACTAAATTCAAACATCGACACCATTTATTGTTTTTCCTACAGAACCTTCATAGGACGTCGATGAAATTGGCGCTTAACTGTGGGTTGTCAAATTTAAAATATTCTTTTCTTCCCCAAAAAATAATTACTGTCATTTGGTTTATTTATATTTCGTTATTAACCGAAGTAAAAAAAGGAGGAGGTTCTCAAGTCGTCTGTCGTATATCTTTTTCTCTTTTTCCACATTATAAATCCGAGCTTCAGCAAACACTATGATACAATCGTGACGACTCTGTCAGTAAAGTGGGCTAAAGCTGTACTATTGATGTAGTTTATTTTTTTAGTTTTAAAGCGCTCTTGTAGACAGTTGTTATAAAACCACTGTATTCACAAGAGTGCCTAATTACGCTATAAGATTAAGTTTTATAATGGAGGTTGCATACACCATTGTACAGAAACAAGTATCGAGTGATACTATAATAACGCTTAGTTCAGTAGTAAGTAAGTGATCACATACAAAAACCAGCCTCTATACAGCTTTAACGATAAAGCTAGCTTATAGTGTCACAACACTCTTAAAGTTCTATAGCAGAGTTTTGATTATCTGTTTTAAAACCTTAAGCTTCCGCGGATCCCTTAATACTAATTTTATACAGCTTGAGCTGTATAATATCCCAAAAATATCTCTCATAAATATAAAAGCATCTTTTGACACTCTTGTGCGTCTTTTAAGGGAACTTAAGTTCTAAATGGGCTGGTAAATTAATGTTGTAAACGCTTGTGTGCTGCTTGTATGACATAATTTCACAAACTTTTTATGTTTAACTGAACCTAAAGCTTTAGTACACATATCCGCTATCATTTCATCTGTAGGCAAGTACTTTACATTAATAGCATTACACTTAACCAAGTCTTTAACATAATGGTAGCGGAGGTCTATATGTTTAGTTCGTTTGTGACAATATTCCTGTACCTGTAACAATCTTTGAGCACTTTGGTTATCATTATACAAATTTATAGATAAATTTTCAACCGAAAGTTCTGACATAAAGTTTTTAATGAAACATATGTCTTTACATACATCTGACATTGATAAATATTCTGCCTCACAGCTAGAAAGCGCTATACAGCGTTGTTTCCTAGATTCCCAATGGATGGTGTCATTGCCTAATTTAATAATAAAACCAGTATATGATTTTCTATCTAATTGGTCGTTAGCCCAATCGGCATCGGCAAACGCGTTTAAAATACAATTGTTATTTTTTGTGAATAACAAACCATAGCCAATTGTCCCTGCTAGATACCGAAGTATACGTTTAGCTGCCAACCAATGAGTTTGATCAAAACCATTATTAAATTGACATAATTGGCTGCAGGCAAAAGCAATGTCGGGCCTTGTGCATACACATAGATACATAAAAGATCCCATCAATTGCCTATAGTTATAAGTATCATCATCTAAACATTTTTCAGGTCTAACAAATTTACTATTTGGCAACATGGGTGTGCACACGGCCTTACAATTTTGCATACCAAACTTAATGGGCAATTTCCTTATATACTCTGACTGGTCTAACCTTAAAATTCCTTTAGACCTAACGTGTTACATTAATTCCTAAACAGCTCTTTAGAGTGCCCAAATTCTTGACATTAAAATTATTTTCCAAAATATCCAATAACTCTTTATAGCTGTTACTACCTTTACTGTAAAATATGTAGAAGTCATCGACATACAAAGCTATTACAATAAAATCATTTTGTGACTTCTTGACATAGACACAAGGTTCACTTTTTGCTTGACGGAAACCATTACAAGAAAGCAACTCGTGAACTTTATTGTTCCATATTCTACTGGATTGCTTTAAACCATAAATTCCCTTCAACAATAGGCAAACCTTGCTCTTATCACCGTTATCAAAACCAGGTGGTTGCTCCACATAAATTGTCTCTTTTAAGTCCCCATTCAAAAAAGCAGTAGCGACATCTATGTGATCTATGTTTAAATCTAATTTGTTAGCAAGTGAGAACACCCATTCAAAAAAGCAGTAGCGACATCTATGTGATCTATGTTTAAATCTAATTTGTTAGCAAGTGAGAACAAAATTCTCATACTAGAGTGTCGCACTACTGGGCTGAAAACTTCTGTGTAATCCTTTCCAAAAACCTGAGTAAAACCCCTGGCAACCAAACGAGCCCCGTGTTTATCGAAAATCCCAGAAGCGTCGTGTTTAGTTTTATAAACCCACTTACATTTTACGACATTAACGCCTGGAGGGCGATCTACGATTTTCCATACATTATTAGATAGCAAAGAATTAAATTCTTGCTCCATGGCTGCCTGCCAATGGCTACTATCAGGGCCAGCCACGGCTTCCTCAAACGACTGAGGCTCCGAAATTGAAATACTATTAGCTATGAGTGAGTAATCCATCTCATACTCTTCATACCTGGACGGTAGCTTAGAACGCGTACTACGCGCCGGGCGCGCTCGGTCGAGTACAGGCGGCAGTTGGTCATTCACCCCGTCCCCTCCAGCTGATGCCTCGTACGAAGACGTCACACGCTCCATGCGGGCGTCCGGCACCGGAGACTCGGCAGAGATCTCGGCCTCGCTGCCCGTGCAGCACTCGTCAGCACCTGAAATTCCAGACAAATTTTGATTATTATCACTTGAATTTAATTCAGTTTCAATATCCGAGTTTATCCTAACATTACTAGAATTAAATTTTTTGTTGCTATAATCCACTTCAGCATTTTGACTAGAATTCGGTACACTAACATCAGAACAATTATTATTCTCTATATTTTGACTAGAATTCAGTTCACTATCGCTAGAAGTATTATTATTATTTAATTCAGTAAAATTTTCATTATTAGACCATTCAAAAATAATTAATTCATTATTATCACAGACATTACCAATGTCATTATCATTTAAAAATTTATTTTCTAAAAAAGCTACGTTCCTTGATAAAATAACCTTTTTGGGATTAAGGGGGTCTGCTAGCCTAAAACCCTTAGAAGTCTCACTGTACCCTACAAACACATACTTCTTGCTCTTTGGGTCCAGTTTACGTCGGTAATGATCAGGCACAAGCGAGTAAGCAATACAGCCAAAAACGTGAAGGTGACCGAGGTCCGGCCGAGACCCAGTCCACATACCTTCCGGAGTCTGTCCTGATAGAGCAGATGTAGGGCTGCGATTCTTTAAATATATAGCAGTCATGACACTTTCACCCCAATATCGCTTACAGAGACCAGCACACTGTAACATGCATCTCGCCTTGTCCATTAAAATCCTATTGAGACGTTCTGATACCCCATTTTGAGCCGGGCAAAACGGGATAGTTTTTTGGTGAATAATACCCTGTTTCCCTAAATAGGCAGCAAATTTAACATTACAATACTCACCACCCCCATCCGAACGTAGTACCTTTATAGGCAAACCTAGTTGTTTCTCTACGAGCGCTTTAAAAGCAAGAAAACTTGACATTGTAACGGTACAGAATGAATGGTATCCGTCCGTTAGTAAGGAATGTGTGGGAGTAGCACTAAAATAAATATTAATGCGTAGCACCATTAATATAATAAGCATGAAAAAGGGAATAATAAACTAGTTCAGAATAATGGTCAGTGGTCTAACGCTTTATCTTTAGTCTGAATTTCGCGGGGACTGCTCTGTGTGCTCCTTGCGACATAGGCGCCGTCTAGCGTGAGTTATTTACTTGAGCTTCGCATAAGGTTGCTAGTTTGACTTCTTTATTTTGAATTTCGCGGGGACTGCTCTGCGCGTCCCTTGCGACATAGGCGCCGTCTAGCGGGAGTTATTTACTTGGGCTTCGCGTAAGGTTGCTAGTTTGACTAGGACTTTATCTTTAGTTTGAATTTCGCGGGGCTTTGCGAGTCGGCAAAGCGGTTCACATACGGGCGGACGCCATCTATGGTCGGAATACGGAACTTTTTATAATTTCCCAAAATATAGGATTATTGGCTTAAGTGGATGATTATTGAGAGGGAATTGTTAATGGAAGGCTACATTTAGATATTCAAACATGTAATATTGGCTGTCTGACGAGATTTAGTTGGATAATGGAAAAACTTTAGAATTGCGCGGCGAAGGCGGCAATGAGCGAGCGAGAGGTTGAGAAAAAGATAGAAAGAGAGGTCGGATGTTATCTCCACGTGGCGCAACGCGAAGTTCGCGTATAACAAATAATGAGCGACGCGAAGGCGAGGCGCGTCGGGAAACAGCTAGTGATTGGTTGAAGGGAGGAAAAGCGGACTCGCGCGGGCGAATGTTGGGGGTGTGTGGCGCGAAAGTTAAGATGCTTGGGAAAAGGGCGGAAAATTAGCGGGCATTCAATAATTGGACGTCGGAGGCGCGGTCCAATTTAAGAGTGCGGTAACTACTCATACGGGAAAAATAGTGTCCGAGCTTTGATAGTGCGCTAAGTGATATTCGAGCTGCGATATTAATTAAGATTTGTGAAATTGAAAATGATTAATAAAGTAAAACTATTGCGATCGCAACTTGAATCCGTTAACGAAATGATGTATTTCGGGGTATATTGGCGGAAACGCATAACGGTGGCAACAAAACCTATATACCTTTCAACAGACTTCGGTCTGGATGACCTTTGACTGTATTTAATAAGGTCGGCGTTTTCCATTATTACGCTAAACAATACACTATCTTCGACGGAGTAATGGGGGAGAGACTGTTGTCTCCCTAGTGAAAATTGAAGATAGGTCAGACACCATTTAGCTGGAGGTAGACCCGTATGACCCAGTCCAATTTCGAGTCTACCTCCGTACATACAGTGTAGTGATAGGAATAACACACTGAGTATACTGGCTCGACTGATAGAACATTTAGAAGTCAGTTGCTTGCAGGGGCGACTCGGCTTACACAACTCACCACGAAATTACGTTAAAGGTGGCTTGGGCCTAGATTGCAAGGTACACAAGTAGGGACTGTTAGTTCGACAAAATATAGGCATTTCAAGTGAGGGAAGCTGTAGGAATCTATAGGTAGGTGGTTCTATATAATTGCTGTGAGGAAGTGAGGGGACAGTACGGGGTGAGCGCGCTGTGCATAGGCTGAGTACGCGGGCCGCGGGCCCAGGCTGGATTAATTCAGACTAATAAGGTAGGGATAATTAGGTTACGGTGCTAAATAAAATTTACGATGAAGTGATGTGGGTCCTATCTAGGCATGTAATCTGTTACCGTAGGCCGATAAAATTCTAATTGTTTTCCTAAAGTTGTTACCAATTAATTATTCATTTTAAATAATTAACAGAAGTATGATAATATTGTACCATCATTACTTGGAATACCTAAAAGTCTAGACTAGTTTCCTATTACAAGAAAAATACTAAAAGTTATAGCAAATAAGCATAGCTGTACTGTGATGTTTGATTTCTAATACTGAAATGACCAAACAGGCATTTTAGCTTTCCCTGGGATGCGATACGATCTTATATTGCTACACTCTTCAAGGTATTAAAAGTACACATCCGATACCTATTAGTAAAAAAATAAGCTGATACAAACTGAACAACTAAAACCAGTTTAGAACCTAGGATAATTCGTTGAAGGAAGACATTGCAAGCTATGAGCTTCTAATAATCTGAAACATAGAAATAATTGATTGATAACAACCTGCTAATTAGCCTGATAATGGTCTACTAATACCGTTTGAATTCACCTTAATGGTCGAAGACCTCTTAAGATATGTAAGTACTTACTTCTAATAATGTGAAACATAGAAATATTTGATGGGAACAATCTAAATCAATCAGACTAATACCTAGTACAGTCTAATTTATACCTATTAAAGTGAGTGAAGGATGACTCCTAAGTGTAATTGATTCAATTATTAACAGGGATAATTACCTGATTTACTACCTACTAAAAACATACTAACTATGATTTAGTAGGCTATCAAATTAACCACTCAGTCTGAGAGACAGGGGTGGAAGTTAATGGAAAAATAATTAACTTAAGTTCACTTCCTAAAAGTCAAGGATATTGAATAAATTAAACATCTTTTAATAAACTTGAGATGTACTTATACTTTATAATATCTGTATAACGAACACTAAGAGTAAACCAAAGTAATTTACTTCAAATGATAGTATCCTATTTAAGTTCACTTCCTAAAAGTCAAGGATATTGAATAAAGAACAATGGCCATTATTGACCTGATTTTTTTGGAAATGTATAAAATCAAGTGCTATTGGCAAAAATAGCTCTAAATTCATTAAATCAAACCATGTTATCTAGGTTTCCATTAAAGCTCTAGGAGTAATACAATATTGTGTTTTCTATTTGTAGGGTAGTAACTAAGTTAAGGTTTTTGAACGCACCTTGCCGCCAGTGAGCCGGCAGTGTGCGTTCCGTTTCACCTTTGTATTGTCAGTTGAACGTGATGTTTGATAAATTATGGGTAGGTAATATCAGTTAAAGGAAGCGTTACTATTACTTAAAATACATTTAACATTTTGAGAAGAATTATTAACACAATAATTCATAATTCACTCATTAAAAATAAATAAGAAAAAGAAATAAAAGAAAAAATACCGAAGACCAGGCTGTATGAGCTAGATCACTTTGCCTTATCCCTAACGGAAGAACAAAACTAAAAAAAATGTCTGTCGTTGTTCCGTGGTGTGTTCAGTGCGTTTGTTTGTTGTTTTGATTTTGAGTTTTTCCTTTTTGACCTACGCTATCCTCTGGACTCTGATATTATCTTCTAACAATAACGAGTTTTGGCTTTTTATTTCTGGACACCGATATCTTCTCACACCGACTAACACTTGGCTCACGATTACTGGACACTGTTGGCTTGCGATTTGGATTTTATGATCCAGAGTTCAATATCAAATAGGCGCATTCTGTGCATAGACTGCAGAGTTTGTATAGATACAATTCGACAATTCGTCGTGTTCGACCTTAATACGAGAGTTATTTCATTACTCAGCGTTAACCATCATTGATGTTCATACCTTTTACTTACATATTTTGTACCTATATCCATGCAGAAGCACAGTAAAGCTTACTTAATACTGTGACAGAAGTGCCTCAATTCTGTTATGATTGTCATTGATTGTCACATTTGAATATACTTTTACAAATAACTATATTGTGTGAAAATACCTACATTAATTATCAGTCTATTCAAATTGGTTCAAATATAATACAATTAAACTAGTATTCTGTTGTCTGTGACAATAATGTGCTTAGTATTATAATATGTACTTATATAATGTACTTATTTTATTTAAGATTACTGAAGAGGATTACATTTGTGAAACATGCTGTGAAATTGCTATGAGGGAAGTAAATCGAAAAATTCACTTTAAGTGGTGATGGACAGAGTGCAAGCTCATCTCGACAAGAAAGACATACACAAGTCTGCGCACAGTGTGGTTGCTCATTAATAAGACAACAGAGTCATCTTATTTGTATTAATAATCCATCACCCATGGAAAGAATGATAAGAACTATTATAGAAACAAGAATTTATCCACGTCGGGTACTTTTTTCTCTTAATTTAATATTTACCTTAATTTACCTCTTAAAAATGTTCATTGCAAGACTTTTATTTCCGATCTGTCTAAGAATTAATACTTAAGTTATGTGTCTGAATCTCATAAATGAAAAAAAAATGCTTATTATTTAGTTCATACCTACTTTTTATGAGAAATGTAAAATAGTAATACTTGATCATTTAAAAATAAAAAAACTTTTTTATTTTCTTCTATAGATAATGACATAGATCGGATATGCCATTCGTGTTGGGGCAGTATCAGAAGGTCAGCTGTACATGAGCAGCAAATCGATGAGGCACGAGCTCAAGATGATGAACATCAAGTTGAACCATCAGTTAACGTGGAGGAAGAAATAATTGTGGACCAAAATATAGCAGATGAAGAGCGAGGTAATGGCGCTGTGACAGGACACTTAACAATGCTGAATTATCGTCGCGCAGCAAATACTGCGTCACATTGCTTGTTTCCTGATTGCACTAATATGAGTCTACACAACATTTCAGACTCTTTAAGAGCTACAATACTTAGCTCACATCATTATTATATACCAATTCATGCTTGTATTTGTCAAGAGCATCTATTTTTTAATGATTGGGATACATTATATAACTCTGATAGAAGCATTATAACATTCACCGTTGAACAAGTGGAACATATCTTTTCATTTGTAAATGCATTTAGGCCATTTTTGGACTTTAGCACAATAGAAAGCATTCTAGAAATTGAAGACAATTTATTCTTTTACTGGACTGGACAAGACTTTGTCATATTGTTAAATGAAGTCCCACGTATCCAGGAAGTGCATAAAGGTGTTTTAGGTCTGAGGGTTTTAGGGTCGTACAATAGGCTGTTGCGCCCACGTAATGACGTTAGTCTGGTACCTTGGATGGGCTAAATATCAATCCAATATATCAGCACCTGCAGAGTTTTTGGATGAGGTAGCTGTAAGATTAGGTAGTGATGATGAATAAAAAATATTATGTACCAAACAGAGGTGTTTTATTTATTACCTTTAACATCTGTAGGAAGAAATTGGGCATAACTGCAAGTACAAACCAAAGAGAAAAATAATAATACAGGCACAAACTCATTTGTTATTTAAGCTTCAGTGTTGGTGTACATCATAAGTACTTTTTAGTTAGTAATATCGGCATGTGCACTTAAACACGAAGTTCCTACCTAGATCTTATCAGTCATCATGATGACATTATTAGTTACCTATTGGTTTATCAATGTAATGTGTTCTAAAAAATAGTACCTGTTAAAAATAATTAGCATGGCATAATGTCAAAATACGATTTAAAAAAAATTCTAACCTCAAACCTTTAAGTGTTATTTTTAGACTTCCTAGAGCTTTACTAATAAATCTGACTTCAGAACCTTATACAATGACAAATAACGATCACATTTTGCTATGAAGAGGATTTATACAAGTTAACTCATTGACAGGTTTTCAAATGTATGGACAGTGGCCATTGTTCTTTAACATCTTTCAATAAACTTGAGATGTACTTATACTTTATAATATCTGTATAATGAACACTAAGAGTAAACCAAAGTAATTTACTTCAAATGATAGTATACTATTTAAGTTCACTTCCTAAAAGTCAAGGATATTGAATAAATTTAACATCTTTCAATAAACAAATAACGATCACATTTTGCTATGAAGAGGATTTATACAAGTTAACTCATTGACAGGTTTTCAAATGTATGGACAGTGGCCATTGTTCTTTAACATCTTTCAATAAACTTGAGATGTACCTATACTTTATAAGATCTGTATAATGAACACTAAGAGTAAACCTAAGTAATTTACTTCAAATGATAGTATTCTATTTAAGTTCACTTCCTAAATGAGTAGGATATAGAACAAATCAAACATCCTTTAATAAACTTAAGATGTGATAATCTGCCAATGCAGCCAATACAATGTTGTTATATTGGAACTTTATAAGACCTGTATAATAAATACTAAGAGTAAATAAAAGTAATTTTACCTGTATTAATAGCATTCTATTTTAGCCACCGCCTGAAGTGGCGTTTGAATAAATTATCCACCCTTTATAGAACTGAATATTAATTTTCTAATAAGACAAAAGGACAGTAAGTTAATATTGTAACATTGTTATCTCTTATAATAGACACAATAATCAGAGGAATAAGTGTCCGGTAGAATGCTGGCTTTCCACCTCTGTTCAATAAGTGAAATCATAAGACATAAGTTATTGCATTGAATAATTAAGTTCTTAATGTGAAAAGGATATTTGGATGATAGCAAGCCTTGAGATAAACTCTATTGATTTATGTGGAATAATAAGAATTTAAATTGCTAACACATAGTCCATAATGTAGAATGAAATTAAATTCTGAGGAGAGATGTAAATTCTCAGATTAAAGAATTAAAGCCACAGGCTAATTAATGTTAAAGTCAATCTGGTCAGAGCTGATATAATACAATGAGCTGGTCGGCATGCTAATAGCGGGGCGGGGCTATTAAATTACCAGAATCCTCTAATATGTCATGTAAATTGCACAAGACTTCTTATGTATCATGCTACTTTTAATAAATAATAATACCTGCAAGCTAAGCTATCATCTGATTATCTTTGAGTGGTTACAAATCTTCCCCGCAGCTGCAGTGTAGGATTTAGGTAACAGTTCAGACGGAGTCATTGCTAGGCTACACATATCTATGATATGATTTATAGACTGGTAGGTAATTAGGTCAGGAGAAAATAATTTAACACAGGGATAAGCCAATTACTAAACTTTCACGAAAGAACTTGAGTTACTTAAATGCGGTTAACAACGGAGGGTTCACTAGACGATCTGGCCAAAATAGTATTGATTATAATATTACATTGCTTGACTGAAATTCACTGCAAATAGAATTAAGCTATGCTAAGGTTTCATCATCATACAAACACTACGCACTACACAAAACTCCAAACACAACCATTAGATTGTAGATAAATTAGGTTAATTAGTTTTAAGAATTGGATAATAAGTTAAGTTAAGGTAAAAGCGGCGAGGATGTGTGTATGTATTATAAGGTAGACTAGGCATTAGATTTAGGTTAGGGCGAGGAGTTACAACATTACCTCAGATTTTCTTCTTAGCAAGTATCCAAACGTTTTTCTCGTATAATCGTCCGTGTACGTCACAAGGTACTTCGCGCCACCCCAGCTGTCCTCCTGCATCGGCCCACAAACATCCGAGTGCACTAGTACCAACGGCTTGCTGGCACGCAGTGCAGTGCCCCTGGGAAACGGTTGAGCACTCAACTTCCCCTCAAGGCAAGGCACGCAATCCTTCAGATCCTGCAAATTATCCTGAAACATAACACCGGTAGCAAAATTGTTCTTTAAAGACCTCAGGCCTTCAAGATTCAAGTGGCCGAGTCTTCTATGCCATAACTCCACAGGCATAGGAGAGACAGCGACATTACTGAAGAATGCACATCTCGCGAAGATTCACCTGACAAACACACAATCTTATCCAACTTGTAGAGACCATTATATTTACTAGCTGTTGATACTAGGTTGCCAGATGTTTTATTTGTATTGTCAAATATAAAACAGCTCCCCGATTCAAAGCTGACAGTAAAGCCCCTGTCTACCAACCTACTAACTGACAAAAGGTTTGCAGTAAGATCTGGTACAAACAATACATTTTTAATCATGCTTACTGAACTATCTGTGTCTATAGCTATATCGCCTACTCCACAGCATTGCAACTTGTCACTATTGGCTATAGATATGCTATCATTACAGTCTTTAAAGTTAGACATTATGCTTCTATCGTTGCACATGTGAGCCGAACAACCGGAGTCAAGAAACCAATTACTGTTTTTCACCATGAAAGCCGAAGCGATAAAAGTCTGACTTGAACTGGAGTCCTTTTTCTTGTCACGCTTCAACTTGTAGCACTTTGACCTAATGTGACCTGGCCGCTTACAGTAATGGCAAATCACTTTATCACTGACTTTATCACACTTTTTAAATTTCGAGACGAACGCAGAAGCACTGTCGGAACCATTCGAATTCTTTCTGAACTCCTCTTGTAGCAATCTAGCGCGCACAAGTTCACTTGACAAACTATTCGACATGCAAGCTGTTTCCAAATTGGACACCAGAGCGTCGTACTCACTGGGAAGACTGCTCAGCAGCAATTCAGCAACCTCGGCATCTTCAATAACTTTACCAATATCGGCTAGTTGCTGAACCAGCGTCATCACCTCTTCTATGTAGTCGCTCATGGTAGTACAGCGGGAGAACTCCACCCTGTGCAGTTTCCGTAGCAATAAGACACGCCGAAACAAACCTTTGTCTTCAAATACATTTGACAGTTTGTCCCAAGCTTCTTTTGAAGTATTTACATCTCTGACGTATTGATAGCAATTTGGCTTTACTGATAGACAAATCCGGGCTAACGCGCGTTGATCGCGCGCGACGTCAAAACCCGTATCATCCACGCAGCTCCAAAAACCTTCCAAGGTCAAATCATCTTCATGACAAATTTCCACGAATTGTAGTTGGCTATACCTTCTAATTTGTCAATGGCTAAGTTCATACCTGAAGCACCAGTAGTAGCGGGAACAATGGGAACATGCGCGGCTTGGCCATCGTCGGCGCCAGCCATGCCGCCAACCAGTGACATTATTTGAGGTTATGTCACTTTGCAAAATATTACTTCTTAAAGTTATAATATTTATTCTGTTCAACACACCAATCACTTTCCCATATTCCTTCAATCTAAATACACTGGGCCCATAACCTGTTAGAGGTCTGAGATCGAAGAGCGCTGCGTGTGAGAAGTATGGGAAAAGTCAAGATGGTATTCTAGCAAATAATTAAACAGCCAATATCTTCAGGTACATACCAGAATTTTATTTAGCAATTAAATAAACAGTGGATGATGATTTTCTTTATAAAATAAACGGAGCTACAAAAATACAGCGTGGTTGGCTTGACAGCTCGATCGGAAGGGGAGAGTGTTGCTATACCTTATTTCCAATAAATTAAGTTATGGAAGCATACCATATGAAAAAACACTTTTAACAGTTTGACCATCACTCACCAATTCATCATCTCTCAGTTTACGTCATTTGTCGTCACTGGTAAAACACTCGACAGTAAAATGTTTTGAATAAACTCGATGGCGTTTTTTTGGTGTCCAACCATCTTCGGGAGACACTGCAGCAGTCCACTGTGCACTTCGAATTTCATCCAGAGGAAATCTTAAACATTTAAGTGAACATTACGATTACTCTTTTACTTTATCGATTCTTAACATTTTTCACAAAACTTTCACAACATCTACGACAAAATTGTAAAATGGATTTTAAACTCTTAGTGAAGTAATTTAACTATTTATTCCTGTATAATATAATGAATGGTAACTGGTAATACTTAGTCAAACGACCGTTGTTTTGTTTTAAAGATATAACTATAAAACAAAACTACGGTAAATTAACATAGAAATATATCACTTACCAGTGGAACCCGATTATTTCACCGTTATTTTCTTTAGTTCCTATGCGAGATTAACATTTCTAAACGACGCACGCCATAGTTCATTGCTTTATTACTCACTTATAACAGTATTTTGCTTAGATTAAAACAAAAAGGGAAGATACGGCATGCTCCTACTTGTAGTCAATCAAAATATAGTCCTACTCAACTACATATGCAAACACTCACACACGCACACCTATAAAAGTGTAAATCGAGCGACCGAGACAGAGCAGTAAGTTTCAACGTCAGCGCGAGGGAGTCAGCGAGTAGCGCGTTGGCGTCTCGGTCGCTTCGCAACAGACGAGTATGTACGACCGATTCCGACGCCACTGCGGAGTAGCGTCTTTCTCTTTTTATCACAGCAGAATGTCCGCAATAGTACGATGTAGCCTGTACGCTCGGCAAATTGCGACTGAAGTGAAATTGTGCCTTTAGGCCTAATTTTAGCGGCTTACTCACGAGACGCTAATGCCGTATCTTCCCTTCTTGTTTTAATCTAAGGTATTTTGCAACAAAATTTCAGTATTCACACAATTATCACTTTTCCTATCTAAACAGAAACGCACACCAATGATCCATGTATTATACGACAAATTATATGTGTCATTGTTGGCTAACAAAGGCGATGGTTAGAGTGAGTAACTTAATTTGGTAGTATTAAAAGGCTCCACTGGCTCCATTTTTGACAGATGATGACAGATTGATTTGAATATGTATTGACATATAAAACGTCAAACAAGCGTCACTTTTTTATTTTGAATAATATAAAGTGTCACAATCCGAATATAATGTTGCCATTTTCGAATAACAATCAATGTTGGTTTTTAATTTATATAAAAAACCGAGGTCTTTAAATTAATAATACGGTCATAAATATGTTAGTAATAATATATTTTTTTCAACCGCCTCTGTAGTCTAGTGGCTAAGCCACCGGTCTCAGACCCAGAGGTCCCAGATTCGATTCTCAGAGGGGGTATATCTTTGTTTGTTGGGTTGGTTGGTGGTAGGGCTGTTAAGTCCGCCTGGCTAGCTACCACCATCTTAACTTAGTCTGTCGCCATAACAACGATGTTTATAGCATTGTTGTGTTCCGACAGTTAGAGATAAGATAGCCAGTTCCTCGGTGGTTGAGGATTCCGGGTGAAGCGCGCTTCCACCTTCGGCCTTATTGTCACTTTCCATCAGGTGAGATGAAAGCCAAGCGCTTACCCGTTGTAGAATAAAAAAATAAAAAATAAAATATTCTTCAAGTATTTATACATTGGCGTCAAGTTAAAAGATTTTGGAATTTAATACCAAGCCCCATAGTAAAAAAATTATGTCCTTTGAGCACAAAGCGGTACCACAGCCTAACCTACGCTGTTGCCTTGGATTTACACAGACGTCTGATATCCAATTTTTGATGGCGTAGTTTTGGCCATAGAATAATAATTTTGCCATCCTTTAAAAAAGACTCTCCTCAAAATATTTTTGTATCATTGGAAATTAACACGGTAACAAAGTTGATACGCAAAATTGAGTTTTGTCTAAGACAGTTAAATATTGATAACTAAAAAAGTAAATTATTGAAATAATGGTTAGTCAAAGGGTAATCATTCAACTTGCATTGCAATACAAACACAACTGCTGAATATGAAAAAAACATTTTTTTTTCTATGGGGCTTGGTACTAAATTCCAAAGTTTTTTAACTTGAAGCCAATGTATAAATATTTGAATAATATATTATTACCAACATATTTAGGACCGTATTATTAGTTTAAAGACCTCGGTTTTTTATATAAAATAAAAACCAAAATTGATTTCTACTCGAAAATGGCAACATTTAGTCAGATTGTGACACTTTATGTTATTAAAAATAAAAAAGTGACGCTTGTCTGACGTTTTTAATGTCAATACCTCAGAACAATAATTAAAGCTTAACTCGGACCAAATATTACATTTGGTCCGAGAAGCATATTGTTTTGAGGTCACTACGCATCGTAGACAGATGTCAGACTGTCAGCCGCCAGACGATTCCCGGCCGCGCTTTCGTTGTGTTGGTTGTGTACTATCGTTGCTTAATACTTTATGTGCGAGAAAGATATAAATTGTTGCAGTTAATTTTTCTTTTATATTAGTAGGTAGCTACCACGTCCTTTGTTTTTAAAAAAATGCACTCTGTTAAAATGAATTTTTAAATTTAATTATAGGGGTAGGCTCTATTATATGCTAGGCCCATTGAACATTAACTAAAGAATAGAGTAGAAAAAAACCGTACCAGGTGATCTGTCAAAACTGGAGCCACTGGAGCCTATCCTATAAGCTACCAAATTAAGTTACTCGCTCTCATAGAGTTATTATGTTCTACGTACTAGAGAAGACATCTCAACTAGATTGTTTGTAACACGCGTCAGAGCCAGCTCGCTCCAACTGTAGTAGTCTGTGGCAGGCGCTAGACGCAACAATAACTGTGTATTCTGTGTTCTATTTCATTAAAATATACCTTTATGTGTGCTAAACAACTCAGGAAATACAAATAAAACCAAAGGAATCACTTTTCACCTGGAAATACGTACTAAATTATCGATGTAACATGCATTTGACTAATTATTTTATCAAATCGCCGAGACATGAAGCGGCGGTCATGTTTCGGTAAAATGCATATACTTAGAGTAACAATATTTCTGTTTTGTGCAGAAGTGACACTTTTAACGCTTTATGTGAAATAATTACTAGGGTTAAGATTATGGTGGCAGTTTGATTGGGGATTTCTTTATAATTAATAAACTTACCTAAAATACTTTTTTATTAATGAACTTGACCGTTTTTTTCGAGATCATTAGATATATTAATAAAATTAAATTAAAATTAAAATTAAAATTATTTATTTTTTCTTTAACAATTTCGTGTTTAACTATACGGTTGATTGAAGCCTCCATTTAAGCAAAAGTAGCCCGTAGTTTGGACTCCGCTCTTCCTTTACCATTTGTACGTAACAAAATCTTTACAAATTAAAGGTTAGTAAGTAGGTACCTAACAAAAACCAAACAAATGAAAGGTAACAAAAACCTTTTTTTATACATAGGTAGTAATGATTAAGAAAAAAGCTAAGGCTATGCAGAATAGTTGTGGGTAAATGTGAGAGTGCGTTTGCTTGAGAATTTGAATGTGCATGTGTTTGTAAGTGTGTGTGATTTTGTGCGTGTGCTTGTGAGTATATGAGTGTGTATGTGTGTTGTCGAAGTAAAAATACTTAAACTTAAACAAAAGCTACGAAATACGTAGTAGTAGGGATTCAATTTCATCATAAGATTTAGGCTGAATCCATTTTAACAAAAGATTTTTACATTCTCTGTATGTTTTTTCGTATATATATATATATGTTTTTATTTACTTTATTATACAGGAAGGCAGCACGTGAATCGAATTGTTTACTGGCAAATGTAGTTTTTATTGCATTTGGCTTAGCTACTATGTCTTTTCGTCGTTTTTCTAGTATACAAGGGTTGTAGGGTAACGATTTATGTATTTTAAGGGTAATCATAACTATATATAATTTTCTGACGGACAGGAGGCCGCTGATGCAATACAGCTCTTCAGTAGGGAACCGTCTCTTCTTAAAATACATCACCTTGATAAGGGTTCGTTGAGCTCTTTCCAAGTCGAGGAAATGAGTCATCGCAGCACCACCCCAGACTGTGATGCAATAAGTTATAATGGATTGTACAAGTGAAGTGTATATTTGGTTAAGAAGGCGTTTGGAAAAGTCCTTCTGTGTCATAGGTTCTGATATCACATGTCTAAGTGTTTTAAAAATCCAAATTAGTTTTCTAGTTCTATTAATAACGTGATCTAGGTGAGGGTACCACGATAACCTTTGGTCTACGATGACACCTAGATATTTTGTTTGAGAGACTTTGCTTATCATTGGACAGCTACAAGAATCTTTGTTGGTACCTTTAGTACAACCATGTATTTTTAGACAAAAGCCGCTTGGTGGCTGCGAACTATTATATATACCAAAGCAGATATAATTGGTTTTAGATGTGTTAAGCGTTAGAAGGTTTTGCTGCAACCACAGAGCTACTTGAGCAAGACCGATTTCAGCACTTGCTTTGATTTCTTCCCAAGATCCACCAGCAAAGACCACGGTGGTGTCATCAGCGTACGACAGGACTTTAGCGTTAGGTATATTCATGTTACAGAGATCGTTAATGTATATAAGAAATAGGGTGGGTCCTAATACGCTCCCCTGCGGCACACCACACACCACATCCGCATCTTCACTGGTGCACCCTGGAAGTTTAACTCTTTGTGTTCTCCCTGATAGGTAATCCGAGAAGAGAGCAAGCGGAGTTCCCCTAATTCCTATGTTTTCCAGCTTACGTACAAGAGTAGGGACAGAGACGGTATCAAAAGCTTTTTTCAGATCAAGGAAAACCGACAGACATTTCTTGCTATTATCTAGTTTACCAGTAACAAATGAGCTTAATTCAGTAATTGCATCTTCTGTCGATTTTCCTTGTCTGAATCCAAATTGTGTAGATGATAATATATTAAATTTATTTAAACATTTAAGCAACCTATTATTAAGTATCTTCTCTAGAACTTTTGATATTGAAGGCAAAACTGAAATTGGCCTGTAATTACCAATGACATCTCTATCCCCACTCTTGTACACAGGTGTAATAATTGATTGTTTTAATGGTGCAGGAAATACTCCTTTATCAAAGCATAGATTAGCTATATGAGTGATGGCGGGGGCCAGATCGTCTACTGCCAGTTTCAAAAACTCACCAGGTATATTATCCCAACCCGGGGCACTCGTTGATTTTAGATTCAGTATGATATTTTTTACCTCATTAATATGTGTTTGGAATAAAACAAAGAAGTATGGTGGCGCTTGAATTTTATGAACTGGTGTACTCATATCCTTTACTTTAAGTTGGATTTTACTTGCTAGTTGAACTCCTATATTCACAAAGTAGTCATTAATATAATTTGCAGATTCGGTTGGCGAAGACATTAGATAAATATTAGATATTTACCTTCGGGGTATCACAGGATTCACACGGCGTGGAAAATGACTTTATTCTTTAGCTCCGATGCATCGTTTCTGTGATATTTTTATTTATATTTTAGTACCTACTACCTAGGCAGAAAAAATAGTACGTATGTATATAAATGTATTTGGTCATAAATAAACGCAAAGAGTTTCTTTCATTTTATCAAACCATAGTATTATCTGTGGTTTAATCTGAAATAATAAAATGTATTATAGATTGAATTCTAATTAAAGGTAGGTCGAAAACATGCACAACAACTACGTCCGTTCTGCAGTGTAAAATCTATTATCTGTTGCACTACGTTGAATATGGTTAAACAAAACGCGTAAGCGCGCCGTGCAAATGGCGGCGCTTTTGAACCTTTGGCCGCGAGAAAACAACACTCTAGAAGCGGTCTAGCGCTGATAATTGTATATGGTTAAAGAGTAATATGTTGTCAAATAATACACAATTTCACTCACATTGTCTGTCACGAAAACACGTAGAGGTTACTAACCATTAACGTGCAATAAACAAGGAAGACCTGTTTAGTCTTTACCTGCTACACCTTGTTTAGTCACATAGTATTATATCTTAATTAATGGCTATCGCGTGTGGCATTAAGCCAATTTCAAGTGTTTAATTTTGACGTGACAACGTCTTAAATTAGGTTGCGGCTGGGAGTCACTTATGAAAAAGTGTAACGCTCGGTAACGTTACGATGAGTCACCGAACGAGAGAGAGGCCCGCCGAATGCCTTGCGTCTCTCTCCCACTCAACTATGTTTTAAATATAATTCTTTGTTTAAATAAATGTTTTAAATTGTTACTATTATTTCATCCTTCTTCCTACTATACGAATGAATATTCACATTAAAATTATTTTACCACTCAAAGTCGTTGTCACGTAAAACTTTCGCCCGTATACCGACTTTACAGGCAACCAATTTTTTTTAAAGTTTATTTATTATTGTACGGTAGATAGAAATAAAATGGAGTCACAACACGTGTTGTTGCTAAAAGAACACGGGAGAAACGCTGTTTAGTCACTTCCCAGCTATTACGTTGCCTATATAATTGTGAATAATAGGAGTCAAGGACAATTTTTTCCAAAAAGTTGTGTCGTAATTTTAAATAAAAATTGGAACGCGACTTTTTTATTTTACTTTATGGCTGTGAGTAATTAAATTATTATTTGTAAAATAAGTAATTCAGATGAAGCGGGCAGGACTCAAATACGATTATTAAAATATATATTTTTTTTAAATAAGAAAACCAACTGCGTAACAACACAATATTTTCTTACATAGTATTTTAAAATAATCTAAAGCTAATAACAGGTTTCCCTTAACATTACTAATTGCATAGGACGTGAGACAAAAAAAAAGTGATGATAACGTGGTAGCACCAGTGTTGGACAATGTACCAGTGTTGGACACTTTTGTCTCTTTTAGCAAAAAATAAGAACATACGTAGTATTTTACGGTTGGCAACACTCAAACCATATACAATATACGTCTATCTATGATATCTACAAATGTCATGTGCTCGGACCAAATAAATATTTGGTCTGAGGTCATGTGTTTTGGCCATTTTGTTTCAACATGGCGAAGTGAACAAAATTGTATGTGCCGTTTTTTTCATTTTGTAGGATTTTCTTAACGAAAATGGCTAAGAAGGCGACTGAATATTTGTGCCAATAGAATTTTGTTTCTGATAATAACTTAAATTTGTATCGAGCATAGCCCAAATTCATAAAGTTTTACACTCGATTGCAAAGGAACTAACGCGACAAAATATTGTTTCCGAGATTGAGAGGGGGTGTCCATTATTAAATCGGCATAAACTCCAAAATCCGGTCATGGACACGTGTCGATTCTTAACTGTTCTGGTACCTTTGGTTTTTTATAGCCCAATCATCACTTTAAAGATTGCTATTATCATACATGTTTAAAAACTTTTACAAAAAAGACTCCTTCCAGTCATGGACATAGACATGGACGTGTCCATTAATGGGGTGTTCATAACTGGATCTCTATATTTGTTTAGATGCCACCAATGATATTTAGTTTATAATGTCATTGGATGCCACCTAAGAAAAATTATACACCAGAGCAGATGGCACAAGCTGTTGTGGCAGTGCTATCTCAAGACATATTTAAAAAATCAGCAGCGAAGAGATTCGGTGTGCCCAGAATAACGCAACATAATAAAATATCGGGAAAGAACCCTTTAGTGTGTAATATGGGACCTAGCTCCATTTTGTCGCCGAGTGAAGTGGAATTACTTGTGAAATGGGTTATTGTTATGGGCGAAAAAAATTCCCGATATCTAAAGATCAGCTCTTGCGTGCAATGAATAATTATTGAGCAAAATAGGTCAACACCTATCACAAGAAAGACCAGGAAAAACGTGGTACCTACCCATCATTTTTAAAAAGACAGTCATACTTGCGGAGCGTACGGCTGAAAACGTCAGTTCAGCGCGTGTTGCTGTTACCGAAGAGCAAATTAGTAATTTGTTTAAAGAAGTAGAAAACTACTTAGAGGAAAACGATCTTAATAATCCAGGATCCAATCAAAATTTTTAACACTGATGAAAGCGCGTTCTGTTTAACGCTAAAACCTGGACGCGTACTTATGAAACGAGATGCAAATAATGTCTATATGGCAAATGGAGACGATAAAGAGAACATAACCGTTCTAGTGACTGCAAATTCCGCAGGCAATCTAGCACCACCAATGATTGTCTACGATCGCATTCCCGCTTACGTAGCCTAAAAGGTACCGGAAACATGGGGCAATAGGTAAGTCTGCTACTAGCTGGATGTGTTTTCAACCCATGGTTGATCAAAGAAGACATTCAAAAACCAGTTCTCCTATTTGTTGACGATCAGAAATCCCACCTTACCCAACATTTATCAAGTTTTTGTTTGGAGAACGGAATACAAATGTTTGCCTTATACCCAAATTCCACTCACATACTCCAACCAATGGATATTGCGGTATTAAGGCCGCTCAGTTTTTTTTCCGAAAGGCGTTGGTCCAATGGATGGTAGAAAATATCGGGATGAAATCAAAAAAAGAAGACTTCGCTCCGGTTTTCAAAGACGCTCTAAACAAAATAACAGAAGATTGCTTAAAAAATGGTTTTCGCGGCGGTGGACTCTATCCATTTGAACCAGATTAAGTACTGATTTTTCAAAATTAAGAAAAGAACGATTCCAGTGAAAACAGTGACCGAGGGAGCAACAGCACTTTTTAAACTATCTAGAAAGCCAGATAATAAAAACCTTTGGCCAAGACAAACTTGCCATGTATTGCAGAAATGTTCTTGAGGATCTGGCTCTAGCTAGATGAAGACATGAACCTTTATATTTATATGGGCACATAACAAACAAAACGCAATAATTTATACCAGTCGTCTCCACTGCATCTGACCAAAGTGCTGGCTCATCAACCTCTCGATTTGAATCAAGAAGGTTTATAACCGCTTCCAACACTCGACCTTAGCTCACAGCGTCCCCAGCTGCATCAAACGACGCAGGCTTGTCCAGCGCTCGACCTGAGCCTATGGCATCCACTCAATATAAATGTCCATCATTGGGATGTCCAATACTGGATGCTGGATGTTCATCAGTGGGTGTCCATTACTGGATTACGACTGTCCATTATTGAAATTTCGATGACCTTTCAGTTGATCGATTTTATTATTATTTTTCTCAATATCCATTAAATTTTTATTAGTTGTTAACAAACAATAATAATTGCTTATTATCTGACTACAACATTCTAAATTCGCAACCCTGAGACTCAATTAATAAAAAAGTTATAATCTTACGTGTTTGACTCGGCGCTTAAAGTGTCTATAATTGGTGCTGTAACGGTACAGAATGAATGGTATCCGTCCGTTAGTAAGGAATGTGTGGGAGTAGCACTAAAATAAATATTAATGCGTAGCACCATTAATATAATAAGCATGAAAAAGGGAATAATAAACTAGTTCAGAATAATGGTCCGTGGTCAAACGCTTTATCTTTAGTTTGAACTTCGCGGGGACTGCTCTGTGTGCTCCTTGCGACATAGGCGCCATCTAGCGTGAGTTATTTACTTGAGCTTCGCATAAGGTTGCTAGTTTGACTTCTTTATTTTGGATTTCGCGGGGACTGCTCTGCGCGTCCCTTGCGACGTAGGCGGCGTCTAGCGGAAGTCATAAGGTTGTGAGCTTGACTAGGACCTTATTTTTATTTTGAATTTCGCGGGGACTGCTCTGGGGTCGGGAAAGTGGTTCACCTACGGGCGGACGCCATCTATGGTCGGAATACGGAACTTTTTGATAATTTCCCAAAATATAGGATTATTTGCTTAAGTGGAGGATTATTGAGAGGGAATTGTTAATAGAAGGCTACATTTAGATATTCAAAGATGAAATATTGGCTGTCGGACGAGATTTGGTTAGATTATGGAAAAATTTTAGAATTGCGCGGCGAAGGCGGCAATGAGCGAGCGAGAGGTTGAGAAAAAGATAGAAAGAGAGGTCGGATGATATCTCCACGTGGCACAACGCGAAGTTCGCGTATAACAAATAATGAGCGACGCGAAGGCGAGGCGCGTCGGGAAACAGCTAGCGATTGGTTGAAGGGAAGAAAAGCGGACTCGCGCGGAAAAATGTTGAGGGCGCGTGGCGCGAAAGTTAAGATGCTTGGAAAAGGGCGGAAAATTAGCGGGCATTCAATTTTGGGACGTCGGCGGTGCGGTCCAACTTAAGAGTGCGGTACTACTCATACGGGAAAAATAGCGTCCGAGCTTTGATAGTGCGCTAAGTGATATTCGAGCTGCGATATTAATTAAGATTTGTGAAATTGAAAGTGATTAATAAAGTAAAACTATTGCGATCGCAACTCGAATCCGTTAACGGAATGAAGTATTCCGGGGTACATCGGCGGAAACGCGTAACGGTGGCAACGAAAACCTATGTACCTTTCAACAGACTTCGGTCTGGATGATCTTTGATTGTATTTAATAAGATCGGCGTTTTATATTATTACGCTAAACAATACACTATCTTCGACGGAGTAATGGGGGAGAGACAGTTGTCTCCCTAGTGAAAGTTGAAGATAGGTCAGACACCATTTAGCTGGAGGTAGACCCGTATGACCCAGTCCAATTTCGAGTCTACCTCCGTACATGCAGTGTAGTGATAGGAAAATAACACACTGAGTATACTGGCTCGACTGATAGAACATTTAGGAGTTAGTTGCTTTCAGGGGCAATGCGACTCTCACAACACATCACGAATTTAAATTAAATGTGGCTCGGGCCTAGATTGCAAGGTACACAAAAAGGGACTGTTAGTTCGACAAAATATAGGCATTTTCAAGTGAGGAAAGTTGTAGGAATCTATAGGTAGGCGGATATATATATGGTTAGTTATGGGAGGCAAGGTATTTGCACGCAGTGCGTACATAGGATGGGAGCTTGAGCCGCAAGGCCAGGCCGGGTTAATTCAGACTAATAAGGTAGGGATAATTAAGTTACGGCGCTAAATAAAATTATGATGAAGTGATGTGGGTCCTAGCTAGGCAAGTAATCTGTTACCGCAGGCCGATAAAATTCTAATTGTTTTCCTAAAGTTGTTACCAATTCATTATTCATTTTAAATAATTAACAGAAGTATGATAATATTGTACCATCATTACTTGGAATACCTAAAAGTCTAGACTGGTTTCCTATTACAAGGAAAATACTAAAAAGATATAGAAAATAAGCTTAGCCGTACTGTGATGTTTGATTTCTAATACTGAAATGACCAAACAGGCATTTTTTAGCTTTCCCTGGGATGCGATACAATCTCACATTGCTACACTCTTCAAGGTGTGGAAAGTTTACATCCAATACATATTAGTAAAAATAAGCTGATACAAACTAAGCAACTAAAACCAGTTTAGAACCTATGATAAGTCGTTGAAAGAAGACATTGTCAGCTATGAGCTTCTAATAATCTGAAACATAGAAATAATTGATTGATAACAACCTGCTAATTAGCCTGATAATGATCCATTAATACCATTTGAATTCACCTTAATGGTCAGAGACCTCTTAAGACATGTAAGTACTTAACTCTAATAATCTGAAACATAGAAATATTCGACGGGAACAATCTAAATCAATAAGACTAATACCTAGTACCGTCTAATTTACATCTATTAAAGTGAGTAAAAGATAACTTTAAATGTAATTGATTCAATGATTAACAGGGATAATTAACTACCTAATTTACTACCTACTAAAAGTATACTAACTATGATTTAGTAGTCTATCAGATTAACCACTCGGTCTGAGAGACAGGGGTGGAAGTTAATGGAAAAGTAATTAACTTAAGTTCACTTCCTAAAGGTCAAAGATATTGAAAAGTGATTTCATAAGACATAGTTACTGCATTAAACATTAAGTTCTTAATGTGAGAAGGATATTTGGATGATAGCCAGCCTTGAGGTAAACACTATTGATTTATGAGGAATAAAGATAATTAAAATGCTAACACATATTTCCTAATATGAGAGAAAATAAGTCATAAGTTGTGATGACTCTTTATAAGTTAAAGTCGGAGTGGCGGGGCCTGAAGGACGAATGCGTTGAATGGCACGATAGGGGGCGAGGATGGAGCTCCTATACTTCCACAAGACTTTTATAATTCCACAAAACCCTTATATAATTTGCACCAGGCTTCTTATGTATCATACTACTGATAATAAATAATAATACCTGCAAGCTAGGTTATCATCTGATTACCTTTGAGTGGTTACAAATCTTCCCCGCAGCTGCAGTGAAGGATTTAGGTCACAGTTCAGACAGAGTCATTGCTAGGCTACACATATCAATGTTATGGTCTATAGACTGGTAGGTAATTAGGTCAGGAGAAAATAATTTAACACAGGGATAAGCCAATTACTAAACTTTCACGAAAGAACTTGAGTTACTTAAATGCGGTTAACAACGGAGGGTTCACTAGACGATCTGGCCAAAATAGTAGTTATTATAATATTACATTGCTTGACTGAAATTCACTGCAAATAGAATTAAGCTATGCTAAGGTTTCATCATCATACAAACACATCCATTAGATTGTAGATAAATTATGTTAAATAGTTTAAGAATTAGATAATAAGTTAAGTTAAGGTAAAAGCGGCGAAGATGTGTGTATGCATTATAAGGTAGCTAGGCATATAGGTGTGAAAGGCATTAGATTTAGGTATAGAAATCATAGGTGGGTGGGGAGGTTACATGGTGCCATCACTGTAAAATCTAAATTAATTTACTATATCAAAATACATAGTTTATAAAACATACATAAATAATAATATTATATTACATACATACATACATACATATACATACATACACAACATATTTATATAGGTATCTATTATATAAATAACATTACATTTATTACTTATTATATTATAAATATGATAATTATACTATATTTACTGTACTATAATAAACTATACTTCCATGTTTTTCAAAATTTGTTTCGCTTTAATAACTATATTTTTGCTGTCAGTGAACATGTCAATTTCATTAAATGTATTATTATAAGTCTGTTGCAAACGAGCGATGGGTGCATTACGAGCATAGTTAGTACGCGTATCTCTTCTCAATAATGCTTGAAAAATTTGAGCATCTGAATATTTGATACTCAGTAATATTTTAACACGTACCTACTTAAATAAATATTTTTCCAAAATAATTGAAAAAGATTTTTATTAAAATTTTTTTTTGATTAATGTTTTATATTTTAGCGTTTTATTAACGCATAAATATACTTAAGTAATTTTTTTTTAAACACTGAAAAAAGACGACAACCTCAGGTGGGAATCGAACCACGCACCTTCCGCATTCCGGGCGGAGATTTTTATTATTTTTATGAAATATGTATTAACTAAATTATTTACTTACTTTTATTTTTGGAATTAATTTACTTTTTTTCATTTCAATATTACAATTAAAACAATCATTAAATTAAGTAAGTTATTATTTTAATAGTCACATATTTTAATTTTACTGTTTACAAAGGTTCCCATGATACCGGCAACGTTGCCGCGCTGTATCGCCAGGGAGATCCTTTGAACCAGGTATGACTTGCAGCGACGATCGTAGCCGCGATCCGCCAAACGGTTTCCCACTTTGGCAATGAAAGCTTTCGCTTCCGAGCCCCACACCCCAGTTGTCTCTACCGCGAAGGGTACAAAAAGGTACTGAGCCTTTAACACCTCATACTTGCTGTGCTTCTGCCTCGCGGCAGCCTCGGCAGCAGACCCAGCGGTCCGCATTGTGCCGGGAATATGAGACGCCGCGAAGGTGCTAACACACGTCGCATCCCACAACAAGCAACGGCCCTATTCCCAGGGAACCAAAATCAAGCCATCGGGTCTCTTGCCATCCGTGCGACTCAAGCCTGGAGGTTCAAGCGCACAAGGAATATTAGCCGAGATCAAGACTCGCCGAATGATATCATTTAGCGCGTGATGTCTTAGAAACCTGCCTGCGCATTTAGAGCAGCTCAACCCATGGTGCCCATTGGCCTCAACCTGAGCTCCGCAAACACAACGATGCGGCTCACAAATTCTGCAACCGAGCCTTAATCCTACCGCTACTCGCAAGGAATTATCGTCCATTAATGTTCCCAACTGTGGAGAAGGCAACGCATGCAGCCAAGCACCGGATTCTTGCTGAGATACCGCCCTGAGCCTAGCCAGATCTGCTGCGCTCGCGCCATCTATGAGTTCAGCGCGAGTCAACTTAGATCTCACATCATCCCAATTTCATTGAACTTCAGGGTGATCGGTATCATGATCGGGACAGAAAATCGACCAAGCGGCCAAGGCCTCACCTGCAAAGGGCACCTGAAATCCGTTACCATCAACATTGAGTATGTTAGCAACCAGATTCAGCGCCCCATGCATAGAAGCCAAGAAAGCCGGTAACGCCGTGTCCTGTACACGACGAATGCCAAGTCCACCGTGCCTTATTGGCAGGGATGCCTGATGCCACTGCCTATCATCGAGATTCACATTTAGGATGCCTTCCAGGGCTTCTTTAAGGTTGTGGTCGATAACCGATATTTCCTGTTGGCAAAGCCATACCGGAGCCGTTCTGACATTATAATTTAATTTAGGCATCGATAAACACGAACGTAAAAGCGCTAAGCAATGTGTCGTGGCTAACCGCTCTAAATGACTACGACTTGACAAAAGTTCCTGATTCTTGGCGAGCAAGACATCAGGTATAGCTTCTGAAAAGACCGGAGCGCCCAAGATTTTGAAACTTATTTTGTCCAAAAGTTTTACGCCTGGTACGATATTTTGAATATTTGCCGATGAACTACCATTGCAACTAAAATATTCACACTTGCTCAAGTTAATTTTTAGACCCATATCTCGAAGCCCGGGAAGGAGTGATTGAATGTCTCTGGCCACAACATCCGGACTGCCCCCTATGGTCCCATCATCCAAGTACCAAATGTTTAATGGGGATTGCAATAACGAAATCACTTTGTGTATAGCCAAGCTAAAAATCAGAGGGCCCAAAGGATCACCCTGCTGTGTTCCCGACTGTGACAGGATAGGGGTATCACCAAAATATAAGTTGCTGGACGCTGAGTAGCACTGATGAAGAAAAGGATAAATGGAGGGTACGCGTTCCTTGACTTCTGTCAAGATCGTGTCCCTTTCTGAGCTGTTGAAAGCATTTTGAATATCCAGCTTCACTATGATGTTGTCGGTGTTACTGTTAAAGTGTGCAAACGCGCGAGTTGCATGTATAGCAGCTTCGCAGCCAAAGGAAGTGCCAAAACCAAGCTGTTGTGGTTGTAAATATAATGATGTTTCGGATTTTAGGCGCGACAAGCCAGTTTTGCAACCAAACGGCGAATTAAACTACCTACAGCAATTGGTCTAATTCCACCGTCTTTTTTGTTTAAGGCGACCAGAGAAGCGCCATATAAAAAAGGGCAAACTTCCCTGTTAAGTAAACCTTTTAACAAAAAGTTTGAAAGACGCATCAGTGACTTCAAAAGTAGTCGGCCACAGT
Source organism: Scoparia ambigualis (assembly GCA_963921215.1). NCBI lineage: Eukaryota > Metazoa > Arthropoda > Insecta > Lepidoptera > Crambidae > Scoparia > Scoparia ambigualis. The sequence continues at coordinate 19,392,202 of OY992513.1, forward strand.
CGCCTGCAGAGGGAGAAATAAGCTCCTTCAAATGCTCAGGGCGAAGTCCATCCAATCCAGCAGCTGAACCGCTCTGAAAGGAGACGATCGCCTCCAAAACCTCTGACACTGTAACAGTAAGGAAATGGCACGTAGAATCCGGTTCCGGAGGCAACAAGAGTGGACGCGATGGCGAAGGGTGTTTAGCCTTCAAAGCATTAAGCGTTTCGTTATTTCTGGGAGCAAGAGAGCAATCGGAAACCAACAGTCGTACGGCACCTCTCAAATCGCCGTCGTGGACCTTAGTCGTTATAGATCTATATAAAGGCAAAGGTCTCGGCGCCAAATCCGATCCGTCGGTCAAGTAGCAAATATACCTGTCAATATTTTCCTTAACCTTGGTGGTGAGCAAACGCTTGTCACTGCCGTCGGGCACTCGTAAAGCAGCGTAAGCGAAAGTAAGCAATGCCCACCAATCCTCTACGCCATTCAATTCTATGCATTCATTCACAATTTGCGAAAGTTTACCCGCAGCCTGACATCGAGCCCCCTTTGGAATATGTTTGAGAACGCTAACAGATTTTTTCAAGTGACATAAATTATCGAGTAATTATCTAATGCCTGCCTGCATAGACACTAGGTCCGCATGCTGAGTTTGGCTGTCCTTATGCATGCGACCTATGTGTATGTTTAACCCATGTGGCGTAGCGAAGTGACGAGACGAACCGGGGCAGTGTGGGCAATATCGATAAATTAAAAAGTAATCGTAATGTTCACTTAAATGTTTTAGATTTCCTCTGGATGAAATTCGAAGTGCACAGTGGACTGCTGCATGTCTCCCGAAGATGGTTGGACACCAAAAAAACGCCATCGAGTTTATTCAAAACATTTTACTGTCGGGTGTTTTACCAGTGACGACAAATGACGTAAACTGAGAGATGATAAATTGGTGAGTGACGGTCAAACAAAGTCGTATAATATTTACCTTAGCTACACGCTCTGCTTGAAGGTTCCCAAGTTGCCTCTAGCTTCTATTCAATAAAATATTTTTTTCGATCATTCGTTTAAAATTTAATCAACTGGGCACCATTTTGTATGAGAAGGTATATTTTTTGGAATTTCTTAAAGTCGTCATAACATAATGTGTTCAAAATGACGGGATAATCTCCACCCCCTAAACCATCGGCATATACTGCAAGTGGTATTTTTACCAACTGGTTGGCCATGGCCGGTCTCCACTGTACATACATACCTACCATTACATCGTTTCTAGGCAGGCAGAAAACTAAAGAATTGTATACTCATTGACATTCTTTACCTTCCAGGAAACACACACAACTGAGCTATCAAGCACTAAGACTTCAGCAACTTCGCTGTTACCACAATTAACAAAATCTGTTGCTGCTAAGCGTGACAGCACTTTGCTCCGTGGACTGCACCATCGCTAAATTACAATAAGAAATTATAAGGCCAAAAACATTAGCCCAACCACATTTAAACAATTGGTGGCAGCACTTGGCTCGTGTAGTCGCCATAAAGCTTGTTTTTTGCTGTTTTCTTTAAATATTTTTTTATTTTACAATTTTAAGTTAAGTACCTACTAATAATTGGTCGGGTAAAAATTACAAATTACTTTCTTTAGTAAGTAAAGGGTTTTTTTGTTTTAATTCAACACAATTAGTATAAATTAATGTAATAATGGTTGTTTTATTTGAATACTATACACCTAACCCATTGGCAGTGCTTTCGCTGAACTACGCTCAGATGCACTGCCACACTAGCTACAAAGTATCGATGATATATGTCGCTCTACCCTTGATTAAATTTAAATTTGCACTACCATTGTACGTTCAACAGTACAACACGGTGAACACTTGCAGTTCGATATGCACTTGACCTCCGTCATAAGGGCAGTACAAAGTTCAAACTGTATAGTCTCACTGCTTTTGACTTTACAGACAGCATCACATCGACTTATCCTGATTTTTTTACCTAATTTCGATTACACCGAGTTCGGTCTATCAATTGGGGTTTTTTGATAGTTATGGTATTAAGCTTATGTACCGTTATTACAATATTTGAGAGTAGCATTGCCGTTTCCGATAGGCGCGTCGGTCAATACTTACGTCATATACTACGTCACGTCCGCTTCCGCTGTCGCCTGTGGCGCCCTCTATTTTGCACCTTGCACCAGGCAGGCGGCTAGCATGATGGCAGCTTAGCTTGTGGCTTAGCTCATTGGCGTTTCGTTTTCCAAAGCGTACGGTCGCACCGAAAATCCCCGCAGGATTTATTGGTGAGTGTAACTCTATGGGTTATTTATTAAGCCTTATTTTATCACTTGTTACGGACAGAAGTCTCGACTTTATGATATTATATAGTTAGATATAATACGGCTAAATTTAGGTATGTGTATTTGCATAGGTAGATTAAGTCTCATATGTGTAAAGGTTTTTAGATAATAAATAATTAATTTTTTGCGTTTCATTTAAACAAAAGGTAAAAGTTATTAAACAGGTAATGGTTTTGACAAGGTAAGGGCCAAGTATACGTGCCCAGGGGCCTTACGCCTCTCTAAGGTAATTAAAATTAGGAAAGTAAGAGATTAGCTTTCGTAATTATAGGTTTCTATTGTTAGGAATATCAATGTAATTAAGAAAATAAATAAGTAGGGTATCCAGATTACGAGTGATCCCGTAGGGTAGGTAATAAATTTAAGATAAAAAGAGAGGTCCGAACGAAAGGGACAGCTGCACAAATTACGACGGTTCATGTGGGTAGTTAGTTATGGTAAAATGTAAAACTGCCCACATGAGCCGGCAGCTGTCCCACAAGGCTGCTAGTTGCCAACCCATAATGTGTTTAAGTCACGGCCGGTCAGAGCAGAATTTGTAAGCTCTCCGGACCCCACCTACAAGAATAAAGAAGCACTAATCAAGAACCAAGTTTTTATTGAAGAAGCTACTGTCCACATCGAAGCACAACGGCTAAACTGTTCGGCGACTACACCCGTCGGGAAAAATTTCTTTGGACCTTCGGAGCCGGATTTGAAGAACTGAAGCCTTCGTCCATTTGAAGATAGAAGATCAACGTGACCACCAACGTGACCACCAACGTGACCACCAACGTAACCACCAACGTATTGTAACCACACCACTTGTGTTCTGCAACAAGTGCTAACGCGGGCGGACCGCGGCTCAAAACGTTAACGGTGCCAAACGGTGTGCGTTCTGAGTAAACGCCGTTCAAGGCGGGACGACTTATCGGACGGGGTCGTCAGTTTGTCCTTTTTAGGGCAAGCTTACGAGTCCGGCTACGCCAGTACGGTTTGTCGTGGAGCGGGGGTCCTTTCTGTAGGCACTGCCTAAGCTGTCGGACACTCCAGCCGATTCGCGAGCGCCCCGTTGTCCACGTCGACTCTCTGCTGGGTAGGTCCTACCTTTCCACTCCCGCACGTACTCCATCCTTGGACGGGCTCCCCACATAGCGTGCCCGTTTGAGATTGTTAGGAGTAGGGGCAGCAAGAAAGAAGATGCCGACCACCCGAAGACAAAGCCAAGCCGAGACGACAACGGGACTACGAACGTTCGACAGACCACCCGCATCACCCTCAAACCTTGCCTCAACCGTGACGCCAATGGAACCGCAACAAGAGACCGCTGAACGCGGCATCACCGCCACTACGGAAGTTAGACGCAACGACGACGCACCCCCACCCGACGCGCCCAGAGCCGGGCCGCCGTCGGTACGATCGACAACGAGCGTCGCCTCACGAGTGAAACAAGCGCAACTTCAAGCGGAGGAGCGGCTCGCCGAAGTACGTCGGCGAGAGTTACAATTGGAAACGGAAATGATTAAGAAGAGACTTGCATACGAAATCGCCGTTATTGAAGAAGAAACGGATTTAGAACCGGAGAGCCTACCCGCCGATATTGCCCAACAGAGAATGGATGAATGGTTGGATCGGCGTCGGAACGTGCATGAGCCCGACACAGATAAAGTCGGAAATGTGCGACAAAGACAAAAGGATGCGCGCGCAAGTGAGATGGACAGAGGTCGCCACCTCACTGATTCGCCATATGTTGAAAACGAAAACGTTGTGAAAGAGGCAGCGAACCGTGATCAAACGAGCAAAGACGACACGGGGATGGTTAAGCTCGCACTTACACTAGAGAAAATGATGCATAATCGACCGGTACCACGACAGGCGCTGGATTTGCCTATATTCAGCGGCTCGCCGGCCGAATGGTTGCCGTTTAAAGCGGCGATGCGCGATACGACTAAACAATTTAACTTTAGTAAAGCCGAGAACTTGGCACGATTAAAAGCTGTCTTAAAGATGAAGCAAAGGAAGCGGTGTCCGCTCTTTTATATACGGCCGTGGACCCGGAAGTTGTTATGAAAACACTCGAGCAATGCTTCGGACGGCCAGAAGTAATAATTGATCTAGCGCTGGACGACATTAAGAGACTGCCGCGTCCCGGCACGACGGCCAGTGAGTTGAACACGTTCGCGATCAAACTGCAGAACATTGTGTGCATACTCGATAATATCGACAACAGAGGGTACTTACGAAATCCAATGTTAACGCGAGAAGTGGTGGACAAGCTCGGACCGCACCTACGCTCAAGGTGGTGCGACTACGCAACTGACTATGGAAGTTATGCCGAGCCTGAGATCGTCACGCTATCCCACTTCCTCATGAGAGAAGCCGACAGAGCCCTACAGTATGCATACGTGAGCTACAACACTACGCGAAAGAACGTTATTACGGAAACACGAGCGAATGTGAAACAACGAATCGAGCGAAAGAAAAATACGGCTGTATACGCAACAAGTGATGACGTCATAAACAAAGAATGTCTATGTTGTGGAGGACGTCATGACGTGCCGCAATGTGATCGCTTTAAAACCATGACGGTTAAACAACGATGGGAATGGATAAAGAAAAGCGGAGTGTGTTTCCGTTGTGCGAATAAGAAACACCGTCGCCTACAATGCGATAAACGCGATCTGTGCGGAGTTGATGATTGCCGCCATCCCCACCACGCCTTGCTACACGAACACCGCACCAGGCCGAACGAAACTGAGATGGTGGCGTCGGTTAATCACTCGACCGATGCTACCAAGGTGTTACTGAAAGTATGTCCCGTTACCATCAAGGGACCAAAGGGGTCAATCGACACATACGCCTTGCTCGACGAGGGGTCGACTGTTACGCTAATCGACCAAGACCTGGCGGACTACGTAGGCGCGGACGGGCCGGCGAACGATTTGAAAATACGAAGCGTGAATACAAAAACGACGTGCGAAACCAAGACGGTGAATTTAAAGTTAATTGCAACTACGAATAAACGACAATTCGACATTAAAGCTAGAACGATGAAAGATTTATCACTCAACGGACAGACGGTGCACAACGACTGTTTGAGATACACTCATATGAAAGAGTTATCAAACAGCAACGTCTGCTACGGACATGTCAAGCCTCGAATACTGATTGGGGCAGACAATTGGCATCTCATAGTCACACGAAGATTGCTACAGGGCAAGCGAGTCGAACCGATCGCATCGCTCACGAAGCTGGGCTGGGTAATACACGGATCAGCGCCACGGTCAAGCGTGCTGATGGAGAGTAATACGGCTGCGGTGTTATACGTAAACACGCCGCAGTGCGCGACGATCTCGCGCACTCACTTACCCGACAACGAACTCCATGCTATGGTAAAGAAGCACTTCGAAATTGACTCACTGGGAATAACAAAGAAGGAGCGAGTGAGCCCGAGTGATGCACGCGCCATAGAGTCGTTTAGAACGACGACAAAGAAAGTCAACGGAAAATACGAAGTTAGATTACCGTGGCGACGTGATGACGTCACGCTGCCGCCAAGTTACGAGTCAGCATTGAGACGATTGAATTCCATAGAACGGAAGATGGACAAGTCTGACGAATTCAAACGAGCTTATACGAATCAAATAGAGAATCTATTTGATAAACACTATGCCGAGGAAAGTAGCGAGAGCGATTTGATGAGCCCGCATTTATGGTACTTACCTCACTTCGCCGTAACAAATCCGAATAAGCCCGGAAAACTACGAGTTGTCTTTGACGCGGCCGCTGAAGCAAACGGAGTTTGTCTGAATGACGAGCTTTTGGAGGGTCCCGACTTACTACGCGACCTGGCGGGCCTGCTACTACGATTTCGCGAACGAGCTATCGCAATTACGGCCGACATCCGGGAGATGTTTCTTCAAGTTAAAATATTTAAAGGTGACCAACCCGCTCAGATGTTCCTTTGGAGGGGCGCCGACCGAACGAAGCCACCTACACGCTACAAGATGACGTCAATGATATACGGAGCTAAGAGTTCACCTTTCTTAGCGCACAGCGTGAGAGATTTGAACGGTGAAACGCACGCTGCCGAGTATCCGCGCGCATACGAAGCAATTACGAGAAACCATTATATGGACGACTACGTCGACTGCTACGACACCGAGCAAGAAGCGATTGAAACGATAAAGGAGGTCGCGAAGGTTCACGAGCAGGCTGGATTCACGCTGGCCGGTTATAACTCTAACAGACCGTGCGTGTTGCGTGAGCTGCCAGCAGAAAGCCGTGACACATCACCTCGACAGCTCGGCACTAGTTTTCAGCAATGGGGCAGAACGCTCGGTTTACTATGGGACGCTGCTACAGACGAGTTGGCGTTTAACACCGAGATGGTTCGCGTGCACGACGACGTGAAGCAAATGAGGCGCGCTCCTACTAAACGAGAGGCGCTGAGTGCGGTTATGTCAATATTTGACCCACTCGGACTGTTGAGTTATTATACTATACGAGCGAAGATCATCTTGCAAGGCATATGGCGGTTAAAAATAGAATGGGACGAGGTCTTACCCGATTACGAGGCCGGCGAGTTCCATGAATGGTTGAACGGATTGAGGGCATTACGTAGTCTGCGTCTACCCCGGCGTCTACATACGGGGGGAGTGACGAGAAAGCAGCTACATGTTTTTTGTGACGCCAGCGAGGTCGCTTACGGCGTTGCAGTATATTGGAGAATGAAGGGTGAAAATGGCGAAATACGAGTCGCACTCGCCGCTGCTAAGGCCAGAGTGGCACCGATAATGCAACAAAGTATTCCGAGAATGGAGTTGCAAGCGGCGTTGATAGCTACGCGACTAGCAAGCTCAGTAATGAATGAACAAAGATGGCAACCTGAGAGAGTCGTATATTGGACCGATTCACAAAGAGTGTTGAAATGGATTAATAACACACGGTGCGTTACACCCCCTATGTAGCGCACCGCTTAACTGAGATCACAGAAATGACGATGCCGTCACAATGGCGATTGGTCCCTACGGCTCACAATGTCGCGGACGACGTAACGCGCGGCAGTGAGATTGTGAAAACGAAGAATGATCGGTGGTTTGTCGAACCGGCATTTTTATACGAAAACGAAACCGAATGGCCTACGAGTGACGTCATCAACAACGAACACAGCGCGGAGAGTGAACACTGCGTGACGCACACGCACACGTGGCAGAGTGATAGTAGCGTAGTGCTAGACGCTAAACCCTTCTCTTCCTACGAGCGTTTAGTGAGAACGATGGCAAACGAGCTACTATTCACTCAGAGATGCTGCCGCCGCGCTAGTAACATGACAATTGAACATATCAACGAGGCCGAACGCCTACTAACCATTGAATCGCAACGAGAGAGCTTCGCAGACGACATCGACCGCCTCAAAGCATCCCGCAAACTACGCGCGGGCAGCAGATTACGGCGAGCGAGCTTATCTACAGACTCTGCGATTATGGCTCTAAGACGAATGGCGGCCAGGAGGGGATGGCCCCACATTATATATAGTGACAACGCTACGAATTTTAAAGGCGCGGACCGAGAATTAAAGGCCGCATACGAAGAATGGGAGCCAGCGCTACGAGAATACGCGCTAACGCAACGCACAGAGTGGCGTTACATTTCGCCAGGCGCGCCACACCAAGGCGGCGCATGGGAACGGCTGGTGAGAACAGTCAAGACGGCGCTGCGCACTACGCTCAACGAGAAGTCACCGCGTGAAGAAGTACTTATGACGCTACTAGCCGAAGCCGAGCACACTGTCAACGCTCGGCCTCTAACACACCTCCCTGTGAGCATCGACGACCCGGAAGCGCTGACACCCAATCACTTCCTTTTGGGTAGCTCGAGCGGCCTGCCCACCATTGGGCCGTGCGAGCGCGCCGACCGAAACACATGGCGGGCAGCGCAGGCGCTGGCGGACGAGTACTGGCGACGCTGGCTGCGCGAGTATCTACCACTACTCATACCGCGCGGCGCGGCGGCACGCGCGACTCCGAGCGACGCAACGTACGAGAGGGCGACGTGGTCATAATTGTGGATAACACACTACCCCGCAATGTATGGCCTAGAGGCGTCGTCACGAAGACATTTCCTGGACCTGACAACGAAATACGCAACGTAGAGGTGCGCACCAAAGGCGGCACGTTCCGACGACCGACGACGAGAATGGCTGTCCTGTCGATGGAGTGAAGAGGCTACGCGGATGCTGCGCCGGCGGGAGCCTGTTACGGACAGAAGTCTCGACTTTATGATATAATATAGTTAGATATAAGACGGCTAAATTTAGGTATGTGTATTTGCATAAGTAGATTAAGTCTCATATGTGTAAAGGTTTTTTGATAATAAATAATTATTTTTTTGCGTTTCATTTAAACAAAAGGTAAAAGTTATTAAACAGGTAATGGTTTTGACTAGGTAAGGGCCAAGTATACGTGCCCAGGGGCCTTACGCCTCGCTAAGGTAATTAAAGTTAGGAAAGTAAGAGATTAGCTTTCGTAATTATAGGTTTCTATTGTTAGGAATATCAATGTAATTAAGAAAATAAATAAGTAGGGTATCCAGATTACGAGTGATACCGTAGGGTAGGTAATAAATTTAAGATAAAAAGAGAGGTCCGAACGAAAGGGTCAGCTGCACAAATTACGACGGTTCATGTGGGTAGTTAGTTATGGTAAAATGTAAAACTGCCCACATGAGCCGGCAGCTGTCCCACAAGGCTGCTAGTTGCCAACCCATAATGTGTTTAAGTCACGGCCGGTCAGAGCAGAATTTGTAAGCTCTCCGGACCCCACCTACAAGAATAAAGAAGCACTAATCAAGAACCGAGTTTTTATTAAAGAACCCACTGTCCACATCGAAGCACAACGGCTAAACTGTTCGGCGACTACACCCGTCGGGAACATCACTGTAGTGCATAATTTTAATTTCCAATCCAGCCCCTATAGTGATGGGATAGATGTAGACGCTAGCCGTAATCTGTATTCAGAACCACAAGCAGGGTAATCTTCCCCTCATTTACCGAAATGTGATCGGGCTTCCCCAGAACCCACCGTTATATTACTACCTATCAATACGGTTCTCGAGGAACCCGCGATGCCTAAAACGTCCGATACCTTTACCTACCTTGTACCTGTGGCCAATAGGCCACAATTAAAGCAATACAGCATTTTGATTCAAAGAATTGGTCAAACGTTAGATACGTAGATATTCAAAAACAGTATTGTTCTTATCCTGGCTATACAGACCTCGAATCTAACGAAGAATTCAAGCCTTATGATAAATATAATAACCTAAGCCTCTGTGAGCGTGGTTTTGCGGCTATATCCCAGGCTCACTAGCTGCTCAGAGCGGCTTCGAAGCTCTCATTTCGTGGTCAAAAACGGCCGAGCTTTCACTATTCAAGCTAAGCTTAGTGAAATTTTTATTGAGGGTAATTTCAACAAATATCTAACGATGCTTTACAAATTGCATGCGGCCATCGCGCTGACTTAATATAACAAAGGCGTGACTGTATTTTAAGGTCAGCTAAAAACAAGTATTTCAGAACTTCTTTACGAAAAATACCCACTTCTTGTAAAAATATATTTAGCAAAGATTTGTTATCAGCCGCTATTGAAAAGAATGGTGGGGTATCTAAAACTATGTGGCCGCTTCGTGCGCCATTACAAAATAAACCTGCTGCGCAAACAGGTGGCTCTGCTCAGCCGTATTTAAACAACAAAATGCCTACGCAAGGCTCCTTCGTTTCTCTCTTTATGGAAACAGACCTTTTTCTTTTCAAGGGTACCAGTTCCCTCAATCTTTTCCTGCGCAAGGAAATTTTCGAGCTCAAAGGCAAAACGGCTTGCATCACAACAAGCCAGCACGTCAGCAGACTAACCATCTGGGACCGGAGGGAATCAACTACCCCGGCGGGAGCGGATCCCGAAATAAGCCTAGTATCCCCCGTATGAACTACCCTCATAAAAGAAAATTTTGACCCGACCAAATTTCAAGCGGGTCAACTGTCCACATTTGTAGATCAATGGGAAAAGTTGAAGGCCCCTCCCTTTCTGCTAAAAATAATAGAAGGTTTTCGAATACCTTTTCGCCACAAGCCCCCGTTACACAAACCGGATTTAAAAGAATTTCAAACACTTCCGTCAAAAGAGATGCATATAGCGGTAACGGAAATGATGAAAATAGGCGTTCTTGAACCCGCAGCCCTAAGCCGAAGCTTCGTTTCACCTATGTTTCTGACGCCAAAAACGGACGGCACGTTTCGTCCAATTTTCAATTTAAAAAACTTGAACTTTTATGTATAGACATGCAAAAGCCAATGCCTGAAAATGGCGTCTTTTTTTTCGGGCGGCCATCAATCATACCTTTCTTTTCTAGTACAGAATAGTTTATAGAACCAAACTTACTATGGCATGTATACATCTTAACTCAGTCCGAACTGAGTTACGAGAGTTTGAATTTATTTTTGTCTTTTAGGGCGCAAGCTATGTGAATTTCAATAAAATAAAATAGTGTCTTCGTATGTGTAAACAATCAGTGCTTCGGCTGTGCAGTCTGTACACTAGCGCCGCCAATACATTTTTATTAATAGTTGTGATTAATAAAAACACATTTAAATACAAAATCTCTCTGGAGTGCACTCAAGTAAGACATTTAATTTTATGATTTTCTGTGAGTTACCTTAAACTTGTACTAAACCTACTATGGCATTTATAACTCTAAACTCGTAATGTGCCGCGAGTTTGCTTCTATTTTCTTTAAAGTTTTAAATAAATTATCATAGGATATTCAATCAAACTACAGAGTAGTCACAGATAATGTTAATTCAAAAACAAAAGATTCAAGTGAAGTTTATTCTTCGTCGCTGGATTCTTCGGCTTCGTTCTCCACATGGTGTCGTACAATAATGTTGTCTAATAATAATGCAGGGGGTGATAAGCTCTCCTGGTGTCTTCCCCATCCCAAATACCATAATATTGACATAACGCGCGAACAATAGCCGAGGGTACGTTTGCCTACAATACAACAGCAGTAATGTGAGTGTATTGCCTGTCTGCCCTGCACACCGCCTTGTACAAGGATGTACGTGTACATTCGCGCCTGTCTGTGTCGAGACTGTATGCGGCCTCTTAACAACCATGGATTAGCGGCTGCTATATTATAACGTACAAGGCCTTGTAAAGCCACGTCTCTACAGACCTCTATTCTGTATGTGCCATCTTCTTTTACGTGCTCTCCGTAGTAGCTGCGGGCCTGTTTGACTTGATAAGTCCCCGGGGCGTAAATGATTAACTCGTCCATACTCAGCTGTGGAAAATCATTGACATCGAGATTGTTTGTTTGTTTGTTATTGTTTGAAACATTGCTCTTCTCGTTCATATTTTTTGCATTTATGTAATTGCTTAAGTGGTTTTCACTGCTTGATCGATTAGCTATTTCTCTCAGGATGTCTGTTGTAACGGTACAGAATGAATGGTATCCGTCCGTTAGTAAGGAATGTATGGGAGTAGCACTAAAATTAATATTAATGCGTAGCACCATTAATATAATAAGCATGAAAAGGGAAAAATAAACTAGTTTAGAATAATGGACATGTGGACAAGTGGCTTTATGTTGAAAGTTGTAAGAATGTGTCAATAGACTAGGGCCTTAATATTATTTTGAATTTCGCGGGGACTGTTCCGGGTGACACTTACGGAATGGGCGCTGTCTATTGGTTTAGAGTGATGGGGGGGTCTGCCGGGATTGGCTAACGCGTCCTTGCGACATAGGCGCTGTCTAGCGTGCGTTATTTACTTGAGGTTCGCGGAAGATTGTTAGGTTGGCAATGGCTTAGAGTGATGTGATAGGCTAACACGTCCCTTGCGACATAGACGTGGGTTGGCAAGACCGGTTCACATACATGCAGGCGCCACCTATGGTCTGAATACGGAACTTTTTATAATTTTATTAAATACGGGATTTTTGGCCTAAGTGGGTGGTTATTGAGAGGGAATTGTTGATGGAAGGCTACATCTAGATGTTCAAACATGTAATATTGGCTATCTAAAGAGATTTGGTTGGATTATGGAAAAACTTTAGAATTACGCGGGGGACGGCGGCAATGAGCGAGCGAGAAGTTGAGGAAAAGATAGAAAGAGTGGGAAGATGTTATCTCCACGGGGAGCGACACGAAGTTGGCATGTAACGAAAGATAAGACACAGTCCTTCCCCTCGACTGACTCCATTCTCATTCATTGTCCAAAGTGTGTGACTGAAAAACTTTAAACGCTTAGTACGTGTCCGTTCCCGCATAGCAAAAAACACAAAGATTTTCCTTTTAACTCTAGCATAAAAAAGCAATGTATCAAATGAGGTTACCTAATCATAAGAAAACAAGCTTATTTCATTGTGTACTGTGATATTCTAATAAAGTAAGTAAGGCTTAAGGCTACTATTACAATGCTTACAAATGATTTACTTAATAAATAAGTATACTGTAATGTCTTTGTAAGGTAAATAGGGCGCCTGTTCATCACTCATAACCATTATGTAATGTTTGCAAAGTTTTAATTGTAATTGAATTAGTTAAATAAAAATGGGAAAAAAAAAGATATTTTTTTTCTCAAAAGTAAGGTGGTTTTAACAACACAGAGGTTTCGTTTCATTTATGGAGGAGCAAGTAAACACTTTCTCCTATTAATTATAATTATCATAATGTAAGTGACCATGATACTTTATAAGTTTAATTGTTCATTAAATATTATGAGGTTATTTTATACAAATAGGAATAAAGTAATATACACAATAGCTCAACCAATTTCTACAACGTCCTGTACCGATGGCAAAGTCTTCTAAAATCTTATCTAAGTCGCCGCCCTATTGATAGACATCGCCTTAATCGCCACGCCTCGAACGTGAGCCTATAAACCAGGCCTAGCCATACCCAAAACTGAGACGTATACTGCCCAACCTATGAATCGTATCCCAGATCTTCAGGCATCGGTTAGATCGCTTTGCCACTCGGTCACAAGGCGAGGAGGTTATTAAGAGTCTGTTCTGTTAACGTTTGTGCATAAATATACGTAACGTTAGTGATAAAAGCTAACACCAAGTTCTCATTTTCACAATTGCGAAATATGCATTGTCTGGTATTAAATGGAGCTCTGGAAAATCCTTGAATAGGAAACCTCGGAAAGTTTTGGGCAGGCTGCGCGTGTTCTACTTCATGTATAACATGTATTTCAGCACCATCACCTGGTTCACCAGCAGCATTACCAGCGCCAGCGACTTCTACTCCCGCATCCAACTGACGCCGACGGTAGCGTTCTGCTCTTTGGATGCAGGGTCTGCACTGCAGATCCGGTCTTCATTTGTAATCTGAAAGTAGACAAAAACTTTACTACTAACGTATGAGAACTTGGTCAGAATAAATAAGAGTTTGAGGTCGACCATTCTGCAAGTATTGAATTTTTACATACCATTATGTGTACGAGTATGCGAGCAACATAGGTTTGACCCTGCATGGATTGACATAACACTTGTTGTACGCCATGCGTATAACTTATTTACGCCTTGACAAGTAGGTGACATGTTACGCCTTTTAAAAAACGAAATGGTTTTTTTTAATTTCGAAAGACTGGCATCCGTCCCTGACGACGTTTTTCATTTTTATATTGGATTTACAAAACAGGAGTTTACTGAAATTCTGGAAAGTACTCCATTTCTATCACAAAACCAGAGAAAGCCAGCTACTGATTTAGCTACATTCTTAGTGAAGTTACACACTGGGGAACCAAGCGAAAGGTTGTGTAAGTTATTTAAAATGGCAAGATCCACATTTGAAGAGAAAATGAGTACCGTTAGAAACTCTTTGATGCTTGAGTTTGTACCAAAACACTTAGGATATAATCATATATCAAGAGAGGAAGTCATTTCGCGGTGTTTAGCCATAACCAAAGCCTTATTTGGCGGGCGAGATGATGAAGAAAGGTGCATAACAATCCAATTTGGACATCCTATTTTCTTAAATATCCATTCAATGTCTTTAAGTTAAGTTTAACTTAAGTAGTAATATTCTGATTAAACAATCATCGCACGATATTGTTACACTGCATAATAGTCCCCCAGCGCATTCATTCCCCATGCGATTCAATTCTGCCATTCGTAAATAAGCAGACTTGGGCCCCTGTTTATAAAACTGCGTGCCCTAGTCAGCCACGCCTCCGCCCCCTACCAGGCGCACAGTTTTACAAACAAGAGGTTTTACTGTGACGGCGGCGGTCGGCGAAAATCAAAAACCTTTGACCATGGCGGCACATTTGACACAAACAACCCGCCTGGGTTGTTTGTCGGCAGTCGCTTGGCGGCATTTTTTGTAAAGACAGATAAGTAGGCAGTTATTTTACTTTCGTGATTTAATAATTTGTATTAAGTAGGTACCTACCTAAGTAATTATTATCAAAGTAATAAAAATATTTTAATTTTACAGTCACATTGTTTCGATTTTTGAAATTTTTGAAATAACTAAGTACAACTAAAGCGAAGCACTTTGAGGTGTAGTCACAGAATAGATAATCGTACTACTCTTAAGCTGGCCACTGAAGATCAGTTTTGCGCGTCAGTCCTGGCGTAAGGCTGATTTCACAGTCACGCGTTTGATCAGCGCCGGCCACACGCACGCGGTTACAACGGGCGATTTTCTGACAGCCCAAATTAAAAAGTAAAAATTAGTTCAAAAACACCCGATAGATGTCGTTTTATAAAAGCCGGCCACCAGCCGTACCTACCTAAGGGCTGTAATAAATTCTACACTTTTACTTGTATAGCAAAAGAATAAATAAATAGTAAGTCCTTACCTTTTTATATTCAGGACATCCAGAACCTATTTCTATTTTGGAAAAGAATAAATATTACGCAGCCATACACGTGCTCTTCATGAACCCGCCTTTTACCATGCGCCATACTAATCTATGCTAAGCGCCATCTATGAAGTCATTTACGAACCAATTTCTTTTTTTTTTTGATCTCATAAAATCGCCCATTATACTAGATAGTGTTGCGTTGCATAGTCATCATCACGCAGTTCAAACGAGCAACTACTATGTAGTGTAGCGCGCGCGTGTAGCCGGCGCTGATCAATCAAACGCGAGACTGTGAAATCTGCCTAAAGAGCTGTTTACACGTATTAAGTTGTCAAGTAGGTAACTTAATTTTAAGTTAATTTTAACTAAATTCTTGCGTGTAAACAGTCACTTATAAGCTCTTTAGTAGCAAGTGGTAAGTAAACGATTTAGTGGGCAAGTGAACAAGTAGAATAGAATCGAGTCTATTTTTTGAGTAAGTAACCCCGTCCGCCCCTCCCGCACCGCTTGCATTCCCCGGTAGGCGTGGCTTCTACTAAATTGTCATTTAGTTGACGTGTGGACGCAACAATTTAGTGAAGTCGTGAAGGAAGTCTCGTGTGTGACGAGAGCCGGTCTTGCCGCGATGTGTCGCCTCCATAAGTACATAAGAGGATGTAAGTTTGTAAAGAGTGCTTATGTAAATACACGTGTAAACGATCGACAATTTAAAATTAAGTTAAAATTAACTTAATTTTTAGTTACCTACTTGACAACTTAATACGTGTAAACGGCCCATAAAACTTGTAGCGTCACTCCAAATGGTTTTACGCCAACAAGATTTCCCCACTCACTGGCGTCACTCTGGCTCGTCAGTTCTCGACCGGCCGGTACAATCAATTTTTAACTTTGTTGTTGGGTTTTAAGGATCAATATTCATTGGAGAAATTCACTCACTCACGGTCAGTCGATAAAAAAAATTGTCAAGCTAAAAACTGTTTAAAACATTAAAAATAACAAAGTTATCATGTAACAGTAAACAAAACAAATATTGAAATTGGAAACATGCTAACGGATTACACTACGTATTATTTTACTCGTATTTCGATGTATTTCTTACAACTTATTACCTATTGATCATTAGTCAGAATAATAATTTTCTAATAAACAACAGTAGGTACTTACATTAGATAAATCTGATAAAAACAGCACACAAAGATTCACTTCTTGCCGCTTGGGGCTTGACCGCTTGAGAGGTAAAGCGAAGCACGTGTAGTCCACTGCACTTCACAATAAACAGTTTACAATAGTGGCTCCAACACAGTCTCCTCAAATCCCGAGTCCCGCATATTTGGCTGGACCTCCAGACTCGTCCCACGAAAGGATCCAGTCTGCTGGAGACGCAAAACCATTCGTCGAAAGCAATCCGCCGATGGCAAGCGTCGCTGCTCAGCTTCTGGTCTGCCGTCGATGAATCTCTCGCGGTACAGTTCACGAGCACCACGGAGACTGCCATTAGCTGCTCCGACACAAAGAATAATTTCGTAATACTCCTGATTACTTAGAAATGCCATATTAATTTAATAGGTAGTCGAATCGAAACCAAACAGCAAAAAAATAACTAAAAGTAGGTATGCACTCTGCAAGCTTTCACAAACAACTGCGAAAAAATTGTAGGCGAACATGCAAACAAACCTACCGTACCGTTGGGCGTTCCTATGGTGGGGTGTGCCGCCTACTCCTGGTACTTAGAATTCGGAAAATGTAGTTTGCCCGCTCCCACATAGGCACGTAAATGAGCGCACTGTCAACTGCGGTCTCATGCGACCGCTTGGGGTTCTAGAAGTTAATACCGCCCATAACACTAGTAGTTTTTAGGGTTCGAAATTTAGACTACAGTTACGAAAACTAGCAATATTTTTAAATTAGTTAAGTTATTCATCAATTCATCACAAAATACTACCAAAGTGTAAACTGGCTTAAGCGCTGCGTATTATTTTTAGGTTTGTTGCCATTAATTTAGTCAATTAGTGATAAAATCTTCCATCACACGTAAGTTTTTGGGGGTCAAAGTTGCTCGCGTCCGTAGGTTTACCCTTGAGACCCTACACGTGATCCCTGGGTGGTGCTAAATGAGTGACACCAACTGAGTGGTAGAGCCACGCTGCGTTGCAGCACACATTGGGCCGGCTCGCCCGGCGTAATACCACCCTCTCACTAATATTCGGCGTGAAATAATGGCACTTGGTGCTGTTGTGTTTCGTCCGACCAGTGAGGGTTCCGGAGGCCCCTCCCCCCCCCCCCTCCTCCCAATTCCTATTCCTTCCTTAAACCTATTCCTCCCTTAAAAGCCGGCAACGCGTCTGCGATTCCTCTGGTTTTGCGGGTGTCCATGGGCGGCGGTGATTACTCTCCATCAGGTGACCCGCCTGCTCGTTTGCCTCCCTCTTATATAAAAAAAAAAAAAAAAAGTTTTATTTAGTACATGTCACAAATATGTTATTCTTTTTAACATTATTGTTGTAAACAAAAACGAATGTGTTAAGTATTGAAACTTTGTGTGATACAACCTCATTAAACTTAGTTAGTTAGTAAAGTTTAACTATGTTGTATCACACTAGTTAGGATTTCAGGAATACCAAAGCGGTTAGAAAAATAAAATGAGCTACAGAACCCATTAAGAAGAAAGACGGACGCGCACGCTTTCTTGTGACTCCGCCCATACCAGGAGTGACTCCTATTACCAATACCGCCAATAAGTTAATACCGCCCATAGTTTTTAGGGCTCGTAAATTAGACTTTGAGTTACGAAAACTAGCAATATTTATAAATTAGTTAAGTCATTTTTTTATCACTGTTCAAATTATTAACATTATTATTCTCTGTTTTTTTAGAGCCGACATAAAAGTTACAATGAAAACTCACATGGTGACAGATTTTTTTGTTTTGTTAGTTTTACTGCGTGTAAACGGGTGAGTTTAGTACAGTGCTGAATGAAACCCGTATTCACAAACATTTACTTGTCTAAGCCTCAGAACAATACTGCTTTAGTTATTGTTCAGCAGTGCGATTCTCTAAGTTAAAGCCTTGCTAGTAGCGGCTGCCGCAGCGCTGAGAATTGACTCTGCCGTTTTCATATTCTTAGAATCGGAAAGAGACAGCAATCACAGCGTCTATGTGTCGCTTAGAAAATCGCGGTCTAAGCAAAGTAGAAATGCTACGCGAAGTAAGACATTTCTCAGTGCGTTTCGTATGACCTGACCTGGTGATAGGAACACAGAATAATTAACTAATTGAACGTCTCAATTTTCTTTTCTAACTAATAAAAGTAGGTATAGTCGTAACTTATGTTCTTAGTAAAAAAAATAACAAGACGGAACCCTTTAAACTTTATCAAAAATAAATAGTTGAAAGAGGGTGGAGTCAGCACAATAGGCACAAAAATACTAGGGTCACAGCAGAGGCAAAAGAGGAAGTAACACAAGACAGAGTTCATTACTCCAATCAGCTGATTGATAGTGTTGTCATAATGTCGATAAACTCGTATTATTTTTAAAAGCATGTACTTCCACAATGCCCGAGATATCAAGAAATGTTTTTATGTGTACCAGCTCACTAAAAGTAGGTGATTAGGTACGTGAAATATGGCTGGCCCAGCTTGATACAAGCTGTATAAAATACTTACGAGAATAAGCTGTAATCACATTCTGCTCTTTTTCCATATCGGAATTTGCAGTATCGCAATACGCAATTTGGCATATTTTCCATTGTTTACGTCAAATTCCCCCATTTTCGCTGAAAGTGTGTTTGCCCCGTGGTATATACGAGGGGCGTTCAAAATATTCTCGGTATGTGGATAAAAACAAACAAGTACGAAAAGTTTGATATTTTTATTTTTCAATATACTCCCCCCCTATGTTCATACACTTATAAGATCGATCAATTATTTTTTTTAATCCCTCATAAAAATATTTTTTATCTTTGGTGTAAAAATGCTCCTCCACGGCCGTCTTCAACGCTTCATCGTCAGAAAATTTATTTCCACGCAGATCCTTTTTAAGATTGGGGAACAAAAAGAAGTCGCTTGGGGCTAAGTCCGGACTATAGGGTGGATGAGTAACAGTTTCAAACCCACATTCAACAATAGCTGCCTTGGCAATATGAGCAGTATGGACAGGGGCGTTGTCATGCAGAAGCAGAACACCTTTGGTTAACTTTCCTCGCCTCTTTTCTTTGATCGCATCTCTTAATTGACGTATAACGTTAGCGTAGTACTGCCCTGTGATATTTACACCTTTTTCTTTATAATCGATAAGCAAAACTCCTTCACAATCCCAAAATATTGTGGCCATGACCTTGCCAGCTGACGGGATTACCTTGAACTTCTTGGGATGAGCTGAACCCTTAATGTGCCACTTCATGGACTCCTGTTTGCTCTCTGGGTCATAATGATGAACCCAGGTTTCATCTCCAGTAACTATTTTTTGCAGCACCTCATCGGGATTTTCACCACACAGGTCGATAAAATCTGAACAGCAAGCCACACGCATATCCTTTTGAAGAAGCGTCAGCATTCGCGGAACCCATCTTGCACTTACTTTTGACATATTAAGATGGTCATGTATAATGTCATGTACGGTACCAATAGAGAGATTGGTTACTTGAGCTATAGATTTTACCTTCACTCGGCCGTCTTCCAATATAAGTTTTTCCACTTTATCAATATTTTCTTGTGAGGTAGCCACTACAGGCCGGCCAGGTCTAGGGTCATCTTCAATACTCTCCCTTCCACGCTTAAATTCGCTTGACCATTTTTGAATAGTAGATAAAGAAGGAGCAGACTCACGGTAAACACAATCCATTTCCTCTTTTATGGTTTTTTGATTTTTACCCTGTTTTGTCAAGAATTTTATGACGGATCGGTGCTCTAATTTCGTTAAAATTGTTAATTCGCTCATGGTGTTCATGTTTGTTCGGCAATTGCAGAAAAACAAAAGAACATCTCGGTTCCAATTTTACTTTTTTTTAATGTCAATGGATGAATCTTAGCGGCCAGTAACAAATATAAATATAAAAGAGGTTGTAACGTATCAATACCGAGAATATTTTGAACGCCCCTCGTAGTGGTTTAGGGCCATGAGGACGTACGAGACCCAAAAGACGCATTTAAATGGCTTTCAGATGGTAAAAATTTTTTTTGTAAAAGTCGAAAACTTTTTCGAAAATTGAAAAAAAACTAAAAAAAACCTTGCATTTTTAACACTTTTCCTCGGAATATCTTCTATATCTCGTGAACGAAGTCGGAAAACTGAGAGAGATGCCTAGAGATATTGAGACGGGTAACATTTTATGTCTTATACTTTTTTTGTGGGAGTGATGGGGGGGGGGCGGTATGCTCCCCCTTAACGGCGCGTGGAGCGTCGCCGTGCGGTATTACTCGTGCGTACAGATGGGCGGGTGGGTAAAAATTGGGGTGGGTAAAATTGGGAGGAAGGGTAAAAAAGGGTATTTACCCATTTATACCGTGTATTTTTATTAAACACCGGGTAAAAATTGAATACTGTCTATAATACTATCCTTAAAACAATCTACGATGTTGGTTTCGATCTTGACCATTCAAGATAAAATATTGATTTCAAATAAAACACAGTTGATTATATTTTAAATCTTTAATCAACATCTATTTTTAACTAAAACACATCAAAATGGCGCAGATCTAGCTAGTTGAAATGCACTTCGAATGAACATGTTCGCGTACGAAAAATACCACGTGGAGTGGGGGGCAAGAGGCTGCGTGCGGTATTATGGGGACTGCTAGAAACCGCAAGAAACTTCAAAGGCTGGTCAGGGACCCAAGTCTGCTAATTTACAAATGGCATAATTGAATCGCAATTGGATCGCATTGTAATTGCTTGACACATGTACGGGCTAGCTAGCTCGTGTACTAACCCGTACATCTTTTTGTCGTCGAGTTGGGTGGCCGAGAAGCAAAAAGATGTAGGGGTTAGTACACCTTTTATGATAATACCGAGAGAAGTAAAAGTCTTGATAAACTGATGTAAATAATATATTGATAAATAACTACTGATCTAAAATGATATGAATATGAGTACGCGCGGCGTGATTGATTTTACCGATGACGAACTAACTCTGTAATGGCCTAAATTAATGCGTGTGGCGGAAAGTGCTGATGGGACAATGTACGAGCTAGCTAGCCCGTACATGCTCCCGGACCAAAAGATATGAGAAGAATGATAATGATGTGAATGACATGATAACAAGGTGATAAAACAATTTTTCTTAAAATTATTACAAGATGATGGGACAATATTAAAATTAACAATTACAACGAGCTAAATTCTCTATGAAAAATGGGCGACGTAGCCCTGTTAACTTGACGCGCACTTGATAAAGTAGGTTTCACATTTAAATCGCACATTTCGACACAAACATCACTACACTGATTCGCTACACTCTCACTAATACACTGAAGCGTATTCTGGAGGCGGCCAGCGGGGACACTAGCCTGTAGCGCTGGGGGCTGAGGCTCCTGCCCCGCCTGCGCCGGCCGGCGGCGGCAGGGGCGCCAGCGGCGGCCGATGACGGCGGCCAGCGCGGCGATGCTGCACGCGCCCACCACGTAGATAGCCACGTAGTGGTGCACGTCATGGTACGACACTCGATCTGCCAGGACTCCTTCCGAAGCGGCGGCCTTCAAGTCTTTTATTTGTTGATCTATCCTCTCCAGGTTGATAGGATCGGACATTTTATATTGTGACTGGATTGCTGAAGTAGGTATTGATATGTTCATGATGTTATTGATAGGTGGAATCTCGATTTTATAAATATCGACCTTTTGATTTACGATATTCGACAATCTTCTGTGCGGATATACAGTGAAGGTATCTCCCTTTATTATGCAATCGTCGCTCAATGTAATAATTCCAGCCTTATTTAATTGTTCAGCGGTAACTTGACTCTCGCATATGATCCGCACGGTGCATTGACCGCAACAGAAAAATAAATATGTATTAATGTTACGTAATTCCATCCAAGTATTGTGACAAATTGATTTTGTTGTTTCGCACTGATTTGAGACTTGATTTTTTAAACATAAATTCTGATCCAAACTCATTTGATACACAGGCTGCTTCAAAGGGCATATGTAGGTATCTTTGTCATACATAACACAGTCCTGTCTATCTTTCTCAAAGATAGGCACATAGGAGTCGTTTTGTATATTGATTGCTACGTAATTTGATACAGGTATTAATTGAATCATACTGTTATTTGATTTAAGTGGGATGGGTATTAACTTGTAGATGTCAAAGGTGTCTCTTCTGACCAACGGTATGCTTACTTCGAAAATAATGAAATTTCTTAAGGCTCTCGCTTTCACGGTAAGTAAGTGATATATCTTTGATAGGTCGGACTGAATATTGTTTAAGGGCAACGTAAGATCTTTTGATAACAGTCTGGTTATAATGTTCAATTCAGTTTTCAATTGATCAGGAGTAAGAAGATGGAAGTTGAATTTTCCAAGAAAAATGTCAGTGATGGAATCGACTAATGTCTGTTGAATGTTTTGTAGACTGGATAGTATTATCCAGGTAAGGGTGTATACCCTTAGCAATGACTGCCGATAAGGTGAAATCGTTTGCTTTTATTCCGTACTGTAATGCAGTCGCTTGTTCTTTAATCTCGAGTTAGAAGGCATTGAGATGTTGATTAAAACTTTTGTGTTGCTTATCCATTGCAGTTTCGACTCTCTTAATCAAATTAAACTCGGCTTCTACTACAGAGGTTTGATTTTTCCATAATAGAGCCAAATGTTTTTGATTGTCCCTTATTGTTTGTGTCCCTTTCATACTGTTCGGCGAAGTTTTTATCAAGTAACCTACGCCGAATAGAGTGTTTGCAATTGAGCCGATACCATTGATAAGGCCACGACGTAATCGCGTGTGCGCGGCGGCGGCGGTGGCAGCGCGCCGTGGGAGCTGCTGACCGAGCAGGATTCCATTGTAGTGCTCGAGCTCGGCGAGCTCATGATGTAATTGGAGTAGGATCACGTCGCACTGCGATATCTTTTTATTATTTTGATTGAAACATAAACTGTCAAGGTGTTTGATATATTTACTTAACAATTCTGTGCCTTGCCAGTACGGAGACATTTCGTAGTAAATTATTAATTTCCATTGGTCTTGTTCCAAACGCATATTTCCAATTTTGTCAAAATAGAAGCCATGGCTAGTTGTGAAGTCTGATACTTGATGAGTAGAGTAGACTGGTGTAGCAGTTATTAAGATTAACCACATAAATATTGAGAATAAGAAGTTTCTCGGTTTATTATACGTTTGCTTCGGACAGTTCTCAATCAGTGTAGCATTGCTTGCTGCAACTTTCGGTTTGAGCACTTGTTTGGTTGATTCTTCGTTATTGCTGGTAGGTAAAAGCGATATTTTAGTTATAGGCCTCTTCACGAAACCGTTCTTGGTTTTAAGCATGACAACGCGAACGTATCCATCTTCGCCAGGATGCAATGTTATAATACGACCTAGAGCCCACTTTCCTGATGGTAGGTTAGCGTCGTGAATTATTACAATATCATCAATTTTGAAGTTCTCTTTTGACTGATGCCATTTGCTGCGGGCCGAAAGTTGGCCTAGATACTCATTTTGCCATCTTTGCCATATGTCTTCAAATATTTTTTGGGTTAATTGCCATCTTGTCCGCTGATCTTTTTCAGTTTCTATGATAGTTAAGGTGGGTCCACTAGCTAGAAAATGAGAAGGGGTTAGGTAATCCAAATCCTCACAACCCAACTAGCAAAATTTCCTCTTACACACATCCCAAGAGTATAATTTCAATCACTCAACCAGTCTTATGGTACTCCGATAGACTGCTATAAGTGTGGATTTGGGCGCACTTAATAAGTCTATTTACCCTTAAATATATCTTAAAATGGTCTCGAGAAGTGTGTTTCCAATCTTACAAAATTCTTGTTGATGCTTTAATAATACCAAACAGACTTACAAATGATTTACAAAGGCATTCTTTATGGGCATTTACCCTTATAATGCCCTTACTAATGCTGTTCTAAGTGTGATATTACTTGTAGTGCTCTTTGCGAGCTTTTAGTAAGACATGTAATCAGATGTAATCACAGTCCGCCGAAAGGATTGCCAAGTGCTCGTGAAACTTTTCTGAATAATAAGACGAGTATTAAAAACGTAAGTATTATGTACTGTCCTGTTTGATTCACTTTCCTACAAAATGTGTAAGTATAATTTCATGTTTATTACGCATTACTAACTGTTATTTAATTGCGACATCGATTTTATCGAGTATTTTGAAATAACAATCACAATATTTTTACGGGCCATTTCAACAATGTATCTTTAATAATAAAAAATATTATGTTAAAAGTGAAAAATATGGAAATGTCGCCATTATCACTAATCATGTTTTATAGTGGCTTTAACAGAACCAATATAAGTGCATTACCATTGTTTAAGGTTTACACCGCACTTCTAAAATATATTTCAACCACATTTTTTAATCCACGCGGCCATTGCTCATAACCTTTAGGGTTCCTTATTAAAGTAAAAGTATGCTAAAAGACAAACAGGGAAGTTCCTGGTCGACCACCTTTTGACTTTTTTGCAATGCAATAGAATTCTAATTGCAATTATCTATTTTCTAAGACATTTGACGTGCTAGTACTCTTTACTATCTTTTACAATAGTCACTTCTAAGATCGAGTGATCTTACAAAATGCATTCATAAGAGTTTATTAAGAATCAAGGGTAATTAGGCTTATAAAGTGCGTATATAATACTACTATTCTTACAAATGTTTTATAAAGTAAGCTTATATACATCTTTAAGAATAAGTTATAAGTAACAGATGATATCTAACAAAACACTTAGTAAAGTCACTTCTAAGATTGAGTGGTCTTACAAAGTGCATGTATAAGTGTTCATTAAGACTCAAGGGCAATTAGGCTTATAAAGTGCGTGTATAATACTATTGCTCTAATAAACATTATATAAAGATTGCTTATATACGTCTGTAAGAATAAGTTATAAGTGTAACAGCCGATATCTAATAAAATACTTTGATAAGTCACTTTTAAGATTAAGTGGACTTACATAGTGCATGTATAAGTGTTAATTAAGAATTAGGCTTACAGAGTGCGTTTATAACACTACTGGTTTTATTGATGTCATTTCTCGTTTTCTTATATACTTCTAAAAGTATTTTTTACAAGTATATATGCTCTTATAGCTTAAATAGACTTATGATATGCCATTATTAGAGTCTCTATCTTAATCAGAACGTATATAAAATTTATTTAAGGACATAGCTCTTAAAAGCTTTCGTTTCTAAGGGTATTTTGCTAGCTGGGAATCCTCTGTTAGGGGGCATAGTGGTCTAGCATTGAGGCACGCTTCTAATTGAGCTAAGAGCGTGGTATATTCCTCAAAGGTGAGCTTCTGCTCGCCTATGACTCTTTTCATATGATATTTTAAACTTTTGACGGCGGCCTCCCACAGGCCTCCCGCGCTCGGCCACGACGGTGCATTAAAATGCCATTCAATCTCCATTTCGGCGATGGCTGTATAAAAATGATCGTCCAATGTGTCCCGCAAATCTAAGTATTCTTGCTTGAGAATTCTACTTGCGCCTACAAAATTTGTCCCATTATCACTATATAAATGACGCGGGGATCCTCGTCTTGCTGCCATCCTGCGAAGAGCTGATAAGAATGATGAGGATGTCAAGTCAGACACTAGTTCGAGGTGCACAGCCTTGGTGACCATACACACAAAAACGACTACGTATCCCTTGGTGGTTTTGATACCTCGTCCTTTGCTAGATTTTACATCCAGAAATCCTGTCAGGTCGACCCCGGTATGATAATAAGGTCGCGAGGGTGTCGTGCGAGCAGCAGGTAAGTCACCCATTAATTGTGTGTGATTGGTAAGTTTGTGGTGGCGGCACGTGACACAAAGGCGTACTTGTCTTTTCACTGCTCTGTTGCCTCCCAGTACCCAGTACTTGTGTCGCAAGAAGGCTGATGTTAGGCGAGCTCCACCATGAAAGGTAAGTTTGTGCGCCTGATCGATTAGAAGCTCCGCCAAACGACTGTTGTTAGGGATAATGATGGGATGTTTTCTTTCTGGACTAATGGTGGCGTTTCTGAGTCGACCTCCAACTCTAAGTATACCATCTTTATCCAAGAAGGGGTTCAATTCGCATATCCTACTTTTGTTATGCAGCTTACTGCCCTCTTTTATGCAATTAAGTTCTTTCGAAAATTCAATTTGTTGAACATGTTTGATGATGATAGTTTTTGATCGGTTTAATTCTGATAATGTTAAATAGCTTTGTTTGTTTTGTTGTTTAGGCGTAAATCTAAAATAACCATGCAGTCATTCTGACAATCTTAATAAATGTACTGTACTTTCTGAAGAACTTTTGGATAATATTATTTTCTAATTTTTGCCCCGTTAAAGCATTCACCTGTTTAACGATTTTCAATTCTAAATCCGTGGAATATGGCGGCTGTTTCTCTTGTCCGTTAAAGTTTGGAAGCCATGATGGTCCTTTCCACCATAGGTTATGAACTGCTAGCTGAGATACATTTAAGCCGCGACTAGCACAGTCGGCGGGATTATCCTCAGATTTTACATAACGCCAACAAGAGGGCGGCATGACGTTACATATTTCTTTTACTCTATTTGATATAAATGATTTCCATCTGGCTGGGTCCCCGTTCAACCAACCCAACACAATCATAGAATCGGACCAGCCGTAAATATTGATATCATAATGGCTTAAGCATTCCTTGACTTTTAACATTAGCTTGGAGAGTAAAAGTGCTCCGCTTAATTCAAGCTTAGGCAACGAGATGTTCGACTTAGATGGCACTAGCCTTGCTTTTCCAACAAACAATGATATGATTGTATTTTCGCCTCTTTTAATTTTGCAATATATGACACAAGCGTATGCCTTTAACGATGAGTCACAAAACCCATGCAATTCGATACTATCGCCTTGTTTAGTACCTATCCACCGGTCTATATTGATAGTGTTAATATTGTTTGTTAAATCTTCCTTGATTTTTTGCCATTCTGTTTGACTTTCTTCCGGTAATCTGTCATCCCATTTAATATCAGTTGACCACACATTTTGGAATAGGATTTTAAGCTTGGTTGACACGGGCGCTAACCATCCCAATGGGTCAAACAACTTAGAAATATCTGATAGTAGTGATCTCTTAGTGTCAGGTTTAGATGTTTGCTCTATCTTAGTGTCAGATGAAAAGATATCATGTAGTGGATTCCAGCTAAGCCCAAGGGTCTTAGTATATTCGACTTGTTTAAAGTTGAAACTTTGTTTAATAGTATATTCACTGTTTAATTTTGTTATTTCGGGAACATTCGACCTCCATTTTCTGAGGTTGAAACCACCTGATTTTAACAATTGTATGAGGTCGTCGCATAACTGTTTTGTTGATGTTACAGAGTGACCTCCATGAACAAGGTCATCCATGTAGCATGACTTTTCGAGGACCTCCGGGGCATGATTTTGATAGGGGTTGTTACTGATATATTTTGATCGCTCGTCAGATACTAGCTGTCTCAGTGTCATTATGGCTAGAAACGGGACTGCTTTAGTTCCGTATGTTACCGTAGCCAATTGGAATTCTTGAAGGGGTTGATTTGTAGAGTCGCGCCAAATAATTTTTTGAAACTTTTGATCTTCCGAATTTACCCAAATTTGACGGAACATTTTTCGCAGTCCGCTGTAAACGCAAACCTAAATTGTCTCCACTTGATAATTAAGGCTTGCAAGTCCATTTGTAAGTTAGGACCGCTTGCCATGACGTCATTTAAGCTGCAGCCTGATGACGTTTTGGCGAACGCATTAAATACAACTCTAAATTTTGTGCTGTTTGACTCGGAGCGCTCTACACTATGATGGGTTAAATAGCAGTCAGGCGTAGAGTTACCGGTGACCGGTGTCATATGACCTAATGATAAATACTCTTGTATGAATGATTTGTAATGATTTTCCATGTTTTTATTTTTGGCAAATTTTCTTTCTAAAGATCGAAATTGCGCAATAGCCTTAGATTTGGAATTACCTAAGCTTTGCTCAAAGTTTGATTTGAAAGGTATTCTTACTTCGTATCTACCGTCTTCTCTCCTAGTGGTCGTGCTCTTATAATAATATATGCATTGCTCATCTTCCATTGACAAATCATTTCCCTGTGTTATATCTTCTATTTGCCAGAATTTTTGAATGTCAATTAAATCATTTAATACTACGTTACATTGCAGGGTTCTCATGTTTCCACTTAAAATCCAGCCCAAACGAGTATTTTGAGCAATAGGCGAATCTTGATCTGCTCTACAGATTCCTTCTAACAGAATCAATGAGTAAATATCAGCTCCGAGCAACATGTCGATAGGGCTGCTTGTATTAAAATCGGGATCTGCTAAAGTTATGTTACCGTAAATAAGGCCATGTTGGCTTGCTGAATGAATGGCTTGGTAAGTTTTTTATAAGGTTATTTATAATTAGTACATTTGTTTCAAATTCAAAATCATTGCTGTTTGATAAACATTTAAGATGCAGCATCCCCTTACAATTGTTTTCATTTGTACCAATTCCCGAGATCACGCCTTGGCATTTGAAACGAGGCAACCCTAGCCGTTGCGCTGCTTTTTCAGTTATAAGAGAAGCCTGCGATCCCTGGTCTAACAGAACTCGAAGATTGATGTATGAGCCCTTAGATGATTGTACTTTTATTATAGCTGTTGCTAAAAGTATCTCCGGGACATCATGTTGTAGAGACACGTGTGAGTTGCTGCGAATGGTGTTTGAAGGCTCCGGCGGTGGTGGTGCGGTAGTGTGCTGCCTAGAGGTCATCGCACCGGCGCGCTATCTGATTGCGTAAACGCCTCATGCAGTAAAGTGTTGTGCGCCTGATTGCATTCGCGACACTTTTTGTCTGAAATACAAGCCTTCCCTTTATGACAATAGAGGCAATTTTGGCATAAATTATATTTAGCGATAGCTTTTCGTTTCGATACTGCAGTCATTTCTAGAAACTGCCTGCAGTGAAAGATTCCGTGGTCATCGTTTTTACAAATGACACACTTATAATATTTTGAAAAGTATACGTTTTTATTGCTGTAAAGTGGTTGCGACATATTCCGGCCCTGCTGCGAAAATGATTGTTTAATGTTTTAATAATTGTTGAATGATTTAGGTAACTTAGAACTCGAAGATGAAATTGTATTATAATTAGGGTTACGAATGATAGATTTATTCTGAGGTTCTTGTTTACGTCTTGAGCTTTCCATTGTTGTAAACTTATTCTCTAGGAATAATAAAAATTCAGAGATATTCGGTACTGCTCGTGGCTGCTTTACTGATGCTATGTATTGACTGTGTGTCTCAGTATCTAATTTTTGACACAATAAATAAACTAGCAGTGGATCCCACGAGTCGACAGTTATACCCAAATTTTTGATGGCATTTAATGTTTCGCGTGTAGTATCATGCATTCTTTTCAAATGGCTTACTGATGCTTGTTGCATGACTGGGACCCCAAATAAGATGTCAAAGTGAGAGTTAAGAATTAATTTCTTGTTGTCGTATCTATGGGTCAGTATGTCCCAGCAAATGGCATAGTTGTCCGATGATATTGATAAGTGCTGGATGAGTCGCTCGGCCTCACCTCTAACCTTTGATTTTAAAAACTGCATTCGCTGAGCGCTTGATAGAGAGGGGTTATTATGTATGGTCTCAATGAAGAGGTCCTTAAACGAGGTCCATTGATGGTAGCTCCCGCTAAATGATGGTAGTTCTAAATGCGGTGTTGATTGTTCGCGGTGGGCTACGGACCACAGTTTTTTATTGATGGCCTTGATTACTTCGTTGTACTTCCTTTCGAATCTAAAATATGTAGCTTCGTAATCTGCTTCTCGGCCACCCAACTCGCTATCGAGCTCCCAATGTAAGGAGTCAATCGCCGACCACCGAGTTTAGACAACGCGCAGCAAATGATCAAACTCCCACTTATCCATGATATTGTCTAAATTGATGTTAGAAATGGTGTGTTCAAAAGCTTTGAAGTGGCTAGTTTGCTTCCTTAACATTTCATCCGTTTTGCTGGTCATGCCTAAGGGGCGAGATGAGGTTCCCGTCTCCATCATTTGATGAGAACTCGGCATACCTATAGGTGTAGCCGGCTTGATAAGTGGGGTTGCAGGCCGGCTGCCTTCGTCTTTCGGTTGATAGTTTTGTATAGTTGCCCTGATATTCGAGAACCTATCTCTTGTAACATCATACTTATTTGAAGTAAAGTATTGATGGGATTTATCTCCAAACCCACAAAGCTTAACATGATTTGATTGATATTCGAGCCAATAAGCATCTAAAGTCTCGAGTCGTTGTTTGACATACGTGACAGTTTTCCTTTCCGAACCATCTTTTCTGAAGTTGGTATACACCTGTTCAATAGCAGCTGTAATCTGCTCCTGAGTTTGTAAAAATTCTTCCATGCTGGACATATTCGGTGACTATGTTATGTATGATGTAAAAGCAAATAAAATGATACGCCTTACTTGAGTGCTGGATACCGCTCTAACCGTGATTGTTGGATGCTCACAATCCCAGAGTAGGTTCACTTGGCCTACTGGAGTACTTTCCTCTTGAAGTTGCTTCGATAACTTCAGTGCTAGTTCACCTCGCTTGTAATACAGAGTCACGTTTTCAAATCCACGTATTTGCACTGGGACACTCGCGAGGTCTTTTCGAAGGACCAAAAAGATGTACGGGTTAGTGCACCTTTTATGATAATACCGAGAGAAGTAAAAGTCTTGATAAACTGATATAAATAATATATTGATAAATAACTACTGATCTAAAATGATATGAATATGAGTACGCGCGGCGTGATTGATTACCGATGACGAACTAACTCTGTAATGACCTAAATTAATGCGTGTGGCGGAAAGTGCTGATGGGACAATGTACGAGCTAGCTAGCCCGTACAACACATTTGGTATTCTCTTACTCATTTAAGTATACCAAATGTGTCAAACAATTACAATGCGATACAATTGCGATTCAATTATGCCATTCGTAAATTAGCAGACTAGGGCCCCTGGTCATGTGTTTTAAACATGACGAAAAAGGAATTGGTGTTTTTGCCATTTTTAATTAAATAATTCATTTTGTGAATTTTAATTGGATAGTCTTTGAGTACCAAATTTATTTTAAAGCAATAACATAAGAAAAATGAAATCAAAAACAATTAAAAATAACGATTATTTACAACGCGCGGGCAACGACGGCCGGCCTGCCGACCATCGTCTGTTGACCCGTTCGCGTCAGCTGGGCGATAAGTACCTACGTTAATCTGCAAAGTGCAATAAGACCCCATTTATTTTCCTTTTACAACTGAAATGAAATGTGCGTGTTTAAGGTGCAGTTAAGTCCAACGACTATCGATAGCATCAAGTTATGTTATGGTTCCGATAACGCGCATAAAATGAAAATATTATTATTAATATATTAATTATTAATGATGTTGCCCAACCAACTCGCAAGCCAACTCAACACAATACAGCCCTGAGTCCAACCGGGCGTGAGCCTGGCGAGCGCTGCCATCAAGGCCCCCAAACGCAAACAGAAAGTGTAGGAAGCAAAACAGTCTCTGGTTTGGGAGCAACGCGCAGGTGGGCAAAAATTTCCTATTGTGGAATGGGGACTCGGGTCCCCTCCTCTCCTACTAGCACGAGGCGGGAGATGGCCTTGCGCCAACGGATCCCAAGCACCACCATAAGTGGAGTGGATAGCCGAGCCGATGGGAGAGGGGATGGCGTCGAAGGTGAGGAGTTCACCCGATCCCTGCCACGAGCATGGGCGCATACAGGGTGGTGACCAGAACCACCCTAGCGTAGGTTATCGGTGCCCAATGGCACCCGCTGCAGGCCGATTGTCGCCTCCAAAGGCCCTACCTCTCCTAGACCTCCTCCCCGAAGGGACAGGAGCATGAGTTACAAGATGAGAAATGGCCCCCCGATCGGGCCCATTTTTTAACTGTAATTATTATTATATTAAGTGTCAGATTAAAAATGAAAAAAACACGAATTCCTTTTTTGTCATTTTTAAAACACTTGACCTGACCAGCCCTTGAAGTTTCTAGCGGTTTCTAGCACTAGCAGTCACCTTAAATTTTGCGCGTGCGACGTTGCCAGCTTACAGTAACAGGGAGAATGATAATTACATTACCCACTTTATACAGCGTCATTTGAATTATATGATTTTATGAAATAAAATAAATAAGGCCAGCGGCCCGGACGGGATTCCAGCTAGACTACTTAGGGTCTGTGCGCCTGAATTGTCTCCGATTCTAACGCGTCTGTACCGCCTTTCTCTTCTTACTAGAGCGGCCTCATTCCTGGAAGCTTGCAAATGCCAATATGGCTTTCGGCGGGGCCGTTCCACGGGGGACCTTCTGGTGTACGTTACTCATTGCTGAGGCGAGGCAACCAAGAAGCATGGCGATGCGCTTGCCGTGTCGCTTGACATATCGAAAGCCTTTGACCGGGTCTGGCACGCTGGCTTGCTGAGCAAGCTTCCAGCGTACGCGGCATCATTGCTGATTTTCGTGTCTGGATTTTGGACTTCCTAAGTAAACGGTCAATCAGAGTAGTCATTGATGGCTGTTCCTCCGACCTCATGACTATCGTTGCCGGGGTCCCTCAGGGTTCCGTTCTCTCTGCTACCCTTTTCTTGGTGTATAATAACGATCTGCTCAAGCCGGGAATTGTTGGGTATGCAGACGACAGCACGGTCACAAAGAGGTATCTGTCTAGCGCAAGGGTAGGCGGAGAGGAAGTTCGTTTAACGGAAAGAGTCCTTTTAACCTGGCTCCTACTATCCGGGGTATAGATGTACCAATTACCGACAACTTCGATCTCCTCGGCATGAAGTTGACCTCCAATCTCAACTTGGGCAACAACATCGAAATCAAGGCTCAAACTGCGGCGAAAACGCTGGGTGTTCTAAATAAGGTTAAGCGATATTTCACGCCGGGACAGCTTCTAACTCTATATAAAGCACAAGTCTGGTCGTGCGTGGAGTATTGCTGCCACCTTTAGGACGGCTAAGCAAAATATCAACTTGCCGCGCTCGATTCAGTAGAACGCAGAGCCAGGAAACTATAGGTGCCGATAAGCTTGTGAAAACCAAGCTTCACAGTCTCGCTCACCGTTCGTCGCTCAGTTGCATGCTTGTCGGTATTTTACAGGTTGTACTTCGAAGAGTGTGCTTTTGAGCTACACGAGCTCATTCCACCGTCCCCTTTCTAGTATCGGGAGTAAAGACGTACGGCGGGTTACTTATCAACCTTTTGATATTCCACTCAAACGCACCAAGCGCTATTTTTCTTTCATTCATAATGCGTACAGCCAAGGTATGGAATTCCCTGCCGGCGTCTGTGTTCCCGAGTGCATATAGCCCAACATCTTTAAAGCCCGAGTGAATAGGCTGCTTCTGGGCAAGCTCGCTCCATCGTCGGATTCTTCTTAATCCTACGGATAAGAATGTGGCCAAGAGCAAGCCCATCTATTATAAAAAAAGTAGTTTTTAAGGAACCGGGAATATGTTGACTTCGTAATTCGTATGTCAAATACCTAAAAGAACAAGGAATACCAGGGTGCACGTCCCAGACATGATAATATTATTACAACAGAAATTGAACTAGAAATGATAACTAACGTATGAACATTTTGAATATCTTAATAAACAAAAGTCGTGCCTCAGCTCGAAAATTAATAGAATTCCACTAAGTATTAGACTTAGAATGACTTAAAAATATGCTTTAGTCGGTATGTAATAGTATCTGTAACCAAATTCAATAATTGGTTTAAATTAAACTGAGTTTAATTTTTACCCGGTATAAATTAAAAATGGGTGGGTAAAAATAGGTATTTACCCACAAGTCGGGTATTTACCGGGTAAATGCCCATCTCTACTCGTGCGTCATAGCCTTGTGGAACTTCGTAGCTTTGAGATACGAAGATCTATTAGGACTTCATAGACGCGGAAAATTAAGGGCTTTAGGATAGTATAACAAATTTTGGAAAAATCGATTATTTCTTTGAAAAAAAAATTATTTTGTTTTATACGAAGATCTACTAGGACTTAAGAGCGTTTACGTCCTTTTGCGCTGTTTTGCTCAAGAACTGTACTTTTTAAACCTCTTAATATCTGTTAATACTTACTTTACAAATATGTTAAATACTTATATCATTAGGCGATCTTGTAGTCGAAATTGTTTGTTGAAAACATTTTTAAATTTGTAGATATTTTGGAATTTATAACAAGATAACTAAACAGAGGTTTTCATAATTTGACTTTCCGCGTGAACTTTAAAGCTTAAAAATGTGTTTAAATTACTAACAAATCTAATAACAACATTTTTATTTCAATTTGAAAGATCCTCAGCAAAATAGTTTGTTGAAAACATTTTTTGATTTTGGTTACTAACAAAAACTATAAAATTCCAAACATTGTGAATTTTTAAAGAAATTATAGGTGATAAAGTAATTGTTTTCTCTAATGTACTAAATATATTTTAGAAGATAAAAGCTTTATACTACAGAAAAAAGTGTTATTTAAATTTTTAACAAAATTGTTTTTACTATATAAGCTCTATAATTTTTCTATGAATATTTTAAAACAGTTAGTTGCTAGAGGGCCACGGCAACAACATAGCTCCGTGAAATTTTTAAATTTTAAATTAATTAAGCAGTAATTTTGATGTGACTGTGGTTAAATAGAAAGTTAAAGTGTTAATTCACATGTGTAAATGAAATCTCAGTAAAACAATAAGTTACTCAGCAGTTATTAACTAATATTAAAAAGTGGCTTGCATCAAACTTAAAAGTGTATTAAAACATTTCAAATCTTTACTAAACTACATAAAACCAGTGTTAATAATTTTTACCACCAACAGTGAACTATAAACAGTGCAAAAATTTCATGAAATAGATATTTAGTAAATAAATAAATACATAAATTGATTGTTCGTTAAATTTCAAATTTGCCTCCACCAAACAAACATTTTATCTAGTGACGCCTATACTATTTTAAAAGCATCAACTTAGTATTATGAAAGCATTGCTTATTTTGATTCTTTCTCCAGTTACAACTTATTTTTGTGTTTGAACGTAAGATGGCGCTGTACTGCAGAAAATGTAAAAAGAAAATTATAAATAGACAGCATTTGACCTGTAATTTCTGTAAACAATTGTATGATATTGATTGTGCAAACGATCAGAGCAAATATTTTATCTTATGGAACCTGAAAGAAAAATTTCCTGGAAATGCACACCTTGCTTGGAAAAAAAGGCAACAAATGAGAAAATAACATCTTATTTTAGCACAAAAAATTATGATCATAACTTGTCAACTGGCAGTTTTTCGCATAAAAATGTTACACACAGAAATAAGTTTCAAGTAAATGTACCATTAACAAATTCATTTCATTCTTTAAGTGATACATTTTGTGACATTGATGAGGATGATAATATCATGTCTACTGTCTCAATGGATAATACTATCAATAAAAGCTGCTCAAATGTGGAGACAATATTAAGGGAAAAGAAAAATGAATTGGAAAGTATTATAAACTCTCTTCAAGAAAAACTACTGAAAGCTGAATGTAAAATTGATAATTTGTTAGAAGAAAATACAATTTTAAAAAGGCAAATTACATATAAAAAAAGTATTGGAACTGAACAAAATAATGGTATGAAATTACAATCTACGCCAAAAAAGATGTCGGTAAAAAAAAGAATCAGCGCCAGTGAACATCCATTCATTCCACATGTCTACCAAACGCCACCTAGCGACAAAAGTGAGAACATACTATTTAGTGCAAAAAAAATGAGGAAAAATAAAATAGTGATTATTGGTGATCAACAAGGTGTAAATATTTCTTCATTATTATTGCATATAAGATCACAGTACAAGACCCCAAGGGAGTACATAATATCTGGAAACATCTATCCTAATGCACCCGCCGACTACATTTTGAAGATGTCTAAGTTGACTAATCTGGATCTCGAAGAAGATGATTGGGTAGTATTGAGTATTGGTGCTAATGATGTAAATCCGACTAAGTTATTTGCGGAAATATGTGCCACTCTGAAAGTTGTAAATAAACCAAAGATTATTCTAATGAATGTTATGTACAATTCAAATTTAAATACTGTTACTTTAAATTCACAGTTAAAAACCTTTGTATCTTGCTTCGAAAACTGTATTTACCTGGAAACTAGCTACAATAAAATGATGACTAATAGTAAAATATTTAAAAAAAAGTTAGCATCTAAAATAAATTTCTGTATTGATAAAAAGGACTATGATACCCATTACCTACACATTACCAGAAAAAGTCAGAATAGCTTCAGCTGCTCATTGTCAAAACCTGGTACAATCCCATATTTTTTCAATAAAATGAATCATAAAAATAAAACCAAGATTTTGTCTTCTCCTGTTTCGTGTGACGTTAGTAAGCAAATAAATCAAGGACTAAATACAACAATAAAAAAAGGAACAATACCTTATTATTTTGCGAAAGAACAAACTAATAACAATTCTGTAACTAAAAAGTTTTTTCTCTAATAAAAATAAATACTCATTGAATATTCTACATCAAAATACACAGGGTATAAGATTAAAACTAGGCCAAATAGAAGTAATTTTGAATACAAAAAAATATGATTTATTATGTTTTAGTGAAACTTTTCTTAAAAAAGAATATGTCAATATTTTTCAGATACCAGGTTATCAATTAGCTGCATCTTCATCACGTAACAAATCTAGAGGTGGAGTATGTATATACATTAAAAATGGCATTAACTATAAGAAACTAGACCGTGTAAATTCTTTATCAATGGAACTTAACTTTGAATGTTGCGGCATTTCACTACCTGAGTTAAATCTTGTTGTCATATGTGTTTATAGTATACCTAAGTCAAATTTTGATATATTTATAAAGACGCTAGAACTATTATTACAAAGATTAACACTTAGAAGTAGGTATTCAAAAAAGAAAATAGTTTTAGTTGGAGACTTTAACATTAACACTCTAGAAAATGATAGAAAAAGCGAAATTTTTAAAAATACTCTTACAAAATACAATGTTAAATTAACGATTAACGAACCTACTAGAATAACGCCAACATCTAAAACTTGCTTGGATAATATTTTAACAAATCTAAGGACATATAAGTCAAAAGTTGAGCATATTGGTCTGTCTGACCATTCAGCACAAACAATTGAAATACCTTGTACTAAAAGCTTTGAATTAAAATATTGGTATATATTTAAAAGAAACATTGATAAGTATATTAATTTATTTTTAAATAATATTTCTAAACTGAGTTTTGCTGAAGTTTACTTACACAATGATGTTAACAAGGCATATGAAGCTTTTATAAAACTATATAAAACAATCTATAATTTATGTATTCCTATTGAACGATTAAAAATAACACATAAAAGAGTAACAAACTGGCAAAGTAAAGGTATACGAAATGCATGTCAAAACAAAAGAGCGATGTATGATAAAATAATTAAAAATGGCAAAAATATACATACTTTTTTGCATTATAAAAACTATTGTAAAATATTAAAGTCTGTTATTCGTATAGCAAAAAAGAAATCTAATATTAAGTTTATAGAGCAAAGTTCAAATAAAAAAAGATCTACTTGGAATATTATAAAACGACAAACTTCATCTGTGAATGACCTAAAACCTACAATTAATAATTTAAACGTAAAAGACACTATTATTCAAGATCCTAAAATTATAGCTGACACTTTTAATAGTTATTTCATAATGAATAACACACAAAATTTGATTAAAGCCAACCATAAGCCATCCCCTATACTAAACTGCAATAGTTTTTACTTAAAACCAGTGGATATTGATGAGATGAATAAAATCATACAAAGTTTTAAAAATAAAAAGAGTTTTGGCCTTGATAGTATACCTATGAATGTTATCAAGAAATCATTCAAGTCAATATGTGAACCTCTTGTGTATATTATTAACCTAATGAAAGTGGAACCTTCCCTCATGAACTAAAAAAGGCGAAAATTAAACCGTTGTTCAAAAAAGGATCGCGATCTAATGTAAGTGATTATAGACCAATAGCTTTATTATCTTCTTTTTCAAAGATCTTTGAGAAAGTAATACATACTAGGCTTTATAACTTTCTAACATGTAACAATCTACTAAACCAAAATCAATTTGGATTTCAAAAGAAAAAATCAACAATTACAGCAATTTTTAAAGTTCTGATGATGGTATGGGAAGCTATAAACAAAAAAACAGCTTGTGTAGGCTTATTTATAGATATGTCAAAAGCTTTTGACTGTGTAATTCATGATGTACTTCTTAATCAACTAGAAAATCTGGGTGTACGTGGTATTGCTTTAAAGTTATTTGAAAGTTACTTAAAAAATAGGGAACAATGTACAGTAATAGATGCTTATATTGATAACAATAGAACTATTGAAGAAGTATTATCTGAATCTGATAAAGTCGTTCTTGGAGTGCCACAGGGAAGCGTCTTAGGTCCACTTCTTTTTTTAGTGTATGTTAATGAGCTTCCAAAAGCAATAAATCATTTGTGCGTTATGTTTGCAGATGATGCAACAATTTTTATTTCTGGAGATAATAAAAGTAAAAGTGAGTTTGAAGATGAAATTAATAAAACATTAAAAGATATAGTTGATTGGCTTAAAGCTCTTAATCTTATAGTAAATCCTATTAAAACTACATTTGTCCAATTTCGAAATAGCAGGTCCGACTCGTTTAAATTAAAAATTTATGAATCTAATACAGAAATAAAAGAAGTTAATGAAAGCAACTTTCTTGGCGTTTCAATTGATTCAAATTTAAATTGGAAATCCCACATAGATAATATAAATAAAAAGATTTCTGGTTACTGTTATGCATTGTCTATTCTAGCAGAAAATTCTTCCACTGAAATAGCTAGAACTGCTTATTTTGGTAATGTGTATCCTCTTCTAACTTATGGAATTATATTATGGGGTAACTCTGTAAATTCAAATAGTACATTCTTGCTACAGAAAAAATGTATAAGAATTATTTATAACTTGTATTATGATGAAACACTTAAAGGTATTTTTAAAGAAAAGAAATTCCTTACTCTCATTAACATTTACATTCAGGAAATATGTGTATTTATTAAAACTAACATTGAATACTTTAACAGTGCAAAATCTCTTCGTAACCAGCGTAATAGATATAAATATAATTTAAACCTACCAATAGTAAATAATAATGTATACTACAAAAGTGCTTTTATATACGGTATTAAAGTGTTCAATCATTTACCAACTGAAATTAAAGCATTAGATGGTCATGTGTTTAAGCATAAGTTAAGAATATGGTTATTTAATAATGTTTTTTACACCATCTATGAATATTTCGATTTTGAGAAGATTTGAGTTCTTTGTATGTTTTCTATTTTATTTTATAACATTGCATGCCTGTTAAGGTAACTGTTGATACCTATTTTAACAATATTTTTCAACTTGTTGTTACACAGTTTTACGCAATAAAGATATTCTGATTCTGATTCTGATTCTGCTCTAAAACTACAAAATACTGCGCTCCACTCGCTTCAAATCAGTCCGCCGCGAGGCCTCTGAGAGAGTGGGCACCATAGAGTAAGTGGGCACGTCGCTCGACACTCTGCCCGGCGCGGTTGTCGACCTTTCCGTAAGTTCGAAGATAGTGCATAGCTTGATTTGCAAATCTTAGTACTTTGGTAAGTAAATTATTACAAGCTTTTATTTAACTTGCAATGTCTTGTTCGGGTGGAATTTTGCAACTCAATTTTGACCAACTTCCCGTTTACTGATTGAGCTGAAAATTTGCATACATGTGTAAATCACGTGACAATGCAATTTTATGATTGACATGGTGCTGATCTGATGATCGAGATGGAAGGTGGCCATTGAAACTTTGCAATAAAATAGCACAACCTAATCGAGTTTGGGCTCGTTTGAATCGTCTTGACGGGTAGTTTGTCTTTCAATGGTAACCAGGGTCTGATGATGGAGCTGGATGGTGGTCATGGAACTCTGTAATAAAATGACGCAACCCCATCGAGTTTCGGCTCGTCTCATTCGTCTTGACGAGTACTTTGTTTTTAGATGGTTACCAGGGTCTGATCTGATGATGGAGCTGAAAGGTGGTCATAGGAACTCAGTAAAGAAACGACGCAACCCCATCGAGTCTCGGCTTGTTTGATTCGTCTTGACGAGTACTTTGGTGCTAGAAAGAAAGAACTTAAAATGTATTTTCATTTCAGGTTATTAAAGATGAGGTTCCACAAACAACAAATAAGGTTGAAGGTCGAAGACTAGTAGATTTTCAATACTTTTTGGACCAAATTAAAGTACTAGTAACCACAATAGAGCCACAGGATGTACAATTGATAATTTACAAGTGATAATAGAGCATAAAGTAGGCTTATTATCTACGTTTTTAATGAAGTATAACATTTACCTTTAGATAAGTCTAAGAATCATGTAAAATCTTGTTTACATAAGAAAGGTCAAAGTATATTTAGTTGACAATACAGCCTGGTCATAATTATATTTTCACATTATAGTTTCTTAGTCAATTATTTTTATAACTAATTAATTTTACGCTGGTAACAGCAGTGTCTTACAGACAAAGGTACCTACTCAAAATTTATGTTGCGTTTAAAGTAATGTTCTCTTACTTTCGTTGGAGTTGCTCGAGTGTGTTATGCTCTCTCAAAGTGTCTCTGCGGTGGTGGCATGTGCGTCGGGTCGTTACGTTCCCTCAAACATGGTTAAACGAAGCGATGGCTGATTCACATGTTCATTTTTATTCTAATTCATTTATTCAATTTATGCTACAACAATGAGCACTTATGAATGTCGCTATGCAATCGGTTCGTAAGTCCTAACTATGGAGCGGGAGCCTTGTACTGAGAAGAACCGGCAAGAAACTATAATGTGAAAATATAATTATGACCAGGCTGTATTGTCAACTAAATTTACTTTGACCTTTCTTATGTAAACAAGATTTTACATGATTCTTGGACTTATCTAATGGTAAATGTTACACTTCATTAAAAATGTAGATAATAAGCCTACTTTATGCTCTTTTATCACTTGTAAATTATCAATTGTACATCCTGTGGCTCTATTGTGGTTACTAAGTATTTTAATTTGGTCCAAAAAGTATTGAAAATCTACTAGTCTTCGACCTTCAACCTTATTTGTTGTTTGTGGAACCTCATCTTTGATAACCTGAAATGAAAATACATTTTTATTTCTTTCTTTCTAGCACCAAAGTACTCGTCAAGACGAATCAAACAAGCCGAGACTCGATGGGGATGAGTCGTTTCTTTACTGAGTTCCTATGACCACCTTTCAGCTCCATCATCAGAACAGACCCTGGTAACTATCTAAAAACAAAGTACTCGTCAAGACGAATTAGACGAGCCGAAACTCGATGGGGTTGCGTCGTTTTATTACAGAGTTCCTATGACCACCATCCAGCTCCATCATCAGACCCTGGTTACTATTGAAAGACAAACTACTCGTCAAGACGATTTAAACGAGCCCAAACTCGATTAGGTTGTGTTATTTCATTGCGAAGTTCCAACGGCCACATTCCAGCTCCATCATCTGACCCTGGTTACCATCTAACAGTAAAGTACTCGTCTAGACGATTTAAACGAGCCCTTACTCGATGGGGTTATGTTGTTTAATTACTGAGTTCATATGGTCATCTTCCAGCTCCATCATCAGACCCAGTTTACTATCTAGCACCAAAGTACTCGTCAAGACGAATCAAACGAGCCGAGACTCGATATTGTTGCGTCGTTTCTTTACTGAGTTTCTATGACCACCTTTCAGCTCCATCATCAGATCAGACCCTGGTAACCATCTAAAAACAAAGTACTCGTCAAGACGAATGAGACGAGCCGAAACTCGATGGGGTTGCGTCGTTTTATTACGGAGTTCCTATGGCCACCTTCCAGCTCCATCATCAGGCCCTGGTTACCATCTAAAAACAAAGTACTTGTCTAGACGAATTGAACGAGCCCTTACTCGATGGGGTTATTATGATGTTTAATTACTCAGTTCCTATGGCCATCTTCCAGCTCCATCATCAGACTCTGGTTACCATCTAGCACCAAAGTACTCGTCAAGATGAATCAAACGAGCCGCGACTCGATGGGGTTGCTACGTTTCTTCAATGAGTTCCTATGACCACCTTTCAGCTCCATCATCAGATCAGACCCTGGTAACCATCTAAAAACAAAGTACTCGTCAAGACGAATGAGACGAGCCGAAACTCGATGGGGTTGCGTCGTTTTATTACAGAGTTTCTATGACCACCATCCAGCTCCATCATCAGACCCTGGTTACGATTGAAAGACAAACTACTCGTCAAGACGATTCAAACGAGCCCAAACTCGATTGGGTTGTGCTATTTTATTGCAAAGTTTCAATTTCCACCTTCCATCTCCATCATCAGATCAGCACCATGTCAATCATAAAATTGCATTGTCACGCAATTTACACATGTATGCTAATTTTCAGCTCAATCAGTAAACGGGAAGTGGGTCAAAATTGAGTTGCAAAATTCCACCCGAACAAGACATACATAGCATACATTGCAAGTTTAATAAAAATACATGCAATATAATATTATACTTACATATTTCATGCATTACTTACGCCCATATTAAAAAAAATAATCAAAGTACCTATCAAGAAAAAGCAAATTCGATCTAACGGATCAAAATGAGTGAGTTTAACTATAGTGAGCAGAACTAGCCTATTCTACACACACAGTCGCGCGCGCTCACAGCTCGCTTCTGTGTGCGTGATATTTGGACTTAAAAACCTAAACTTGAGGTCTCGCGCTCGGCGTAAACGCTCTTAATAGACGCGGAAAATTAAGGGCTTTAGGAACAAATTTTGGAAAAGTCGATAATTAATTTAATGGTCAGGTTCATTTTCAATGCCCTTTCAAGTCGTGTAGAGCACGAGATCTGTGAATTTTTTTTATTGATCTCGGAAAATCGCCCATTGCTCATTTAATAATGGGCGATTTTCCGAGATCAAAAAAAATAAGAAATTGGTTCGTAAATGACTTCATAGATGGCGCTTAGCATAGATTAGTATGGCGCTTAGTAAAAGGCGAGTCCATGAATAACACGTGTATGGCTACGTAATATTTATTCCATTCCAAAATAGAAATAGGTCCTGGAGATCCTGAATAAAAATTTGTAAGTACTATTTTTTTATTTTTTTGATAAACAAGGAAAAGTGTAGAATTTATTACAGCCCTTATGTAGGAACGGGTCGGCTTTTATAAAACGCCATCTATCGAGTATTTTTGAACTAATTTTTATTTTTTAATTTGGGCTGTCAGAAAATCGCCCATTGTTTGTTTGCCTCAGAAAAAGGAATCTAATTAGCGATGCGCGATTATGACTAATTTCATTAATCGAATTAACTACTAATACTAATCTCAAAAATCGAATACCAGATTAGTAATATACTAATTTCAATAATCGAATAAGTATTACTAATTAGTAATAAAATCAAACGATTATTGATATTGAAAGAAAGAAAGCTAAAATGTACTTTAACGCCACAGCATAAGGCTTATAGCGGTTACTAAGAGAGGTCTGCTATAATCGAAAATGGCGACCAGTGTATTACACACAGCTACGTAGTACTATTATTTATTCTGTGACACAGCGAGAGGGGATCAAAATGAGTACCTAATTAGAAAAAGAAGTTAGTTACTTGCTTTTACACCACCCCAGCAACTGTTCTGTAGGAACAGAATAATATTACTAGCTGTAGGTAAAATGAATGAAATTTTTGAAAATAGCGTCGCAGAGCCAATGAATTTAGATCGTAATAATCCGCGGGTCTTCTTTACTAAATTATTTACTTACAGTATCATTCATTATCAATGAATGACCATTCAGTCAGTTGCCATATTCTGTATTCGTTAGTGGTTGATTCCTACTACACTACTGACTGATTAGCACCCGATTAGTACTGATTAGTAATTAGTAGTTAATACATTTTAGAAGTCATTCGAATTATTCGAATGAATGTAATAATCGAATGATTCAGTTAGTATTATTCATAATCGCGCATCGCTAAATCTAATCTAAGTTGTTTGTCAACACTATAGACAAAGACAAGAAGTCTTTAGAATTAAATCTAAATTTTAATTTTGGGTGGCAACTTTGACAATCTTGTGATCATATGACTGACAGACAGGTCAGTCAGTCAGTCAGTCATTTTCATTACGAACAAAATGGCTGTGAAAATGGCCCTGTTTTGGATTTCTCTGGTTATCTCATTATTGGGTAAGGATTAGTACTTATTAATTTAATGTTTGAATGTGGCACTCGTCAGTCGCTTGTGTCTGTGTATTCTGTTAGAATATCAAGGTGGAAACTATGTTTTATAGGTGCCA
The DNA here is from genome assembly GCA_963921215.1 of Scoparia ambigualis. NCBI lineage: Eukaryota > Metazoa > Arthropoda > Insecta > Lepidoptera > Crambidae > Scoparia > Scoparia ambigualis. The sequence continues at coordinate 19,436,996 of OY992513.1, forward strand.
ATGCGTCGGGGGAGTTTTCAGTTCTGCACAGCCCAAAATCCCTGAAATTTTCCGGATCTACAAAAACTTTAGAGAGTCTGTTGAAAGAAGTATTCTCTGCTTCTCTTGGACTGTCTGTAGAAGAGGTATTTTTAAAAATAACTTTATGCAATAACTCAGAAATTTATTGTATTTGCATTTATATCACATGAGAATAATTTGTTAAAATAATTTCAGAATTCTGAATGGAATGGACTCTCCATTATTGATCCGTTCAACACCCCTGAAGCTGTTGTTCTGGTGTACATTGACGGTGTGTGCACCCTTGGTAATTCTGTAAGTTCTTTTTTCATAACAGTTTAAAAGTCGAAATGGGTTTGATTGAATATATGTTGTAATAGAAATTTTCGCTTTATTCCAGGCTAGTCTGAAGTCTAGGGTCTATCCTCTTACAGTAGATGAGTATGAACCAGACACATTTGAGGCTGTGAAGCACCGAATCAAGCAGCGTTTCACAAATGGTGGAAATAAGCTTGTCAAGATTGATCTATCTGATATTGACCAAGTAAGTAACTTTTATTACCAGTTGTTGAGTGGTTTTCTTAACGGCACAAGTTTAATTTAATCTGCTGTTCAATCCTTAGGCTGATTTCACAGTCACGCGTTTAATCAGCGCCGGCCACACGCGCGCGGTTTCAATTACACTAGATAGTAGTTGTGTTTCATAGTCACGCAGTTCAAACGCGCAACTACTATGTAGTGTAATAATAATTGTAAGCGCGCGCATGTGGCTGTCGCTGTTCAAACGCGTGACTGTGAAATCAGCCTTAATGTATGGTCGGGGTCACCGTCGCTATACCACTTTGCAGCAATTTTCGTATGATGCGCACAGACTGCCCAGGTACGTGCCCGTACCTAATAGACGATGCGGTGTGCAAGGGATTTTGACCTTTAGCCTGGTAAAGTGACGGAGTTCGCCATTGTACAGATGGCAGCTGGTCAATCTACCACAAATGCTGATTTCTTAAATAAATTGTGTAATCTTTTTCTTAAAAGGGTTTAAGATCATTATTGAAAGATTAGAAATGTTAAAAAAAATATCTTAACTCAGGTGGGAATTTAAGACATTTTTTTCAATGTTCCATTATCTTTGAATTTATATAAGCGCTTTTTAACACAAATAATCAAATATTAATATATATTTACACCGGTTGGCGTATGTTTAATAAAAATGTACCATTTGAATTCGGCTTAGGAGGGTTTACGCATTTCGGTTTCCCATACAAATTTCCAAGTCGAAATTAAGCCAATTTTAATAAAACTTTGCATGCTAAAGTAAAATACAGGGATCTAAATAGTTTGTTAAAAACATTTTTAAAAAACGTTTATTTAAGTGAGTTATTGCGATTTTAAACTTTCTTTAGTGGACTTTAAATCGCAATAACTCAGCTAAATAAACGTTTTTTAAAAATGTTTTTACTAAACTATTTAGATCCCTGTATTTTACTTCAGCATGCAAAGTTTTTATAAAATTGGCTTAGTGGTTTTAAAAAATATTGACTTGGAAATTTGTATGGGAAACCGAAATGCGTAAACCCTCTTAATAAGTTAACAGCAAAGCCAATAATTAAGTTTTTATTTTTTTTAAGTTAATGAGTCAGCTAATGATCATATGGTCTGCCTGTTGAGAAACAACTAAAGCACCCACAGACACTTACAATAGTAAAGGTATTACTTACAAGCATTATGAATCCAGAAATAAGTGTGAAAGGCACCTAGCACCCCATACATATACATATAAGGGTTTAAGTTGTTAATTCTTGAGTTACTATTAAATTTTTACTTTTTTCTAGTTAATTGCCAGATCAGATGTATTTGGTGAAATCACACCACTGAAAGTATCAAAAATAACCTTGCAACACTTGAAACACACTGTTGACGAAGACTACCAATTCCTCACCGAGTTAGAAGCTCTAAAAACTGTAGCCAATCAGGTACCTATATCTTTTTTTTTTATTATCCAATACGTGTAAGCACTTAGGCTTTATCTCATCTGATGGTAAATGATGATAAGGTCGAAGGTGGAAGAGCGCACCCGGATCCCTCAACCAATGAGCAACAGGCTATCTCATCTCTTAAACTGCCAGAACCCAACAATGCTTTTAACATTGTTGTTATGGAGCCAGTCTTAATACACTGTGGGAACGAGATATGCGACAGACTTAAACTACGTGTTTCTGTTTGTATTACTAGCAAATAATGTTGATAAACATAGGTACAATTTTGTCATTTTACCCTTATTAATTTCTGATACAAAATAAATCAATTAACTACTGTACTTTATTTGACAATTCCTTAGTCTAGAGAGAGTGAATAGGAAAACTTGACACTTCACAAACCACTCCGAGAAGATATGACAGACGGCGAGTGGACTGTCATGCCGGTATGGCACTTGGCTATTTGACATTTCACGCTTCTGCGTACAAAGTGGCTAAGTCATCAGACTAGTCACGATTATTAGGGCGTGATCCTTTAGATTTTTTTACTTGAAAATTATTAAAAACAACAAATATCTCAAAAAGTAAGCATTTTACGCTATGTGTTATACCACTTTTTTGACTCCAATTAAGTTGTAGAATCGATAGTTGTAGTTTGTTGCATATCTCGCTCCCATGGTGTGTAAGATAGTGGTAGCTAGCACCAACACCAACCAAACCGAGTACAGTCATGAGCTCCAATATGTAAACACTTTGACTCTTATTTCATTGTATTAAAAGTTACAATTGTTTACATATTTTTGCTTGTGATTGTACACTATGATTTACCCTCCACTGGGAATTGAACCCAGGATTTCTGGTTCTAAGACTAGTGACTGGCCACTAGACCACAGAGGCAGTTAATTATGTGTTTATTTTAAATAGGTACCAACAAATTGAAAATAACATGAAATCGTTTTAATACTTTTTTTTGCTAATTACAGGTAAAAGCACTGAAACCTGACGACATTGTTGATTTCTACAACTTCAGATTTAGGTCATTACATGCTCTGTCTGACTTCCATGGGCCTAACTCTCTGCAGGCTAAGGAGGCCAAAAAGCTATTGAGTAAGTACTAGTAAAATCTGCTTATTTGTTTTTAGCACTTGAATATAGCAATCAATTAATATACTTAGAAAAGAAATATTTGCTTAGTAAAAAAAAGTGTACTGTGTCATTATTAAATGGGAATAACTTTTATTTGTCTTAGGTGACGCATTATCAGAACTGAGCAACGCATTTGTTAAAGCTTATGACGGTTCTGTATTGGTGACAGCAGTTAGTACTGATGTAGCTCATACACGCCGGGCCATCCGTTCTGTGGAAGATGAAACCAAGAAGGAGAAACAAGAAGAGGTAAGATAAGTTTTTATTTAGTAACTAAAAGCAAACCCGCGACTGCATCCGCAATTTCCAAAAAAAAACAATTTTATCCAAATTTGTCCTGACAATTTACAAACAACAAAAAAAGGATCAGCCATTTAGGTGCAGCCGTTCTGAAGTGACGCGCGATCAAACATTCTTGGCAATTGATATTTATTTATAAAGATCTTTGTTGATCGAAGATAAAGATAGATAGATGACAATATTTGAAATTGTGTGCTGTTGTTTACTTTTCTCTGAAGTTCTACTTGAAATTGAAAGTGCTCTTAAGATGAAAGTTAACTTTGATGGTGCTTGGTTTTGTCTGCCGAGATAAAGGTTATTTGCAAAAGAAATAAAACTTCCAAACAGAGGAGACAACACCATTCAATATAATAATAAATTTATATTGCCATATTCAAAAGCACTAACAATACATTTTTTAATGTGTAGAAACGCTTTAATTTTTTTTCATATTATCATACATACAAATAATCACCTCTATTATCCCCTTATGGTCAGAGACTAGGCAATAAGGACAGCAAAAGCAGTCCTCTACCATAGTCCGCTTTTTACCAAATAGCGACTGCACATGTGCTCAGCGTGAGAGGTGGTGAGCCCATCACCTCTCAATGCTGTTGGATGAATGTGCTGTCTTTAGTCCGTTAGTCGCCTTTTACGACACCCAAGGGAAGAGAGGGGGTGGTAGTATTCTTTCACCGCAACACGACACGATTATTTTCATATTATCATCAGGGTCAATTGCTTATAAATTTCGAATGGTTGTTTTATACTTTTCCGGGATTTTATACTATTTTATAAATTATAGCTGTGTTTTAAACACTACCCACTTTGTTTCCAGGCAAGTCTACACAAAGAGGACAAGTATTCATCTGACTACTCTGCTATTTTCAACATTATCTTGTGGTTCGGCGTAGTCTTCGTCTTTACTTTAGTCGCTATTGTATATGCTATTATGGACATGGATCCTGGCAGGGATTCCATCATCTACCGTATGACAAACACGAGGATGAAGAAAGATAACTAAATATAACTTAATAGTGGTCACAAAGAACTTCCGAATGTTCTAACACGCCTCAGTGATCAAGTTCCAGGCGAAACATCAAAGTGGATTGTTAAATTATTACTCATGTCTCGGTGTAACCATTTACAGATTTTCCTAATAGCTTAAACACTGTTTGGTTGGGTAATGTAAAGAAAGTTTATATTAGTTTTAAATGTGATTTTTTAAGATGTATGATATTTATTTGCAATGCTATTGTACATAACTTTACTGCAATGTATTATTTAGGTAATAGAGTACAATACCAAACTTCTGTATAATAGATGTATGTATAAATAAATTTGTTTGAGCTTTAGTGCTGGAATCAATGTAAGAGTGTTATATAAAAATCGTTGTTTAAAAAATCTACTTTATAGAGTAGCTATACAGTTGTAAAAATAGTCTTTGGTGTTTCACAGTATTACGGTTTTAAAAGTTAACTTTGATGGTTAAAATAATAATTAATGTTGCAATGTTCAAAAATAGTAGAAAAGTTCGTAGAAATAAATACATTCCCACTGACACTGTTGGTTTGTTTTGGCGTAATTCCCTAATAGGTTATCGTGAGGTAATCCAACGATTAGTCGGGACTGCTTTCTACGGACTTTACAAAATGGTCTTAAGGCGGGTCTCCTGCGACACTGTTTTGTGTTTTCTAACACCTAACATCAAACATCTAACAAAATATGTTATATGATTCGGGAAAAAGGGGGGCATACCCACTAAAAAACCAAGTACGTCCCCTCACTTGCCGTTGGGGTCTGGGACCGCCCCGGTTAGGAAATCTCTTGTGTTTACCCCAGCCGAAGTCTTAGTTTGCCCTAGCAGTGGAACATTGTCCGTCATCATTACACCGGAGCTCAGCACAGCGCGAAGACTAGCGCAGCGCATCACTTTCCCTCCGCTCCGTCTCGTCTGTCAATCTGCAAAGCACTAATGAGGGCTTAGCCGCCTCAGCCCTGCGCAAACGTAGACTCTTTATGTGGCCGACACGGACACTATCATACAAAAACGCGATTTGCAGTGCGTTCATATTTGCCGTTACGCGGACACTGCAACCACGTTCTTGTATGTCATATTATGGTTTCCAGAGTCCTATGATTGCGTAGCGCCTTACGCCTTAAGCCCAGTTTGCACCTGGGGGCTAATTGTTTAACTTCAACATCTATCGCAATACCTTTCAAGTACATTGCTTTGCAAGTTTGGTTATTTAAAACTAATTTTACGATAATCAAACTAGCGAAGCAATGTAGGTTCTTACTTCTACTCTACTAAATCACTATAATATTTATAGCTCATGTGCAAACACGTTTCTTGGTTTCTGTATGACGCGGTATTACAAACAAACTAAGATGACGTCACCGTCACGTGACTCCAGTAAATGTGGTTCAGGGTTGCTCAATCACAACGACGATATGAATCACCAAAACGCGCTTCCGTTACGTAGCGTTTTTTTTATATATCCTCATCAGCCTATGTCCCACTGCTGCGCATAGGCTTTTCCACATGGACACAGCAAGTGAAGAGATTGCTGGATCGTAGGTCTGTATCAGCCGTATCTATGGGACAGGAACAGCTATATCACTCGTTATTGTCTACTAGCTGTCTGCCCGGTACTTCGTCCTCGTAAACACCCGATGCCTTGACGAATTTCCAAAAAAACAACCTTGTCGCGACAGTTATAAACACAACAATGTTTAGTTTTTATGATCGAAGCTTAAGTCGGGTCCGCTGCTCCAGATTTTGAACAGAACATTGTTCGAAAACATAAATTACTCAATGGGCTACATTATTACTCAATGGGCCACGCCCCTTATTTAAGTTTTCGAACAATGTTCTGTTCAAAAATCTGGCGCAGCGGACCCGGCTTTATAGCGGCCGGATGTGACATGTGAGACAGTCTACGCGCTAAAGTACTACACTTGTACTACTGTTTCCGGAGTCAGTATTTACTCGAACTTGATCAAGACTAGGGCATGTAATCCGGAGTTCCGGGTTATTCTTTCCGGTATTTTAAATCCGGAGTTGGAGGCTTCAACATCGCAACTCCGGAGTTCTGTATTCCTAGTTTAAAACCTACACAGCGCAGCAATATCCGTCTCGCCATTGAACTATACCTATTCCAACTCTCGGCATTTAATGAAAGAGACTGGTTTATAATTTTTGACCATTTAATATAAAATACGTAGCTCACTCTCTGACAAAACGCTTGATGCTCTTATTTTCTTAAAAACGCACTTTCAAGAAGAAGGAGAACAATAATCGAAATAATTATAGGTTACAATACATTACCTGTGAATTTGATTGCATTTGCCAAGTAAATGAAAAAGAATATTTCTCTTAATTTTATATTTTGACTAAAAATTTTATTACTTTTACTACTCTGTCAAGAAAGTACCGGGAAAAGATCAATAATACACAAAATGTTAGTTATTCATCCAAATTTATTTTATCGCCTTCAAATTATGCTCCTTCAGAAACGATCCACTTATGCCAACGAATAATCCAATCATCAAAACATTATAACGCTTTTTCCGGAATTGAGTTCAGTTCTCGCCGCGAAGTGTCTTCTACCGAATGAAAACGGGTGCCACGAAGTGGTAATTTGAGTTAAGGAAAAAGAAAGAAGTCGGCTAGAGCCATATCTGGTGAATATGGTGGTTGCTCGATGGTATTTGTTGAGATTTTGGTCAAAAATTCGTTCACAATGATGGCCTTGTGCGAAGGCACATTATCGTGTTGCAAAATCCAAGAATTTTCTTTCCTCAAATTTGGCGCGGATCTCGGATTGGCCTTATTTATCGAGTTTGCTCTCTTAAACTCCGCAAATTGCTCAAATAATATTTTTTAGTTACCGTTTGACCTTTCGGCAAGAATTCCGAGTGCACAACACCGCGATAGTCAAAGAAAACAGTCAACATGACTTTGACTTTTGATCGACTTTGGCGTGGTTTTTTCGGTTTCGGTTCAGTCGGAAGGCGCCACTCCGAAGCTTTTGTTGACTAGTTTGCATGTCAAACTCGTAAACGCACGTCTCGTCACCAGTAACAATGCATTGCATGAATGTTGGGTCGGAATTGACTCGTTCTAGCATGGCCTCAGCGACTCTTAGTTTTTGGAGAAAATTCAGGTCTTTTGGGACTAGCCGAGCGGCAACATGTTTCATAAATGGTACGGATCAACTCGTGAGTCACAGAAAGTTCAGCGGCTATCCTCTCAAACTTGAATAAGGATTTTCAGTCACCATTTCCCATTGGTTAAACTAAGAAGCAAACCTCATTACCGCGCGTCCTATAAAATGTAACCACTATTTAACCGCGACGACGTAGCTTTGAAACCAATAAACATTTTAATGTAAACATATAACTGTCTCATCTACACAAATCGCAAGAACCATGCTGTCACTAAAATTAGACAAAGACAGATACATAGTCATGCGCTGGCGGGCCAGTGTTGCCTGCCATATGAATTTTACCTTTTTTAAAATAAGAAAAAAAATTGAATATTTTTGAAAGCAATTGTTTTATAAAATACATGAATTTAAATAATACTATTATTATAAAGAGGAATGATTTGTTTGTTTGTTTGCATGTAGCCGATAAACTCGGGAACTACTGAATCGATTTTAATATTATTTTTGACCATTAACATGCTACTATTTTAACATAATTGAAACTGTGTTAGCAGGACAGGGCCTCATTCACAATAAGCACCAACGATATTACCAAAACTATACCTTTACCGTTCAGCCGACTTCGTATAGCGCTATCGCATGTGTCAAACGCGATAGCACTATAAAAGTACGTCTAACGACTACATTTCAGCCGTGCGATTCTCTAAGCTAAAGCCTTGATAGCTGCAGCTGCCGCAGCGCTGACAAATGACTCTGTCTCTTTCATATTCATAGAATTGGAAAGAGACAGCAGATCACAGCCATGCGCGCAGCGTCTATGTGTCGCTTAGAGAATCGCATAGCAGTTGTGGTTCGGTTGAGATTATTTAGCGTGATAGCCCCCCAGGACGCGATGCGTTTTCTGAGTGAATGCTTACTTACTGCTTGCGGTGCTGCGGCCGAAATGTCAAGCAGTACTAAGTAGGCATTTGCTTGCAATGTGTGTCGCGATTTATCCCGTTGACATAGTTTTAATATGATGTTTATATGTATTTAAATATGGATATCCGTTAACTAGCCGCCATAGTACAAGCTTCGGCTTAGTTTGGGGCTAGCTCATTGGTGTGATTGTTGAAATATATTTATTTATTTATTATTTACTTTACGAAGATAAAGTTGCGAGGAACAGCTAGTATTTTTTAAATAACATGTCTTGCTTACTAGATACATAAAAGTAAGAATAAGTAATGAAATAATCCTCCTGCCCCCGAAATTCTATCGTTTTCGCTAGTAAGAAGTAGTTAAATTGTGTTCTGAATTACTAAACATAATACCATTTTTTCATTTTGAGAAGTTAAGTAATTTATATGTCAATAATATAGTCATAATCAAAGATGTTACAATAAAAAGATTTTAATATAATATCATTGGTCATAATATAATTTTATGTAGGTATTTACTCATGCTGCATGATAAAATGTCACTATTTTAATGAAAAAAAAATTATAAACGTTCTCTTATAGTTTTTGCCCAGTGAATGGACATTTATTCGGCATATACAGACATTTATCGGGCATTTATCCAATGCACCCAAAACGCCCGGGCGTAGTAAACCCATTACTGGCCATAATGGTAGTTTATTTATACAAACAGTAATCAAACTCCGCTATGAAACATCAGTTTTGTGTTTAGTCTCTTTTTTGTATGTTTTCATGCTATAATCTTGTTTTAAATATTTCTTCTCACGGCGTCCTGCATCTTTAGGCACCCTGCAAAATTGATCATTTAATATGATTATTAGATAATTAATTGATTAAATATACTACAAATTAATAAGGAGGAGGAGGAGGAAGGAGCTCGATGGCGCAGCGGCTAGCGCGTTCGGCTTGCGAACTTGCCCGTTAAGCAACTTTCGCAATGCCTGGTCGCTGGATGGGTGACCAAATTTAAAACATCTCGAGCTCCTCCGTGCTTCGGAAGGCACGTTAAGCCGTTGGTCCCGGTTGTTGTCGTAAGATGACAGTCGTTAAAACCCACCAACCCGCATTGGGCCAGCGTGGTGGGTTATGGCCCAATATCCCCTCGTGCATTGTACACGTGGGAGGCCTGTGCCCAGCAGTGGGACGTTTATAGGCTGATGATGATGATGATGATGATGAAATTAATAAGATTGCATTAATCTTTTGAACGAAACTTAAAATATAATTACATATTATTATTTAAAATCGGAGGTTACAACTTCATCCATTGATTAATTTGTTTCTCCCATTAAAGTGGGAAACCAAAACGAGGTTTTTAATGGAAACACTGAACATAAATCACAATATTTGTTATTTAATGATTTTTTTGTGTTTTTACGTCAATATCAATACATTTACAATGTACATACTTATGGAAAGTAATTCCCCTTGAGTTATGATGGTTCTGTGACCTTTAATCGCACTCTTTCACTATGCATTTACTCATTTTCCGTCCGGTTCAACCTGACCGGCGTCACACTGACTGAGGACTGAACTGACATTAGCTAGGCATATGGCTGTGGCCATATGTGAGGTGACAACGCTTTCGCGCGGTAATTGCTAATCTAGTTTATATATATCAATGCCATTTCCTTCATTTTTGCGATGTTAACTTCAGTTGAAGACGTTGATGGCCTACCAGTGCGAAGCAAATCTTCTATCACATCTCGACCGCTTTTGAACGCTTTGTACCACTCTTATGCACGTGTTTTTGATAAAGTCGATTCACCGTAAGCCTTCCGTAACATTTTCAGTGACTCCCGAACACGAAATTCCAGGGGCGACGCAAAATTTAAGACAAACTCTTTGTTCGGTGTTTTTATCCATTATGAAGTGCGCAATACACACTAGATATAAACTAACTAAAAACAGCACTGTATTTAATCTAAATAACAGATGCAACTCAAACTCCGTGCAAAAATGTATAACAGTTGTGCCAATCTAACAACAAAAAAAATCGAAAAATTGAAATTGGAATCATAAACAAATCATCCGTTCCCGAAACTTTTTTGACAGAATGTATTGTGAGACTGATTGTTTATTATTTTTGTTCAAGTGATTTTACAGATGTGATTTAATATTGGTTGATTTTATACCAAAGAGTTGTAAAACTGATTTTAAACAAAATATCTCGTTAGTTTTTTTTTACTTTGAAAAAGACTAAGTCCGGATTTAGCTCTGAAACTCCGGAATTGAACTGCCAACACCGGAAGCCAGATCCGGAGCTGAAAAGCTTCCGGTTTTACATGCCATAATCAAGACACTCGCAGCTCAAAACGTAAAACAGCACTTTAGTTATTATCCGATCTTTTGGTAGATCTGTAAACCCGAGAGGGGAGAAAACTAAGCTATCAACAATAAGTTAAGTTATATTTTTGTAGTACTGTAATCATGAGATTTAAAATAAAACAATTTTATTTTAGTATGTTTATAAGTATAAATTTATTTATTCAGTTAGGCACTTGTTACATGGAAGATTAAATATTAAACTTAAACAAATATAAAAATCGGTGCTTTAAGTTAGATTCATGTCATATTTCTCCATTAACTTATTCTAATAATATAAGTATAATATTTTTTATTATTAGTATAAACACAACCTATAACAACTAAGTATTTAATAATACAAAATAAACTTACATTTTAATTTTTTCTACACATCGCCCCGCCGCGGGGCCAGACCGCTTAGCTATCGGACATAATAAAAAATAAGCGGTCGATGTCTAGTGAATGCTTTATTGATGATTCTTCATACAATTATAAAACTGATTGTGTATAATGATAATATAAAAAGTTGTAAGTATGACAATAATGCAATTTCAATATCGCTCCTAGGCACTTCGGGAATGTTTACTGTAAAATCTCTTAAGAAAAATATACTGTATTATATTGTATACTTTGGTAAGTATTATAATTTACTTGTTTCACAGAAAAAATTGTACGTTGTACGTATTCAATTGTCATCTAATTTAATTTAGTTTAATATTGTTCAAATTATAATGAAAATTGACCTCACAAACTGGTCAGTAAGTATTAAATTAAGTTTTATTAGCCCTAATATGGCAAACTAGGTCATCGACACCATCGTACTATCAAACACAAACGTAGCACTGACGGCCGTCGTAGCTCGGCAAAGAATAGTCGTAGCAGCTACGGCGTTTTTAGGTTCCGCGCACGAGCTAGTACTCGTAGCAACTACGCCGTGTTGTTACTGCGGCATGTTACCGTAGCAGCTACCAAATATTAGTTCCTGCGCGCGGGTAAGTTACCTGCTGCAGCTACGGCGCATTAGTTACTTCGGCAAATAACCGTAGCAGCTACGGCGTTCCGGCATGTTAGTTCCTGCGCGCGGGTAAGTTACATACAGTAGCAGCTACGAAGCATTAGTTACTACAGCTACGTCGCTACGGCGTGTTAGTTCCTGCGCACGGTGTAGTGATGCGCGCGACGCAGGCGGCGGCGTAGTTCGGCAGGCAGCCGCTCGTAGCAGCGGCGGCAGGCGGGCCGCTCGTCGTACTCGTAGAACTTGCTGCGCGTGCTCAAAGGCGCGTCGCATACTGCGCACGCGAAGTGGTGCACGCACCACGCCTTGTTCAGCGCGGTGAACACTGAGGACAACCATAAACATATATTCACGTATGCATACATAATGCATGCTAATGTCAGCGATCAATGATCGAATATTTAAGACACGGGGTATTACAAATACATAGCTTCTGTACGCCTAGCATGCGCAACAAGAGATATGTCGCGGACGAGAGACGACAAATCATTTTAAATTGTAGACAAAATTACCACAGTTTTTGTAAAACTACTAAGTCTATTTTTGACATATTATGTAAAGTTCTAAGCGCATCCATGTGTCTTTAGTGTCGATAGACATTAGAGATAAATGGATAAAACACGAGAAAACGGGTCGAGAAGAGTTCTCGTGTTGCGCATGCTAGGCCGGCTGCTGGTATTACAAATACGGCGGTTTATGAGCTGTGATGAATAAGTATTTATTGTATAATATAATTCAGCGTAGATGTGTACTGGTCAACGTGTTACAGGCTGTAACACGTTGACCGTGCCAGTTCCGTTTTTTTTGTATCAATCGGCTGTAACTTACAGCTGATTGATACAAAAAACCGAAACGTTGTGCTTTCATTGATGGTCAATGTCGCGCAACTCATGAAATTGAAACATGTCTGTTTTTAACGCCTCACTTAAAGCAGGGCAGCACCTGAAATATATGTGTAATTTAAATGAATATGGTATCAATTTTAAGGTCACAATATAGCCTTTAAAATGGTACTAGTTAAGTTCTTTAGATGGCACGAAACAAGTCACGAGTACTTAGGTGATTCCATACTTTTGCTAGTAAGTGTAGTTCTGGTAAATCTACAATACATTATATTCACGAACTATATCCCCGAAGGTTTAGTCAGGGGCAGGCAATGATAACCGCATAAGCAGCACTGCCACAGTCCACATTTCACCAAATGATAACTGCACATGTGCTCAGCCTGACAGGTGGTGAGCCCATCACCTCTCAATGCTGTTGGATGTATGTGCTGTCTTTAGTCCGTTAGTCGCCTTTTACGACACCCAAGGGAAGAGAGGGGGTGGTAGTATTCTTTCACCGCAACACGACACGATTATTTTCATATTATCATCAGGGTCAATTGCTTATAAATTTCGAATGGTTGTTTTATACTTTTCCGGGATTTTATACTATTTTATAAATTATAGCTGTGTTTTAAACACTACCCACTTTGTTTCCAGGCAAGTCTACACAAAGAGGACAAGTATTCATCTGACTACTCTGCTATTTTCAACATTATCTTGTGGTTCGGCGTAGTCTTCGGCTTTACTTTAGTCGCTATTGTATATGCTATTATGGACATGGATCCTGGCAGGGATTCCATCATCTACCGTATGACAAACACGAGGATGAAGAAAGATAACTAAATATAACTTAATAGTGGTCACAAAGAACTTCCGAATGTTCTAACACGCCTCAGTGATCAAGTTCCAGGCGAAACATCAAAGTGGATTGTTAAATTATTACTCATGTCTCGGTGTAACCATTTACAGATTTTCCTAATAGCTTAAACACTGTTTGGTTGGGTAATGTAAAGAAAGTTTATATTAGTTTTAAATGTGATTTTTTAAGATGTATGATATTTATTTGCAATGCTATTGTACATAACTTTACTGCAATGTATTATTTAGGTAATAGAGTACAATACCAAACTTCTGTATAATAGATGTAGATATGTATAAATAAATTTGTTTGAGCTTTAGTGCTGGAATCAATGTAAGAGTGTTATATAAAAATCGTTGTTTAAAAAATCTACTTTATAGAGTAGCTATACAGTTGTAAAAATAGTCTTTGGTGTTTCACAGTATTACGGTTTTAAAAGTTAACTTTGATGGTTAAAATAATAATTAATGTTGCAATGTTCAAAAATAGTAGAAAAGTTCGTAGAAATAAATACATTCCCACTGACACTGTTGGTTTGTTTTGGCGTAATTCCCTAATAGGTTATCGTGAGGTAATCCAACGATTAGTCGGGACTGCTTTCTACGGACTTTACAAAATGGTCTTAAGGCGGGTCTCCTGCGACACTGTTTTGTGTTTTCTAACACCTAACATCAAACATCTAACAAAATATGTTATATGATTCGGGAAAAAGGGGGGCATACCCACTAAAAAACCAAGTACGTCCCCTCACTTGCCGTTGGGGTCTGGGACCGCCCCGGTTAGGAAATCTCTTGTGTTTACCCCAGCCGAAGTCTTAGTTTGCCCTAGCAGTGGAACATTGTCCGTCATCATTACACCGGAGCTCAGCACAGCGCGAAGACTAGCGCAGCGCATCACTTTCCCTCCGCTCCGTCTCGTCTGTCAATCTGCAAAGCACTAATGAGGGCTTAGCCGCCTCAGCCCTGCGCAAACGTAGACTCTTTATGTGGCCGACACGGACACTATCATACAAAAACGCGATTTGCAGTGCGTTCATATTTGCCGTTACGCGGACACTGCAACCACGTTCTTGTATGTCATATTATGGTTTCCAGAGTCCTATGATTGCGTAGCGCCTTACGCCTTAAGCCCAGTTTGCACCTGGGGGCTAATTGTTTAACTTCAACACCTATCGCAATACCTTTCAAGTACATTGCTTTGCAAGTTTGGTTATTTAAAACTAATTTTACGATAATCAAACTAGCGAAGCAATGTAGGTTCTTACTTCTACTCTACTAAATCACTATAATATTTATAGCTCATGTGCAAACACGTTTCTTGGTTTCTGTATGACGCGGTATTACAAACAAACTAAGATGACGTCACCGTCACGTGACTCCAGTAAATGTGGTTCAGGGTTGCTCAATCACAACGACGATATGAATCACCAAAACGCGCTTCCGTTACGTAGCGTTTTTTTTTATATATCCTCATCAGCCTATGTCCCACTGCTGCGCATAGGCTTTTCCACATGGACACAGCAAGTGAAGAGATTGCTGGATCGTAGGTCTGTATCAGCCGTATCTATGGGACAGGAACAGCTATATCACTCGTTATTGTCTACTAGCTGTCTGCCCGGTACTTCGTCCTCGTAAACACCCGATGCCTTGACGAATTTCCAAAAAAACAACCTTGTCGCGACAGTTATAAACACAACAATGTTTAGTTTTTATGATCGAAGCTTAAGTCGGGTCCGCTGCTCCAGATTTTGAACAGAACATTGTTCGAAAACATAAATTACTCAATGGGCTACATTATTACTCAATGGGCCACGCCCCTTATTTAAGTTTTCGAACAATGTTCTGTTCAAAAATCTGGCGCAGCGGACCCGGCTTTATAGCGGCCGGATGTGACATGTGAGACAGTCTACGCGCTAAAGTACTACACTTGTACTACTGTTTCCGGAGTCAGTATTTACTCGAACTTGATCAAGACTAGGGCATGTAATCCGGAGTTCCGGGTTATTCTTTCCGGTATTTTAAATCCGGAGTTGGAGGCTTCAACATCGCAACTCCGGAGTTCTGTATTCCTAGTTTAAAACCTACACAGCGCAGCAATATCCGTCTCGCCATTGAACTATACCTATTCCAACTCTCGGCATTTAATGAAAGAGACTGGTTTATAATTTTTGACCATTTAATATAAAATACGTAGCTCACTCTCTGACAAAACGCCTTGATGCTCTTATTTTCTTAAAAACGCACTTTCAAAAAGAAGGAGAACAATAATCGAAATAATTATAGGTTACAATACATTACCTGTGAATTTGATTGCATTTGCCAAGTAAATGAAAAAGAATATTTCTCTTAATTTTATATTTTGACTAAAAATTTTATTACTTTTACTACTCTGTCAAGAAAGTACCGGGAAAAGATCAATAATACAACAAAATGTTAGTTATTCATCCAAATTTATTTTATCGCCTTCAAATTATGCTCCTTCAGAAACGATCCACTTATGCCAACGAATAATCCAATCATCAAAACATTATAACGCTTTTTCCGGAATTGAGTTCAGTTCTCGCCGCGAAGTGTCTTCTACCGAATGAAAACGGGTGCCACGAAGTGGTAATTTGAGTTAAGGAAAAAGAAAGAAGTCGGCTAGAGCCATATCTGGTGAATATGGTGGTTGCTCGATGGTATTTGTTGAGATTTTGGTCAAAAATTCGTTCACAATGATGGCCTTGTGCGAAGGCACATTATCGTGTTGCAAAATCCAAGAATTTTCTTTCCTCAAATTTGGCGCGGATCTCGGATTGGCCTTATTTATCGAGTTTGCTCTCTTAAACTCCGCAAATTGCTCAAATAATATTTTTTAGTTACCGTTTGACCTTTCGGCAAGAATTCCGAGTGCACAACACCGCGATAGTCAAAGAAAACAGTCAACATGACTTTGACTTTTGATCGACTTTGGCGTGGTTTTTTCGGTTTCGGTTCAGTCGGAAGGCGCCACTCCGAAGCTTTTTGTTGACTAGTTTGCATGTCAAACTCGTAAACGCACGTCTCGTCACCAGTAACAATGCATTGCATGAATGTTGGGTCGGAATTGACTCGTTCTAGCATGGCCTCAGCGACTCTTAGTTTTTGGAGAAAATTCAGGTCTTTTGGGACTAGCCGAGCGGCAACATGTTTCATAAATGGTACGGATCAACTCGTGAGTCACAGAAAGTTCAGCGGCTATCCTCTCAAACTTGAATAAGGATTTTCAGTCACCATTTCCCATTGGTTAAACTAAGAAGCAAACCTCATTACCGCGCGTCCTATAAAATGTAACCACTATTTAACCGCGACGACGTAGCTTTGAAACCAATAAACATTTTAATGTAAACATATAACTGTCTCATCTACACAAATCGCAAGAACCATGCTGTCACTAAAATTAGACAAAGACAGATACATAGTCATGCGCTGGCGGGCCAGTGTTGCCTGCCATATGAATTTTACCTTTTTTAAAATAAGAAAAATAATTGAATATTTTTGAAAGCAATTGTTTTATAAAATACATGAATTTAAATAATACTATTATTATAAAGAGGAATGATTTGTTTGTTTGTTTGCATGTAGCCGATAAACTCGGGAACTACTGAATCGATTTTAATATTATTTTTGACCATTAACATGCTACTATTTTAACATAATTGAAACTGTGTTAGCAGGACAGGGCCTCATTCACAATAAGCACCAACGATATTACCAAAACTATACCTTTACCGTTCAGCCGACTTCGTATAGCGCTATCGCATGTGTCAAACGCGATAGCACTATAAAAGTACGTCTAACGACTACATTTCAGCCGTGCGATTCTCTAAGCTAAAGCCTTGATAGCTGCAGCTGCCGCAGCGCTGACAAATGACTCTGTCTCTTTCATATTCATAGAATTGGAAAGAGACAGCAGATCACAGCCATGCGCGCAGCGTCTATGTGTCGCTTAGAGAATCGCATAGCAGTTGTGGTTCGGTTGAGATTATTTAGCGTGATAGCCCCCCAGGACGCGATGCGTTTTCTGAGTGAATGCTTACTTACTGCTTGCGGTGCTGCGGCCGAAATGTCAAGCAGTACTAAGTAGGCATTTGCTTGCAATGTGTGTCGCGATTTATCCCGTTGACATAGTTTTAATATGATGTTTATATGTATTTAAATATGGATATCCGTTAACTAGCCGCCATAGTACAAGCTTCGGCTTAGTTTGGGGCTAGCTCATTGGTGTGATTGTTGAAATATATTTATTTATTTATTATTTACTTTACGAAGATAAAGTTGCGAGGAACAGCTAGTATTTTTTAAATAACATGTCTTGCTTACTAGATACATAAAAGTAAGAATAAGTAATGAAATAATCCTCCTGCCCCCGAAATTCTATCGTTTTCGCTAGTAAGAAGTAGTTAAATTGTGTTCTGAATTACTAAACATAATACCATTTTTTCATTTTGAGAAGTTAAGTAATTTATATGTCAATAATATAGTCATAATCAATGATGTTACAATAAAAAGATTTTAATATAATATCATTGGTCATAATATAATTTTATGTAGGTATTTACTCATGCTGCATGATAAAATGTCACTATTTTAATGAAAAAAAAATTATAAACGTTCTCTTATAGTTTTTGCCCAGTGAATGGACATTTATTCGGCATATACAGACATTTATCGGGCATTTATCCAATGCACCCAAAACGCCCGGGCGTAGTAAACCCATTACTGGCCATAATGGTAGTTTATTTATACAAACAGTAATCAAACTCCGCTATGAAACATCAGTTTTGTGTTTAGTCTCTTTTTTGTATGTTTTCATGCTATAATCTTGTTTTAAATATTTCTTCTCACGGCGTCCTGCATCTTTAGGCACCCTGCAAAATTGATCATTTAATATGATTATTAGATAATTAATTGATTAAATATACTACAAATTAATAAGGAGGAGGAGGAGGAAGGAGCTCGATGGCGCAGCGGCTAGCGCGTTCGGCTTGCGAACTTGCCCGTTAAGCAACTTTCGCAATGCCTGGTCGCTGGATGGGTGACCAAATTTAAAACATCTCGAGCTCCTCCGTGCTTCGGAAGGCACGTTAAGCCGTTGGTCCCGGTTGTTGTCGTAAGATGACAGTCGTTAAAACCCACCAACCCGCATTGGGCCAGCGTGGTGGGTTATGGCCCAATATCCCCTCGTGCATTGTACACGTGGGAGGCCTGTGCCCAGCAGTGGGACGTTTATAGGCTGATGATGATGATGATGATGATGAAATTAATAAGATTGCATTAATCTTTTGAACGAAACTTAAAATATAATTACATATTATTATTTAAAATCGGAGGTTACAACTTCATCCATTGATTAATTTGTTTCTCCCATTAAAGTGGGAAACCAAAACGAGGTTTTTAATGGAAACACTGAACATAAATCACAATATTTGTTATTTAATGATTTTTTTGTGTTTTTACGTCAATATCAATACATTTACAATGTACATACTTATGGAAAGTAATTCCCCTTGAGTTATGATGGTTCTGTGACCTTTAATCGCACTCTTTCACTATGCATTTACTCATTTTCCGTCCGGTTCAACCTGGCCGGCGTCACACTGACTGAGGACTGAACTGACATTAGCTAGGCATATGGCTGTGGCCATATGTGAGGTGACAACGCTTTCGCGCGGTAATTGCTAATCTAGTTTATATATATCAATGCCATTTCCTTCATTTTTGCGATGTTAACTTCAGTTGAAGACGTTGATGGCCTACCAGTGCGAAGCAAATCTTCTATCACATCTCGACCGCTTTTGAACGCTTTGTACCACTCTTATGCACGTGTTTTTGATAAAGTCGATTCACCGTAAGCCTTCCGTAACATTTTCAGTGACTCCCGAACACGAAATTCCAGGGGCGACGCAAAATTTAAGACAAACTCTTTGTTCGGTGTTTTTATCCATTATGAAGTGCGCAATACACACTAGATATAAACTAACTAAAAACAGCACTGTATTTAATCTAAATAACAGATGCAACTCAAACTCCGTGCAAAAATGTATAACAGTTGTGCCAATCTAACAACAAAAAAAATCGAAAAATTGAAATTGGAATCATAAACAAATCATCCGTTCCCGAAACTTTTTTGACAGAATGTATTGTGAGACTGATTGTTTATTATTTTTGTTCAAGTGATTTTACAGATGTGATTTAATATTGGTTGATTTTATACCAAAGAGTTGTAAAACTGATTTTAAACAAAATATCTCGTTAGTTTTTTTTTACTTTGAAAAAGACTAAGTCCGGATTTAGCTCTGAAACTCCGGAATTGAACTGCCAACACCGGAAGCCAGATCCGGAGCTGAAAAGCTTCCGGTTTTACATGCCATAATCAAGACACTCGCAGCTCAAAACGTAAAACAGCACTTTAGTTATTATCCGATCTTTTGGTAGATCTGTAAACCCGAGAGGGGAGAAAACTAAGCTATCAACAATAAGTTAAGTTATATTTTTGTAGTACTGTAATCATGAGATTTAAAATAAAACAATTTTATTTTAATATGTTTATAAGTATAAATTTATTTATTCAGTTAGGCACTTGTTACATGGAAGATTAAATATTAAACTTAAACAAATATAAAAATCGGTGCTTTAAGTTAGATTCATGTCATATTTCTCCATTAACTTATTCTAATAATATAAGTATAATATTTTTTATTATTAGTATAAACACAACCTATAACAACTAAGTATTTAATAATACAAAATAAACTTACATTTTAATTTTTTCTACACATCGCCCCGCCGCGGGGCCAGACCGCTTAGCTATCGGACATAATAAAAAATAAGCGGTCGATGTCTAGTGAATGCTTTATTGATGATTCTTCATACAATTATAAAACTGATTGTGTATAATGATAATATAAAAAGTTGTAAGTATGACAATAATGCAATTTCAATATCGCTCCTAGGCACTTCGGGAATGTTTACTGTAAAATCTCTTAAGAAAAATATACTGTATTATATTGTATACTTTGGTAAGTATTATAATTTACTTGTTTCACAGAAAAAATTGTACGTTGTACGTATTCAATTGTCATCTAATTTAATTTAGTTTAATATTGTTCAAATTATAATGAAAATTGACCTCACAAACTGGTCAGTAAGTATTAAATTAAGTTTTATTAGCCCTAATATGGCAAACTAGGTCATCGACACCATCGTACTATCAAACACAAACGTAGCACTGACGGCCGTCGTAGCTCGGCAAAGAATAGTCGTAGCAGCTACGGCGTTTTTAGGTTCCGCGCACGAGCTAGTACTCGTAGCAACTACGCCGTGTTGTTACTGCGGCATGTTACCGTAGCAGCTACCAAATATTAGTTCCTGCGCGCGGGTATGTTACCTGCTGCAGCTACGGCGCATTAGTTACTTCGGCAAATAACCGTAGCAGCTACGGCGTTCCGGCATGTTAGTTCCTGCGCGCGGGTAAGTTACATACAGTAGCAGCTACGAAGCATTAGTTACTACAGCTACGTCGCTACGGCGTGTTAGTTCCTGCGCACGGTGTAGTGATGCGCGCGACGCAGGCGGCGGCGTAGTTCGGCAGGCAGCCGCTCGTAGCAGCGGCGGCAGGCGGGCCGCTCGTCGTACTCGTAGAACTTGCTGCGCGTGCTCAAAGGCGCGTCGCATACTGCGCACGCGAAGTGGTGCACGCACCACGCCTTGTTCAGCGCGGTGAACACTGAGGACAACCATAAACATATATTCACGTATGCATACATAATGCATGCTAATGTCAGCGATCAATGATCGAATATTTAAGACACGGGGTATTACAAATACATAGCTTCTGTACGCCTAGCATGCGCAACAAGAGATATGTCGCGGACGAGAGACGACAAATCATTTTAAATTGTAGACAAAATTACCACAGTTTTTGTAAAACTACTAAGTCTATTTTTGACATATTATGTAAAGTTCTAAGCGCATCCATGTGTCTTTAGTGTCGATAGACATTAGAGATAAATGGATAAAACACGAGAAAACGGGTCGAGAAGAGTTCTCGTGTTGCGCATGCTAGGCCGGCTGCTGGTATTACAAATACGGCGGTTTATGAGCTGTGATGAATAAGTATTTATTGTATAATATAATTCAGCGTAGATGTGTACTGGTCAACGTGTTACAGGCTGTAACACGTTGACCGTGCCAGTTCCGTTTTTTTTGTATCAATCGGCTGTAACTTACAGCTGATTGATACAAAAAACCGAAACGTTGTGCTTTCATTGATGGTCAATGTCGCGCAACTCATGAAATTGAAACATGTCTGTTTTTAACGCCTCACTTAAAGCAGGGCAGCACCTGAAATATATGTGTAATTTAAATGAATATGGTATCAATTTTAAGGTCACAATATAGCCTTTAAAATGGTACTAGTTAAGTTCTTTAGATGGCACGAAACAAGTCACGAGTACTTAGGTGATTCCATACTTTTGCTAGTAAGTGTAGTTCTGGTAAATCTACAATACATTATATTCACGAACTATATCCCCGAAGGTTTAGTCAGGGGCAGGCAATGATAACCGCATAAGCAGCACTGCCACAGTCCACATTTCACCAAATGATAACTGCACATGTGCTCAGCCTGACAGGTGGTGAGCCCATCACCTCTCAATGCTGTTGGATGTATGTGCTGTCTTTAGTCCGTTAGTCGCCTTTTACGACACCCAAGGGAAGAGAGGGGGTGGTAGTATTCTTTCACCGCAACACGACACGATTATTTTCATATTATCATCAGGGTCAATTGCTTATAAATTTCGAATGGTTGTTTTATACTTTTCCGGGATTTTATACTATTTTATAAATTATAGCTGTGTTTTAAACACTACCCACTTTGTTTCCAGGCAAGTCTACACAAAGAGGACAAGTATTCATCTGACTACTCTGCTATTTTCAACATTATCTTGTGGTTCGGCGTAGTCTTCGTCTTTACTTTAGTCGCTATTGTATATGCTATTATGGACATGGATCCTGGCAGGGATTCCATCATCTACCGTATGACAAACACGAGGATGAAGAAAGATAACTAAATATAACTTAATAGTGGTCACAAAGAACTTCCGAATGTTCTAACACGCCTCAGTGATCAAGTTCCAGGCGAAACATCAAAGTGGATTGTTAAATTATTACTCATGTCTCGGTGTAACCATTTACAGATTTTCCTAATAGCTTAAACACTGTTTGGTTGGGTAATGTAAAGAAAGTTTATATTAGTTTTAAATGTGATTTTTTAAGATGTATGATATTTATTTGCAATGCTATTGTACATAACTTTACTGCAATGTATTATTTAGGTAATAGAGTACAATACCAAACTTCTGTATAATAGATGTAGATATGTATAAATAAATTTGTTTGAGCTTTAGTGCTGGAATCAATGTAAGAGTGTTATATAAAAATCGTTGTTTAAAAAATCTACTTTATAGAGTAGCTATACAGTTGTAAAAATAGTCTTTGGTGTTTCACAGTATTACGGTTTTAAAAGTTAACTTTGATGGTTAAAATAATAATTAATGTTGCAATGTTCAAAAATAGTAGAAAAGTTCGTAGAAATAAATACATTCCCACTGACACTGTTGGTTTGTTTTGGCGTAATTCCCTAATAGGTTATCGTGAGGTAATCCAACGATTAGTCGGGACTGCTTTCTACGGACTTTACAAAATGGTCTTAAGGCGGGTCTCCTGCGACACTGTTTTGTGTTTTCTAACACCTAACATCAAACATCTAACAAAATATGTTATATGATTCGGGAAAAAGGGGGGCATACCCACTAAAAAACCAAGTACGTCCCCTCACTTGCCGTTGGGGTCTGGGACCGCCCCGGTTAGGAAATCTCTTGTGTTTACCCCAGCCGAAGTCTTAGTTTGCCCTAGCAGTGGAACATTGTCCGTCATCATTACACCGGAGCTCAGCACAGCGCGAAGACTAGCGCAGCGCATCACTTTCCCTCCGCTCCGTCTCGTCTGTCAATCTGCAAAGCACTAATGAGGGCTTAGCCGCCTCAGCCCTGCGCAAACGTAGACTCTTTATGTGGCCGACACGGACACTATCATACAAAAACGCGATTTGCAGTGCGTTCATATTTGCCGTTACGCGGACACTGCAACCACGTTCTTGTATGTCATATTATGGTTTCCAGAGTCCTATGATTGCGTAGCGCCTTACGCCTTAAGCCCAGTTTGCACCTGGGGGCTAATTGTTTAACTTCAACACCTATCGCAATACCTTTCAAGTACATTGCTTTGCAAGTTTGGTTATTTAAAACTAATTTTACGATAATCAAACTAGCGAAGCAATGTAGGTTCTTACTTCTACTCTACTAAATCACTATAATATTTATAGCTCATGTGCAAACACGTTTCTTGGTTTCTGTATGACGCGGTATTACAAACAAACTAAGATGACGTCACCGTCACGTGACTCCAGTAAATGTGGTTCAGGGTTGCTCAATCACAACGACGATATGAATCACCAAAACGCGCTTCCGTTACGTAGCGTTTTTTTTTATATATCCTCATCAGCCTATGTCCCACTGCTGCGCATAGGCTTTTCCACATGGACACAGCAAGTGAAGAGATTGCTGGATCGTAGGTCTGTATCAGCCGTATCTATGGGACAGGAACAGCTATATCACTCGTTATTGTCTACTAGCTGTCTGCCCGGTACTTCGTCCTCGTAAACACCCGATGCCTTGACGAATTTCCAAAAAAACAACCTTGTCGCGACAGTTATAAACACAACAATGTTTAGTTTTTATGATCGAAGCTTAAGTCGGGTCCGCTGCTCCAGATTTTGAACAGAACATTGTTCGAAAACATAAATTACTCAATGGGCTACATTATTACTCAATGGGCCACGCCCCTTATTTAAGTTTTCGAACAATGTTCTGTTCAAAAATCTGGCGCAGCGGACCCGGCTTTATAGCGGCCGGATGTGACATGTGAGACAGTCTACGCGCTAAAGTACTACACTTGTACTACTGTTTCCGGAGTCAGTATTTACTCGAACTTGATCAAGACTAGGGCATGTAATCCGGAGTTCCGGGTTATTCTTTCCGGTATTTTAAATCCGGAGTTGGAGGCTTCAACATCGCAACTCCGGAGTTCTGTATTCCTAGTTTAAAACCTACACAGCGCAGCAATATCCGTCTCGCCATTGAACTATACCTATTCCAACTCTCGGCATTTAATGAAAGAGACTGGTTTATAATTTTTGACCATTTAATATAAAATACGTAGCTCACTCTCTGACAAAACGCTTGATGCTCTTATTTTCTTAAAAACGCACTTTCAAAAAGAAGGAGAACAATAATCGAAATAATTATAGGTTACAATACATTACCTGTGAATTTGATTGCATTTGCCAAGTAAATGAAAAAGAATATTTCTCTTAATTTTATATTTTGACTAAAAATTTTATTACTTTTACTACTCTGTCAAGAAAGTACCGGGAAAAGATCAATAATACACAAAATGTTAGTTATTCATCCAAATTTATTTTATCGCCTTCAAATTATGCTCCTTCAGAAACGATCCACTTATGCCAACGAATAATCCAATCATCAAAACATTATAACGCTTTTTCCGGAATTGAGTTCAGTTCTCGCCGCGAAGTGTCTTCTACCGAATGAAAACGGGTGCCACGAAGTGGTAATTTGAGTTAAGGAAAAAGAAAGAAGTCGGCTAGAGCCATATCTGGTGAATATGGTGGTTGCTCGATGGTATTTGTTGAGATTTTGGTCAAAAATTCGTTCACAATGATGGCCTTGTGCGAAGGCACATTATCGTGTTGCAAAATCCAAGAATTTTCTTTCCTCAAATTTGGCGCGGATCTCGGATTGGCCTTATTTATCGAGTTTGCTCTCTTAAACTCCGCAAATTGCTCAAATAATATTTTTTAGTTACCGTTTGACCTTTCGGCAAGAATTCCGAGTGCACAACACCGCGATAGTCAAAGAAAACAGTCAACATGACTTTGACTTTTGATCGACTTTGGCGTGGTTTTTTCGGTTTCGGTTCAGTCGGAAGGCGCCACTCCGAAGCTTTTGTTGACTAGTTTGCATGTCAAACTCGTAAACGCACGTCTCGTCACCAGTAACAATGCATTGCATGAATGTTGGGTCGGAATTGACTCGTTCTAGCATGGCCTCAGCGACTCTTAGTTTTTGGAGAAAATTCAGGTCTTTTGGGACTAGCCGAGCGGCAACATGTTTCATAAATGGTACGGATCAACTCGTGAGTCACAGAAAGTTCAGCGGCTATCCTCTCAAACTTGAATAAGGATTTTCAGTCACCATTTCCCATTGGTTAAACTAAGAAGCAAACCTCATTACCGCGCGTCCTATAAAATGTAACCACTATTTAACCGCGACGACGTAGCTTTGAAACCAATAAACATTTTAATGTAAACATATAACTGTCTCATCTACACAAATCGCAAGAACCATGCTGTCACTAAAATTAGACAAAGACAGATACATAGTCATGCGCTGGCGGGCCAGTGTTGCCTGCCATATGAATTTTACCTTTTTTAAAATAAGAAAAAAAATTGAATATTTTTGAAAGCAATTGTTTTATAAAATACATGAATTTAAATAATACTATTATTATAAAGAGGAATGATTTGTTTGTTTGTTTGCATGTAGCCGATAAACTCGGGAACTACTGAATCGATTTTAATATTATTTTTGACCATTAACATGCTACTATTTTAACATAATTGAAACTGTGTTAGCAGGACAGGGCCTCATTCACAATAAGCACCAACGATATTACCAAAACTATACCTTTACCGTTCAGCCGACTTCGTATAGCGCTATCGCATGTGTCAAACGCGATAGCACTATAAAAGTACGTCTAACGACTACATTTCAGCCGTGCGATTCTCTAAGCTAAAGCCTTGATAGCTGCAGCTGCCGCAGCGCTGACAAATGACTCTGTCTCTTTCATATTCATAGAATTGGAAAGAGACAGCAGATCACAGCCATGCGCGCAGCGTCTATGTGTCGCTTAGAGAATCGCATAGCAGTTGTGGTTCGGTTGAGATTATTTAGCGTGATAGCCCCCCAGGACGCGATGCGTTTTCTGAGTGAATGCTTACTTACTGCTTGCGGTGCTGCGGCCGAAATGTCAAGCAGTACTAAGTAGGCATTTGCTTGCAATGTGTGTCGCGATTTATCCCGTTGACATAGTTTTAATATGATGTTTATATGTATTTAAATATGGATATCCGTTAACTAGCCGCCATAGTACAAGCTTCGGCTTAGTTTGGGGCTAGCTCATTGGTGTGATTGTTGAAATATATTTATTTATTTATTATTTACTTTACGAAGATAAAGTTGCGAGGAACAGCTAGTATTTTTTAAATAACATGTCTTGCTTACTAGATACATAAAAGTAAGAATAAGTAATGAAATAATCCTCCTGCCCCCGAAATTCTATCGTTTTCGCTAGTAAGAAGTAGTTAAATTGTGTTCTGAATTACTAAACATAATACCATTTTTTCATTTTGAGAAGTTAAGTAATTTATATGTCAATAATATAGTCATAATCAATGATGTTACAATAAAAAGATTTTAATATAATATCATTGGTCATAATATAATTTTATGTAGGTATTTACTCATGCTGCATGATAAAATGTCACTATTTTAATGAAAAAAAAATTATAAACGTTCTCTTATAGTTTTTGCCCAGTGAATGGACATTTATTCGGCATATACAGACATTTATCGGGCATTTATCCAATGCACCCAAAACGCCCGGGCGTAGTAAACCCATTACTGGCCATAATGGTAGTTTATTTATACAAACAGTAATCAAACTCCGCTATGAAACATCAGTTTTGTGTTTAGTCTCTTTTTTGTATGTTTTCATGCTATAATCTTGTTTTAAATATTTCTTCTCACGGCGTCCTGCATCTTTAGGCACCCTGCAAAATTGATCATTTAATATGATTATTAGATAATTAATTGATTAAATATACTACAAATTAATAAGGAGGAGGAGGAGGAAGGAGCTCGATGGCGCAGCGGCTAGCGCGTTCGGCTTGCGAACTTGCCCGTTAAGCAACTTTCGCAATGCCTGGTCGCTGGATGGGTGACCAAATTTAAAACATCTCGAGCTCCTCCGTGCTTCGGAAGGCACGTTAAGCCGTTGGTCCCGGTTGTTGTCGTAAGATGACAGTCGTTAAAACCCACCAACCCGCATTGGGCCAGCGTGGTGGGTTATGGCCCAATATCCCCTCGTGCATTGTACACGTGGGAGGCCTGTGCCCAGCAGTGGGACGTTTATAGGCTGATGATGATGATGATGATGATGAAATTAATAAGATTGCATTAATCTTTTGAACGAAACTTAAAATATAATTACATATTATTATTTAAAATCGGAGGTTACAACTTCATCCATTGATTAATTTGTTTCTCCCATTAAAGTGGGAAACCAAAACGAGGTTTTTAATGGAAACACTGAACATAAATCACAATATTTGTTATTTAATGATTTTTTTGTGTTTTTACGTCAATATCAATACATTTACAATGTACATACTTATGGAAAGTAATTCCCCTTGAGTTATGATGGTTCTGTGACCTTTAATCGCACTCTTTCACTATGCATTTACTCATTTTCCGTCCGGTTCAACCTGGCCGGCGTCACACTGACTGAGGACTGAACTGACATTAGCTAGGCATATGGCTGTGGCCATATGTGAGGTGACAACGCTTTCGCGCGGTAATTGCTAATCTAGTTTATATATATCAATGCCATTTCCTTCATTTTTGCGATGTTAACTTCAGTTGAAGACGTTGATGGCCTACCAGTGCGAAGCAAATCTTCTATCACATCTCGACCGCTTTTGAACGCTTTGTACCACTCTTATGCACGTGTTTTTGATAAAGTCGATTCACCGTAAGCCTTCCGTAACATTTTCAGTGACTCCCGAACACGAAATTCCAGGGGCGACGCAAAATTTAAGACAAACTCTTTGTTCGGTGTTTTTATCCATTATGAAGTGCGCAATACACACTAGATATAAACTAACTAAAAACAGCACTGTATTTAATCTAAATAACAGATGCAACTCAAACTCCGTGCAAAAATGTATAACAGTTGTGCCAATCTAACAACAAAAAAAAATCGAAAAATTGAAATTGGAATCATAAACAAATCATCCGTTCCCGAAACTTTTTTGACAGAATGTATTGTGAGACTGATTGTTTATTATTTTTGTTCAAGTGATTTTACAGATGTGATTTAATATTGGTTGATTTTATACCAAAGAGTTGTAAAACTGATTTTAAACAAAATATCTCGTTAGTTTTTTTTTACTTTGAAAAAGACTAAGTCCGGATTTAGCTCTGAAACTCCGGAATTGAACTGCCAACACCGGAAGCCAGATCCGGAGCTGAAAAGCTTCCGGTTTTACATGCCATAATCAAGACACTCGCAGCTCAAAACGTAAAACAGCACTTTAGTTATTATCCGATCTTTTGGTAGATCTGTAAACCCGAGAGGGGAGAAAACTAAGCTATCAACAATAAGTTAAGTTATATTTTTGTAGTACTGTAATCATGAGATTTAAAATAAAACAATTTTATTTTAATATGTTTATAAGTATAAATTTATTTATTCAGTTAGGCACTTGTTACATGGAAGATTAAATATTAAACTTAAACAAATATAAAAATCGGTGCTTTAAGTTAGATTCATGTCATATTTCTCCATTAACTTATTCTAATAATATAAGTATAATATTTTTTATTATTAGTATAAACACAACCTATAACAACTAAGTATTTAATAATACAAAATAAACTTACATTTTAATTTTTTCTACACATCGCCCCGCCGCGGGGCCAGACCGCTTAGCTATCGGACATAATAAAAAATAAGCGGTCGATGTCTAGTGAATGCTTTATTGATGATTCTTCATACAATTATAAAACTGATTGTGTATAATGATAATATAAAAAGTTGTAAGTATGACAATAATGCAATTTCAATATCGCTCCTAGGCACTTCGGGAATGTTTACTGTAAAATCTCTTAAGAAAAATATACTGTATTATATTGTATACTTTGGTAAGTATTATAATTTACTTGTTTCACAGAAAAAATTGTACGTTGTACGTATTCAATTGTCATCTAATTTAATTTAGTTTAATATTGTTCAAATTATAATGAAAATTGACCTCACAAACTGGTCAGTAAGTATTAAATTAAGTTTTATTAGCCCTAATATGGCAAACTAGGTCATCGACACCATCGTACTATCAAACACAAACGTAGCACTGACGGCCGTCGTAGCTCGGCAAAGAATAGTCGTAGCAGCTACGGCGTTTTTAGGTTCCGCGCACGAGCTAGTACTCGTAGCAACTACGCCGTGTTGTTACTGCGGCATGTTACCGTAGCAGCTACCAAATATTAGTTCCTGCGCGCGGGTATGTTACCTGCTGCAGCTACGGCGCATTAGTTACTTCGGCAAATAACCGTAGCAGCTACGGCGTTCCGGCATGTTAGTTCCTGCGCGCGGGTAAGTTACATACAGTAGCAGCTACGAAGCATTAGTTACTACAGCTACGTCGCTACGGCGTGTTAGTTCCTGCGCACGGTGTAGTGATGCGCGCGACGCAGGCGGCGGCGTAGTTCGGCAGGCAGCCGCTCGTAGCAGCGGCGGCAGGCGGGCCGCTCGTCGTACTCGTAGAACTTGCTGCGCGTGCTCAAAGGCGCGTCGCATACTGCGCACGCGAAGTGGTGCACGCACCACGCCTTGTTCAGCGCGGTGAACACTGAGGACAACCATAAACATATATTCACGTATGCATACATAATGCATGCTAATGTCAGCGATCAATGATCGAATATTTAAGACACGGGGTATTACAAATACATAGCTTCTGTACGCCTAGCATGCGCAACAAGAGATATGTCGCGGACGAGAGACGACAAATCATTTTAAATTGTAGACAAAATTACCACAGTTTTTGTAAAACTACTAAGTCTATTTTTGACATATTATGTAAAGTTCTAAGCGCATCCATGTGTCTTTAGTGTCGATAGACATTAGAGATAAATGGATAAAACACGAGAAAACGGGTCGAGAAGAGTTCTCGTGTTGCGCATGCTAGGCCGGCTGCTGGTATTACAAATACGGCGGTTTATGAGCTGTGATGAATAAGTATTTATTGTATAATATAATTCAGCGTAGATGTGTACTGGTCAACGTGTTACAGGCTGTAACACGTTGACCGTGCCAGTTCCGTTTTTTTTGTATCAATCGGCTGTAACTTACAGCTGATTGATACAAAAAACCGAAACGTTGTGCTTTCATTGATGGTCAATGTCGCGCAACTCATGAAATTGAAACATGTCTGTTTTTAACGCCTCACTTAAAGCAGGGCAGCACCTGAAATATATGTGTAATTTAAATGAATATGGTATCAATTTTAAGGTCACAATATAGCCTTTAAAATGGTACTAGTTAAGTTCTTTAGATGGCACGAAACAAGTCACGAGTACTTAGGTGATTCCATACTTTTGCTAGTAAGTGTAGTTCTGGTAAATCTACAATACATTATATTCACGAACTATATCCCCGAAGGTTTAGTCAGGGGCAGGCAATGATAACCGCATAAGCAGCACTGCCACAGTCCACATTTCACCAAATGATAACTGCACATGTGCTCAGCCTGACAGGTGGTGAGCCCATCACCTCTCAATGCTGTTGGATGTATGTGCTGTCTTTAGTCCGTTAGTCGCCTTTTACGACACCCAAGGGAAGAGAGGGGGTGGTAGTATTCTTTCACCGCAACACGACACGATTATTTTCATATTATCATCAGGGTCAATTGCTTATAAATTTCGAATGGTTGTTTTATACTTTTCCGGGATTTTATACTATTTTATAAATTATAGCTGTGTTTTAAACACTACCCACTTTGTTTCCAGGCAAGTCTACACAAAGAGGACAAGTATTCATCTGACTACTCTGCTATTTTCAACATTATCTTGTGGTTCGGCGTAGTCTTCGTCTTTACTTTAGTCGCTATTGTATATGCTATTATGGACATGGATCCTGGCAGGGATTCCATCATCTACCGTATGACAAACACGAGGATGAAGAAAGATAACTAAATATAACTTAATAGTGGTCACAAAGAACTTCCGAATGTTCTAACACGCCTCAGTGATCAAGTTCCAGGCGAAACATCAAAGTGGATTGTTAAATTATTACTCATGTCTCGGTGTAACCATTTACAGATTTTCCTAATAGCTTAAACACTGTTTGGTTGGGTAATGTAAAGAAAGTTTATATTAGTTTTAAATGTGATTTTTTAAGATGTATGATATTTATTTGCAATGCTATTGTACATAACTTTACTGCAATGTATTATTTAGGTAATAGAGTACAATACCAAACTTCTGTATAATAGATGTAGATATGTATAAATAAATTTGTTTGAGCTTTAGTGCTGGAATCAATGTAAGAGTGTTATATAAAAATCGTTGTTTAAAAAATCTACTTTATAGAGTAGCTATACAGTTGTAAAAATAGTCTTTGGTGTTTCACAGTATTACGGTTTTAAAAGTTAACTTTGATGGTTAAAATAATAATTAATGTTGCAATGTTCAAAAATAGTAGAAAAGTTCGTAGAAATAAATACATTCCCACTGACACTGTTGGTTTGTTTTGGCGTAATTCCCTAATAGGTTATCGTGAGGTAATCCAACGATTAGTCGGGACTGCTTTCTACGGACTTTACAAAATGGTCTTAAGGCGGGTCTCCTGCGACACTGTTTTGTGTTTTCTAACACCTAACATCAAACATCTAACAAAATATGTTATATGATTCGGGAAAAAGGGGGGCATACCCACTAAAAAACCAAGTACGTCCCCTCACTTGCCGTTGGGGTCTGGGACCGCCCCGGTTAGGAAATCTCTTGTGTTTACCCCAGCCGAAGTCTTAGTTTGCCCTAGCAGTGGAACATTGTCCGTCATCATTACACCGGAGCTCAGCACAGCGCGAAGACTAGCGCAGCGCATCACTTTCCCTCCGCTCCGTCTCGTCTGTCAATCTGCAAAGCACTAATGAGGGCTTAGCCGCCTCAGCCCTGCGCAAACGTAGACTCTTTATGTGGCCGACACGGACACTATCATACAAAAACGCGATTTGCAGTGCGTTCATATTTGCCGTTACGCGGACACTGCAACCACGTTCTTGTATGTCATATTATGGTTTCCAGAGTCCTATGATTGCGTAGCGCCTTACGCCTTAAGCCCAGTTTGCACCTGGGGGCTAATTGTTTAACTTCAACACCTATCGCAATACCTTTCAAGTACATTGCTTTGCAAGTTTGGTTATTTAAAACTAATTTTACGATAATCAAACTAGCGAAGCAATGTAGGTTCTTACTTCTACTCTACTAAATCACTATAATATTTATAGCTCATGTGCAAACACGTTTCTTGGTTTCTGTATGACGCGGTATTACAAACAAACTAAGATGACGTCACCGTCACGTGACTCCAGTAAATGTGGTTCAGGGTTGCTCAATCACAACGACGATATGAATCACCAAAACGCGCTTCCGTTACGTAGCGTTTTTTTTTATATATCCTCATCAGCCTATGTCCCACTGCTGCGCATAGGCTTTTCCACATGGACACAGCAAGTGAAGAGATTGCTGGATCGTAGGTCTGTATCAGCCGTATCTATGGGACAGGAACAGCTATATCACTCGTTATTGTCTACTAGCTGTCTGCCCGGTACTTCGTCCTCGTAAACACCCGATGCCTTGACGAATTTCCAAAAAAACAACCTTGTCGCGACAGTTATAAACACAACAATGTTTAGTTTTTATGATCGAAGCTTAAGTCGGGTCCGCTGCTCCAGATTTTGAACAGAACATTGTTCGAAAACATAAATTACTCAATGGGCTACATTATTACTCAATGGGCCACGCCCCTTATTTAAGTTTTCGAACAATGTTCTGTTCAAAAATCTGGCGCAGCGGACCCGGCTTTATAGCGGCCGGATGTGACATGTGAGACAGTCTACGCGCTAAAGTACTACACTTGTACTACTGTTTCCGGAGTCAGTATTTACTCGAACTTGATCAAGACTAGGGCATGTAATCCGGAGTTCCGGGTTATTCTTTCCGGTATTTTAAATCCGGAGTTGGAGGCTTCAACATCGCAACTCCGGAGTTCTGTATTCCTAGTTTAAAACCTACACAGCGCAGCAATATCCGTCTCGCCATTGAACTATACCTATTCCAACTCTCGGCATTTAATGAAAGAGACTGGTTTATAATTTTTGACCATTTAATATAAAATACGTAGCTCACTCTCTGACAAAACGCTTGATGCTCTTATTTTCTTAAAAACGCACTTTCAAGAAGAAGGAGAACAATAATCGAAATAATTATAGGTTACAATACATTACCTGTGAATTTGATTGCATTTGCCAAGTAAATGAAAAAGAATATTTCTCTTAATTTTATATTTTGACTAAAAATTTTATTACTTTTACTACTCTGTCAAGAAAGTACCGGGAAAAGATCAATAATACACAAAATGTTAGTTATTCATCCAAATTTATTTTATCGCCTTCAAATTATGCTCCTTCAGAAACGATCCACTTATGCCAACGAATAATCCAATCATCAAAACATTATAACGCTTTTTCCGGAATTGAGTTCAGTTCTCGCCGCGAAGTGTCTTCTACCGAATGAAAACGGGTGCCACGAAGTGGTAATTTGAGTTAAGGAAAAAGAAAGAAGTCGGCTAGAGCCATATCTGGTGAATATGGTGGTTGCTCGATGGTATTTGTTGAGATTTTGGTCAAAAATTCGTTCACAATGATGGCCTTGTGCGAAGGCACATTATCGTGTTGCAAAATCCAAGAATTTTCTTTCCTCAAATTTGGCGCGGATCTCGGATTGGCCTTATTTATCGAGTTTGCTCTCTTAAACTCCGCAAATTGCTCAAATAATATTTTTTAGTTACCGTTTGACCTTTCGGCAAGAATTCCGAGTGCACAACACCGCGATAGTCAAAGAAAACAGTCAACATGACTTTGACTTTTGATCGACTTTGGCGTGGTTTTTTCGGTTTCGGTTCAGTCGGAAGGCGCCACTCCGAAGCTTTTGTTGACTAGTTTGCATGTCAAACTCGTAAACGCACGTCTCGTCACCAGTAACAATGCATTGCATGAATGTTGGGTCGGAATTGACTCGTTCTAGCATGGCCTCAGCGACTCTTAGTTTTTGGAGAAAATTCAGGTCTTTTGGGACTAGCCGAGCGGCAACATGTTTCATAAATGGTACGGATCAACTCGTGAGTCACAGAAAGTTCAGCGGCTATCCTCTCAAACTTGAATAAGGATTTTCAGTCACCATTTCCCATTGGTTAAACTAAGAAGCAAACCTCATTACCGCGCGTCCTATAAAATGTAACCACTATTTAACCGCGACGACGTAGCTTTGAAACCAATAAACATTTTAATGTAAACATATAACTGTCTCATCTACACAAATCGCAAGAACCATGCTGTCACTAAAATTAGACAAAGACAGATACATAGTCATGCGCTGGCGGGCCAGTGTTGCCTGCCATATGAATTTTACCTTTTTTAAAATAAGAAAAAAAATTGAATATTTTTGAAAGCAATTGTTTTATAAAATACATGAATTTAAATAATACTATTATTATAAAGAGGAATGATTTGTTTGTTTGTTTGCATGTAGCCGATAAACTCGGGAACTACTGAATCGATTTTAATATTATTTTTGACCATTAACATGCTACTATTTTAACATAATTGAAACTGTGTTAGCAGGACAGGGCCTCATTCACAATAAGCACCAACGATATTACCAAAACTATACCTTTACCGTTCAGCCGACTTCGTATAGCGCTATCGCATGTGTCAAACGCGATAGCACTATAAAAGTACGTCTAACGACTACATTTCAGCCGTGCGATTCTCTAAGCTAAAGCCTTGATAGCTGCAGCTGCCGCAGCGCTGACAAATGACTCTGTCTCTTTCATATTCATAGAATTGGAAAGAGACAGCAGATCACAGCCATGCGCGCAGCGTCTATGTGTCGCTTAGAGAATCGCATAGCAGTTGTGGTTCGGTTGAGATTATTTAGCGTGATAGCCCCCCAGGACGCGATGCGTTTTCTGAGTGAATGCTTACTTACTGCTTGCGGTGCTGCGGCCGAAATGTCAAGCAGTACTAAGTAGGCATTTGCTTGCAATGTGTGTCGCGATTTATCCCGTTGACATAGTTTTAATATGATGTTTATATGTATTTAAATATGGATATCCGTTAACTAGCCGCCATAGTACAAGCTTCGGCTTAGTTTGGGGCTAGCTCATTGGTGTGATTGTTGAAATATATTTATTTATTTATTATTTACTTTACGAAGATAAAGTTGCGAGGAACAGCTAGTATTTTTTAAATAACATGTCTTGCTTACTAGATACATAAAAGTAAGAATAAGTAATGAAATAATCCTCCTGCCCCCGAAATTCTATCGTTTTCGCTAGTAAGAAGTAGTTAAATTGTGTTCTGAATTACTAAACATAATACCATTTTTTCATTTTGAGAAGTTAAGTAATTTATATGTCAATAATATAGTCATAATCAATGATGTTACAATAAAAAGATTTTAATATAATATCATTGGTCATAATATAATTTTATGTAGGTATTTACTCATGCTGCATGATAAAATGTCACTATTTTAATGAAAAAAAAATTATAAACGTTCTCTTATAGTTTTTGCCCAGTGAATGGACATTTATTCGGCATATACAGACATTTATCGGGCATTTATCCAATGCACCCAAAACGCCCGGGCGTAAACCCATTACTGGCCATAATGGTAGTTTATTTATACAAACAGTAATCAAACTCCGCTATGAAACATCAGTTTTGTGTTTAGTCTCTTTTTTGTATGTTTTCATGCTATAATCTTGTTTTAAATATTTCTTCTCACGGCGTCCTGCATCTTTAGGCACCCTGCAAAATTGATCATTTAATATGATTATTAGATAATTAATTGATTAAATATACTACAAATTAATAAGGAGGAGGAGGAGGAAGGAGCTCGATGGCGCAGCGGCTAGCGCGTTCGGCTTGCGAACTTGCCCGTTAAGCAACTTTCGCAATGCCTGGTCGCTGGATGGGTGACCAAATTTAAAACATCTCGAGCTCCTCCGTGCTTCGGAAGGCACGTTAAGCCGTTGGTCCCGGTTGTTGTCGTAAGATGACAGTCGTTAAAACCCACCAACCCGCATTGGGCCAGCGTGGTGGGTTATGGCCCAATATCCCCTCGTGCATTGTACACGTGGGAGGCCTGTGCCCAGCAGTGGGACGTTTATAGGCTGATGATGATGATGATGATGATGAAATTAATAAGATTGCATTAATCTTTTGAACGAAACTTAAAATATAATTACATATTATTATTTAAAATCGGAGGTTACAACTTCATCCATTGATTAATTTGTTTCTCCCATTAAAGTGGGAAACCAAAACGAGGTTTTTAATGGAAACACTGAACATAAATCACAATATTTGTTATTTAATGATTTTTTTGTGTTTTTACGTCAATATCAATACATTTACAATGTACATACTTATGGAAAGTAATTCCCCTTGAGTTATGATGGTTCTGTGACCTTTAATCGCACTCTTTCACTATGCATTTACTCATTTTCCGTCCGGTTCAACCTGGCCGGCGTCACACTGACTGAGGACTGAACTGACATTAGCTAGGCATATGGCTGTGGCCATATGTGAGGTGACAACGCTTTCGCGCGGTAATTGCTAATCTAGTTTATATATATCAATGCCATTTCCTTCATTTTTGCGATGTTAACTTCAGTTGAAGACGTTGATGGCCTACCAGTGCGAAGCAAATCTTCTATCACATCTCGACCGCTTTTGAACGCTTTGTACCACTCTTATGCACGTGTTTTTGATAAAGTCGATTCACCGTAAGCCTTCCGTAACATTTTCAGTGACTCCCGAACACGAAATTCCAGGGGCGACGCAAAATTTAAGACAAACTCTTTGTTCGGTGTTTTTATCCATTATGAAGTGCGCAATACACACTAGATATAAACTAACTAAAAACAGCACTGTATTTAATCTAAATAACAGATGCAACTCAAACTCCGTGCAAAAATGTATAACAGTTGTGCCAATCTAACAACAAAAAAAATCAAAAAATTGAAATTGGAATCATAAACAAATCATCCGTTCCCGAAACTTTTTTGACAGAATGTATTGTGAGACTGATTGTTTATTATTTTTGTTCAAGTGATTTTACAGATGTGATTTAATATTGGTTGATTTTATACCAAAGAGTTGTAAAACTGATTTTAAACAAAATATCTCGTTAGTTTTTTTTTACTTTGAAAAAGACTAAGTCCGGATTTAGCTCTGAAACTCCGGAATTGAACTGCCAACACCGGAAGCCAGATCCGGAGCTGAAAAGCTTCCGGTTTTACATGCCATAATCAAGACACTCGCAGCTCAAAACGTAAAACAGCACTTTAGTTATTATCCGATCTTTTGGTAGATCTGTAAACCCGAGAGGGGAGAAAACTAAGCTATCAACAATAAGTTAAGTTATATTTTTGTGGTACTGTAATCATGAGATTTAAAATAAAACAATTTTATTTTAGTATGTTTGTAAGTATAAATTTATTTATTCAGTTAGGCACTTGTTACATGGAAGATTAAATATTAAACTTAAACAAATATAAAAATCGGTGCTTTAAGTTAGATTCATGTCATATTTCTCCATTAACTTATTCTAATAATATAAGTATAATATTTTTTATTATTAGTATAAACACAACCTATAACAACTAAGTATTTAATAATACAAAATAAACTTACATTTTAATTTTTTCTACACATCGCCCCGCCGCGGGGCCAGACCGCTTAGCTATCGGACATAATAAAAAATAAGCGGTCGATGTCTAGTGAATGCTTTATTGATGATTCTTCATACAATTATAAAACTGATTGTGTATAATGATAATATAAAAAGTTGTAAGTATGACAATAATGCAATTTCAATATCGCTCCTAGGCACTTCGGGAATGTTTACTGTAAAATCTCTTAAGAAAAATATACTGTATTATATTGTATACTTTGGTAAGTATTATAATTTACTTGTTTCACAGAAAAAATTGTACGTTGTACGTATTCAATTGTCATCTAATTTAATTTAGTTTAATATAGTTCAAATTATAATGAAAATTGACCTCACAAACTGGTCAGTAAGTATTAAATTAAGTTTTATTAGCCCTAATATGGCAAACTAGGTCATCGACACCATCGTACTATCAAACACAAACGTAGCACTGACGGCCGTCGTAGCTCGGCAAAGAATAGTCGTAGCAGCTACGGCGTTTTTAGGTTCCGCGCACGAGCTAGTACTCGTAGCAACTACGCCGTGTTGTTACTGCGGCATGTTACCGTAGCAGCTACCAAATATTAGTTCCTGCGCGCGGGTAAGTTACCTGCTGCAGCTACGGCGCATTAGTTACTTCGGCAAATAACCGTAGCAGCTACGGCGTTCCGGCATGTTAGTTCCTGCGCGCGGGTAAGTTACATACAGTAGCAGCTACGAAGCATTAGTTACTACAGCTACGTCGCTACGGCGCGTTAGTTCCTGCGCACGGTGTAGTGATGCGCGCGACGCAGGCGGCGGCGTAGTTCGGCAGGCAGCCGCTCGTAGCAGCGGCGGCAGGCGGGCCGCTCGTCGTACTCGTAGAACTTGCTGCGCGTGCTCAAAGGCGCGTCGCATACTGCGCACGCGAAGTGGTGCACGCACCACGCCTTGTTCAGCGCGGTGAACACTGAGGACAACCATAAACATATATTCACGTATGCATACATAATGCATGCTAATGTCAGCGATCAATGATCGAATATTTAAGACACGGGGTATTACAAATACATAGCTTCTGTACGCCTAGCATGCGCAACAAGAGATATGTCGCGGACGAGAGACGACAAATCATTTTAAATTGTAGACAAAATTACCACAGTTTTTGTAAAACTACTAAGTCTATTTTTGACATATTATGTAAAGTTCTAAGCGCATCCATGTGTCTTTAGTGTCGATAGACATTAGAGATAAATGGATAAAACACGAGAAAACGGGTCGAGAAGAGTTCTCGTGTTGCGCATGCTAGGCCGGCTGCTGGTATTACAAATACGGCGGTTTATGAGCTGTGATGAATAAGTATTTATTGTATAATATAATTCAGCGTAGATGTGTACTGGTCAACGTGTTACAGGCTGTAACACGTTGACCGTGCCAGTTCCGTTTTTTTTGTATCAATCGGCTGTAACTTACAGCTGATTGATACAAAAAACCGAAACGTTGTGCTTTCATTGATGGTCAATGTCGCGCAACTCATGAAATTGAAACATGTCTGTTTTTAACGCCTCACTTAAAGCAGGGCAGCTCCTGAAATATATGTGTAATTTAAATGAATATGGTATCAATTTTAAGGTCACAGTATAGCCTTTAAAATGGTACTAGTTAAGTTCTTTAGATGGCACGAAACAAGTCACGAGTACTTAGGTGATTCCATACTTTTGCTAGTAAGTGTAGTTCTGGTAAATCTACAATACATTATATTCACGAACTATATCCCCGAAGGGTTAGTCAGGGGCAGGCAATGATAACCGCATAAGCAGTACTGCCACAGTCCACATTTCACCAAATGATAAATGCACATGTGCTCAGCCTGACAGGTGGTGAGTTACCATCGCCGCTCTATGCTGTTGGATGTCCGTTAGTCGTCTTTTACGACATTCAAGGGAAGAGATGGAGCGGTAGTATTCTATCAATGAGGCGCTACCAGAACAGCACATATATAGGGTGTAACAATATCAATAAGCTAACGTTTAAGGGGAGTATCTATACATCACACTGAGCATGCTAACCAAATTTGGTCCAAAACTACAGGCTCGTTACCGAGATAATCAACATTACATTATCATAATTCACCAAAAAATACACCCTTTCCAAACCCGTACAGCTGTACTACACGCACACAAAGATAGCCGAACATGCACATTAAACTCGGAGCACACTGAGCTATCTTTTCATTGACGCTTGCGTGCGTGTTATTAAAGATACAGCATGTTTTATGATGTGCATTATTTTAATTGATTTAGTTTGTTAGAAAACATAACTTTGAAAAATCACTATAAAACTGGAGCCCATTTTTTTGTCATAGTATTCAGAATGATGTATAGATACCGCCCTTAAACGTACGCTTATTGATTTTGTTAGACCCTGTATAATCATCATTAGATAGTAAACCTCCCACTGCTGGGCACAGGCCTTCCCACATGAGCAATAGCACATGCAATTTAATAGGTTGGTAGGTTTAGTGGAAATCAAATACGTGATTGCACACATAGCGTCTGTCTAATAGAGTTTGATTGACCGTTAAAATAGTAATAGTTTTCTAACGGTCATCGAATAATAACTAAAGCATAGAAGGAGTCCAAATGAAACTCGTATAGTTGTCCAATTTTTTCAAATGGGCCATAAACATTGAATGAAAAGAGACAATATGTTGACAAAAACGTCAAATGTCCAGCGAAAAAAAAACCGACCATTTATGATACCGAATTCAAAAGCGACCTATACAAATGTAATTCGAAAGGTGACCATACAAACGGAGTGCCCACTCAAATGTCATCTCCTATACATAATAATCACGACTATTATCCCCGAAGGGTTAGTCAGAGACTAGGCATACGCAATGAGGACAGCAAAAGCAGTCCTCTACCATAGCCCGATTTTCACCAAATAGCGACTGCACATGTGCTCAGCGTGACAGGTGTTACCACCTGTCACGCTGAGCCCATCGCCACTCTTCGGTGTATGTGCAGTATTTAGTCCGTTAGTCGCCTTTTACAAGACCCAAGGGAAGAGAGGAGGTGGTAGTATTCTTTCACCGCTACGCGACACTGCAGCCTGTACCTAGTGTTGCCTTGTTCTGTCCCAACTTAAATGAGGGTATTTTAAAATAAATCATATGACAGTAGTACTATTATTATTAGATATCATTATATTAAGTAGGTTTTATACTATTAATTTCGATCTAACACATAGCTGTGTAAACATGGAGTGGGGTACCACAGAGAATCGAATCGCAGTGATTGCATTACACAAAAATGTAAGAAAACACTAGTCGAGGTTTTTTAACTTGCTACAGCAATTTAAAAAAAAATGTGTTGAACAGAAGTTTAGCCGACAAAACGATAGGGTGTATGCACACAGCTCCCAAGAAGCTACTGAGAAAATTCCGAAGGTCAAAAGAGGCCACCACCCAGCATCTGTGATGGTTTGGTGGGGCGTGTCCTACGAAGGCGTGACAAAGCTCCCTTTTTGTGAACAAGGGGTGAAAACACGAGCAACTAACTACCAAAGCGATATTTTAGAAAAGGTGGTTAAGCCACTAAGTAACGCTGGTAAACAAAGGATATTTTCATATTTCAACAAGACTCAGCACCAGCGCACAAAGCGAAACCAACCCAGTGCTGGTTAGACGTGAATTTAACGGATTTCATCGCCTCTGAAGATTGGCCCTCTGCAAGTCCTGACCTTAATCCTTTGGATTATTGCTTATGGAATATTTTAGAGGTGAAAGCCTGCTCTAAACCTCATCGAAATATCGAGTCGTTAAAAGCAGACTTAGTGAAGACAGTGGCCTCGATACCATTGGATGTGGTACGTGCGGCCATAGATGAACGGCCAGGACGTTTGGAGAAATGTGTATAAGCTAAAGGTGGTCATTTTGAATAGTTTAAATAGTTGTGGTAATCTACACAGTTAAACGTATAAAATATACATGCTTTTAAAATATCACTTCTTTTTTTTTCTTTACACTAGAGGGCCGTCTATTAATCACGAGAGCTTTGAAACAAAAATCACGAAATATCACAAGAGGGGAGTGTGTAGTAAGATATCACGTGTACCTATTTTTTCGTCAAACGCGCGATTTCTAAACCGAAAGCGGCATGTAAAAAAAAACAACCTGCAACCTTTCTGTCTAGACATTTTTCTCATGGTCTTTAATTTTCTAGAATAAAATTAGATCATACTTTATACCTGTATTTAAAGATAATATTCTAAAAATTTTAAGATTCTTTGTAGGTACTAAAAATACACGTGATTTTGAGTGGGGATCGTCTTAAACCTCACCACGTACCATCAAGGGGGAGGGAGAGGTTAAAAAATGCTAAAAAACATCATTGTGTTTAATGGACGGCCCCTAGACATGTTTATATGAGGGACAGAATTTGTGGCAAGACTAGGTACTATTAATACTTAATCTTAATATATAAAAATGAATCAATATTTCCCTTGGTCACGACATCACGCGTGAACGGCTGGACCGATTTCGCTAATTCTTTTTTTGTTGTGTTTGTTATTGTAAGGAGAAGGTTCATGAAAGAAAAAAAATTAAAATAAACTATTTTTTTTATTTTTTTTCAATAAAATAAACTTCCCTACACTCACACCAATTATCTAGCCCAAAGGAAGCTTCGTTATGAAACTCGTTAAATGGTTACTAGACAACGGATAAACATACTTAAAATAGTTAAATGCATACTTACTTATTATACATAGATAACACCCAGACCCAAACAATTTAGAAAAACAATTATTTCTAAATTGACCCGACCGGGGATCGAACCCGGGACCTCAGAGATGGCGACACCATGAAAACCGGTGTACAAACCACTCGACCAAGGAGGTCGTCAGTTCAATTTTTTTTCAATACTCATAATTAAGACAGGACAACGTCTGTCGGGTCGGCTAGTTAACGATAAAATAGAATTTCAATTGTGTCTGGTTTTACGGTGCTCAAGGGGTTAATTAGGTGTGTAACTCACCATCGCCGGCGATCACTTGGTTGCACACGTAGCACAGGTTGCCGAACAGCTGGTGGTAGTGCTGCTCGCAGTACGCCAAGCCCTTCTTCTCGTAGTGCCGGTGGCCGTGGAATGGCTTCTCGCATTTGGCGCACACGAAATGCTACAGCGAAAGATTTAAAGTGAAAAACCTTATACAGCGGATGTGATGATTAATTTTTATCTGAAAAATTATGAAGAAAATGTGTGCTCAAGCGATGGCTCGATATACCCTGGTATTAGTTTTAGTAGTGTTTTTCCGGATTTTCGATGCCTTGCCCGGCTTTGTGATCACACCAACCCGCATTTGGCAAGTGTGGTGATTACCTTATCTTATCTTATCTTAGTGGGGCCTGCAGAGGTCTGCAGCAGCACGTCGACCTATTGGGATCTTTTGTGCAACCCCGTCCTATCACTCTGTTTCC
Organism: Scoparia ambigualis; assembly: GCA_963921215.1. NCBI lineage: Eukaryota > Metazoa > Arthropoda > Insecta > Lepidoptera > Crambidae > Scoparia > Scoparia ambigualis. Next base: position 19,481,000 of record OY992513.1, read on the forward strand.
TCAGTGAAAATGACTGCTATAAGCTTGGCAATGTCTATGTGGGCTTCTGGTTTCGGGTAGGCCAATCCCAGGAGACTCATTCTTTTCCTAGCAAGCTTTTGTGGTTTCAAGTACAAGGTTGGAGTCGATCCGTGTTGATATAAGTGACTTGAGTGTGGCGATTAAGCCAATACCCATCTATTGTGGCGATAACTTGATTTCAATGATGGAGGCCTTTGCCTGCAGTGGGACAGTATACAGGGTGTACTTTACTAATAATGCAAATAAAGTTATTATTACGGAAACAAACATTTGAATTGTTTCTCGGAACATTTTTAAATTCAAGAAATATGGATTTTGTATGAACTCATGAAAAAAACCAAAATTACGTTTACAAAAATAGCAAAAATAAATCTTAAAAATATTTAATACCTCAACGTGCCAATGTTTGCCAAGCGCCGTGACGATCCTCTCTTCGATGGGGCGGCGACAAGCACCGCATATCGGTATGCCCATTTTGTCATGGCAACGCAGGCAGAAGAGACTGTTCTGAAAAAAGAAGGGGAAAAAAATTGAGGATTGGATAATGTAACAAAAAAGATCACCAGATTGCAGTGAGGAGTACGAAAAAGTAACTGTAAAAGTACCTTCAGTACTTACAATACCGTCATTTACAATCAAGGCCTGATGATTACTCTTGCAACCGATCCCAATCGCTCGAGATTGGTATAGCACTGGTGTCGTAATTCAAGAGTACGATCGGGCACGGTTGCAAGAGTAAGCATGCAGGCATGCTGAGACACGATTGAGAACATTTTACTTACAACAGCCAGTGCGAACTGAACTAATTTAAATTTTAAGTATACGATTGAAAACTTATAAAATATTTTAATATGTGCCTTATAAAAAGGAAGGGTGTAAACAGCACCCTCCACCCGTAAACAGCAGAATCGAAGCCGAGGTGAGCCAAGCTTATCACTGTTGCTGTGTATAAAAAAAGTACATACAGTTGTGGTCTATTGCTGCGTAAAAAGTACAAAAATACAAAGATTTGTATTAAGCGTTTTTTTGTGCATGTGGTACTAAATTGATCATTATCAAGTAAACAAAGTGAGGGCAGCACTGCCGCGTCTGCACGCGCTCAAGTGAAAATAGGAGTCCAGGCGCGGAGACAACTGCCCCCATACTCTTGAAACCGATCCTGATCGATCGAGATTGGTATTGTGCGCGGATATTGAGTGAACTAAATGCAAAACTCAATGCTATTTAGTTCACCCAATATGAATCCAAATTAGCGCTGGTGTCGTAACTTAAAGAGGTCGAAACTTCACAATACCAATCTCGATCGATCAGGATCGGTTTCAAGAGTCGCCTTCCACTAAGAGCGGAGCGGGCTCCGTATGGACTCCGTTTAACTCGCAACCGCAATCCTCATAGAAATGCTTCCACTGTGAATGAGCGGACGAAGCGGATCAAAAGAGTAGAAAGAGTTACAAAAGTGGTCACAGAGTTCAGCGGATTTCTAACGGATTCCGTAATGACTCAGCTCAACTCGCAACGCAAAATTTCATAGAAATGCTTCCACCGCGAGCGAGTAAGTGGAGCGGGTTGAGCGAGTTAAAATGGCTCCGCTGCGTCATGGCGTCGCACTCTAGTTCTGTCGGAACACAACAATGCTATAAACATCGTTGTTATGGCGACAGACTTAGATAAGATGGTGGTAGCTAGCCAGGCGGACTTAACAGCCCTACCACAAAGATGTACACCCCGCTGGGAATTTGAACGGACTCTGCTTACACCTTCGCCATCCTCGCCCGCTTTCGTCTGTTTTTCTGCGCCACCTCGCTCATGGCCGCTGACAATGGAAGGCAAACAACTCGCTCGTCTGGCCCCTCTCATTTCCCACCGCAGTCGCTCCGCGAAGCCCGCTGGCAGTGGAAGGCAAATTCTGAAACTCTTTCTTAGTGGATGTCCCAACTATTTTTACTTCGGCCCGCTCAGATCATTAGCTCAGTTTCAGCTCATTACCCTTTTTTAGTGAAAGCGGGCATAATGCCCGCCTTCCACTAAGAGCGGTGCGGGCTCCGTAGGGACTCCGTTTAACTCGCAACCGCAATCCTCATAGAAATGCTTCCACTGTGAATGAGCGGACGAAGCGGATCAAAAGAGTAGAAAGAGTTACAAAAGTGGTCACAGAGTTCAGCGGATTTCTAACGGACTCCGTAATGAGTGTAATGACTCAGCTCAACTCGCAACGCAAAATTTCATAGTATGCTTCCTCCGCGAGCGAGTAAGTGGAGTGGGTTGATAAGCGAGTTAAAATGGGTCCGCTGCAACTCCGCGAAGCGCTCTGGCAATGGAAGGCAAATTCTGAAACTCTTTCTTAGTGGAAGTGCACAACTATTTTTACTCCGGCCCGCTCAGATCATTAGCTCAGTTTCCGCTCATTAGGTACCCTTTTTTAGTGGAAGGCAGGCATTATGCCCGCCTTCCACTAAGAGCGGAGCGGGCTCCGTACGGACTCCGTTTGACTCGCAACGGCAATCTCCATAGAAGTTTCCTAGTTCCCAATGGAAGCACTTCTATGAAAATGGCCGTTGCGAGCTAAACGGAGTCCGTACGGAGCCCGCTCCGCTCTTAGTGGAAGGCGGGCATAGGGCTGTGTATACGACGCGGCTCATATACTTATTTGCTAATATTATTATTTTAAAGTAATTTAAACTTAATTTCTTACTACGTACGGTGTATTTTGCTAGATAAATAAAGTGTGCCGTAGGATGTAGATATGTGTATGTTGGCGGTGTGAACGAATTATGACATCTGATTTTATTATCTGTCAAACGTCAGTCGCCTTGTCAAGTCCGCCGCATGCCACATCGCGAAAGCCTTTACAAATACGTCTACGTGTTATTTTTGAATCCTGGGTCACCGCGCTCAAAGACGTAGCCTACAGGCTGGACCACGGAGCAAAAACAAAGAGGAGGTGTTGCAATCAATGTAGTCCAGCAACTATCAATGTAGTCCTGACGTCACACCGTAGTTGAACTACTTACGACCAGGTGTCGCTTTCGTCAGTACAACTCTCGTTGGCTGGCGAATTGGTTGTTCGTGGCTTATTCTGTCTTTTAAAATTATAAAAAATTCTCGACCCGAACTTTTTGTTAGCATGAAGTGCTGTGTTGTATCGTGTAGTAGTTACACGGATAAAACGAGATTAAACGGAATAAACATATCTTTCCACTCGTAAGTAATATTTAAATTAAATTTATACTTCATCAAATAAAGTTACGACATACACGACATCTAGTAAAATATAGCAGAACTTTTATGACAACTCTGCTAATCTCGTAAATTAGGTAGGTACTTGCTTTGGCTACTGGCCACTAGATGGTTTTCTCCTATTTGGACTCCCCCCGCAACCCGCGCAGCTGAGACACTATTATTATATGAAAAAAGTTGTTACAACACCTCCTCTTTGTTTTTGCTCCGTGGGCTGGACAAATTGTTCCCCTTTGCTGTGTAAACAATATGACGGTGTCGGTGTACGTACCACGTCGTTGGCGGCGTACCCGGAGCGGTTCTTGACCTCGCGCGCGGTGTGGTCCAGCTCCACGGCGCACGTGGCGCACGTGAAGTGGTACCCGTGGTACACCTCGCCGCGGTACCGCAGCGGCTCGCCGTCGATCACGCCGCTGCCACACAACATTAAGAGGCCTATTACATCTCGACTGTGATTTTTGCGTAAAATCGCCAACTTTGGCGTTATGGATCACAGAAACGAAAATACATTAACAATTATGACTTATTGAATAGTGTATAATAGCTATTGGAATAGTGCTTAGCGGCCTCGCTTTTTGTAAATTTTGCTTAACTTTTTAATTAAACCCAAAATTGCAGAGAAAGATTTTCATAAAGTGCGCGAAGGCACTTTTTTGAGCTCATCGATTGAACTACTGTTCTAAACAAGTGAAATAAAAAAATTATGATGTTATCTCTTATATAGTCGAATAATGCGTAGCGGCCTCGGAATTTTTAGATATCATTGATTTTATTAGGAAAAAAATCTTATTCTAAACCAAAAAACTTCGAAAATTGCTATAAATTAACTTTGAATATCTCGATCTCTCGATCTGCGATAATATTATTGAGCAAAATTTATACCAGAGTAACTGTTACTTCATGAGGAATAAAGATTTTATAATGAATTTATTATCCTATTTCGATAGAAACGATAAATACAACTGCAAAATTACTACAAAATGCGAAGCGCCGGTCGTCCGAATTCAACATATGCTCACAGAATGGATATTTGTAATATTATGCACAAATTTCTTACACTATTTCGATAAAAACGATAAATACAACTGCAAAATTACTACAAAATGCGAAAATAGGCATTTTACGCAAAAATCACATTCGATTCGAGATGTAATATCTCTCTTCTATCTATCTTAAGGTCAAGTAACATTTTTAAACACTGAAAAAAGACGACAACTTCAAGCGTGATACGAACCACGCACCTTCCGCATTCCGGGCACCTGCCTTAACCACTTCGACGGGTGAAAACCAGACCTCGGTAGCCAAGTGCGGAAGGTGCGTGGTTCGACTCCCGCCTGAGGTTGTCGTTTTCAGTGTTTAAAATTTTACTTAAATATATTTCAGCGTTAATAAAAACGCTAAAATAGTATAAAAAAAAAGTTAATCATTAAGGCCGCTTCACACATATCAGTGAAGTCACAGTTCCGACACAATACGGGCACAGTGAAAAATATTTTTTCATACATTCTCTATAAACGTTGACAAAACTAATACGTCCGTGATTTGCCGGTGGCGGTACTGACACTGAGAGCACTAACACTGCGAAGTGGGGATGCGTTTATAGAGAATGTATGAAAAGGACTGTGCCGGTACTGTCAGAACTTTGACTTCACTGATATGTATGAAGCAACCTTTACTCATTTTTTTTTATATCTGTCAATAAATGTTTCTAACTCATGGTAGAGGCCATTGGGGTATTACAACTATACAACGTCCAAATTCGATGAAGGATGTTTGTAAACCATGTCGCGTAGCGGTGAAAGAATACCACCACCCCCTCTCTTCCCTTGGATGTCGTAAAAGGCGACTAACGGACTAAAGACTGCACATACATCCAACAGCATAGAGCGGCGATGGGCTTACCACCTGTCACGCTGAGCACATGTGCAGTCGCTATTTGGTGAAAAGTGGACTATGGTAGAAGACTGCTTTTGCTGTCCTCATTGCCTAGTCTTTGACTAACCCTTCGGGGATAATATATAGTCCTCCTCATCGATTTCGACGACGGCGACCCTGACTATAATAATTATTATATTAATTAACCTAAATTGGTATCTAAATAACATGTAAGAATAATTGATTTTCTCATGTGAGCTCTAATGTGGCTCGCTAGACCGAGCTTTGTCTTAAAGACTCTGTCGCAAGAGATACAATAGAGTTGCCCTTGTGAGTTATATGTATATGTATATGTATAGGAGGGATTTGGTCTCTCTTTGCGGATTTGGCGTTTTAGGTCGAGTGAGTTAAGACGATTTTCCTCAAAAGATTTTATATTTTTAAAGATGGTAGAGCGCCATGAAGACCTATTAGAAGCGAGCTCTTCCCAACCTGTAGAGTCAATAGCGCAGGCGTCAGACCTCAGTATTTGGCACACGGTCCTGCCATTTGATATTAAGGATGGATCTGAGACATCTAAGGTGGTATGTGTCGAGTTTCTTAATGTCCTTTCTGTAAAGGCACCATGTCTCTGAGCCATATAGTAGGACAGGTAAGATTAGAGCTTTGTATACGCTAATCTTCGTCTCCAGCTTGAGATCATGACACTTCCAGACACGATCCATGAGTCGTCCGAAACTAGCAGCAGCGTTTGCGATGCGCGAAGGTATCTCCGAAGCTAAGGTGTTATCGTGCCGGATATTGCTACCTAGATATTTAAAGTGTGATACCTCCTCTAGTGGTTTCCCATCCAGATTTAGTATCGCTTTATCAGCTTCGCAGCCCCTGGGTGGCTGTTTTAGAATTTGGGTCTTAGTAACACTGATAACCAAGCCGAACCTTTGACAGGATATATGTAGTGCGTCAACAAAGCTTTAGAGATGCGCCATATTGTTAGACATAAGACATACGTCGTCAGCATAAAGTACCTCCAGTACATAGATCTGCTGCACTTTGGATTTCGCTCTAAATCTTGAAATGTCAAACACGCCTTTTTCAGTTCGGAAATTAAGCTGGATCTGGTTACTACAACATTGCAGCGCATCTCTCATGACAACTGCAAAGTAAATGGCAAAGAGTGTAGGCGCCATCACGCAACCCTGTTTTACTCCACTTGTGATTTGGATATCCTCAGAAAGTTTCTTTTTTCATGTTGAACCTGCGCTTTCATACCAACATGAAATTGGCGTATAAGATTGACGAACTTCTTCGGGTACCCAGATTTTAGGAGAACAAGGCAAAGGGCCTCGCGTGGAACTCTGTCAAATGCTTTCTCAAGATCGACAAAGCACATGTAGAGTGGCTGTTGATGTTCAAGGCTCTTCTCCTGGAGTTGCCTTACGACACTTATTGCGTCGATAGTACCCCTACTCAGACGGAAGCCACATTGGCTTTCAGGTAGGTACATCTCAGCTACTTTGCTAAGGCGGGTGTTAACAATGTGCGCGAAGACCTTACCGGCACTAGCAAGGAACGATATACCGCGGTAAGAGCTGCAATCGGAGACATCTCCTTTCCCTTTGTACGAGGGCAATGTAGGAGCGTATGCACTTATAAGATGGACGTTTTTATTGTTAGAAATAGGCAGGCGTAGAGAGTCGTTAGGGCGGTCATTGACACCGTCAGGAAAGACACTCAGATCTCTAGCCAAGCCATTGTGTACTGCAAAGCCTACTCCGTTTCCCGCCCGTTCGCCGGCAGGACGTCCACTCCAGTAATATGTGTATCCGCCGAGCTGCTCACATAGTTCTCCACTGTCACTCAGGTGGGTTTCACTAATTGCAGCTATGTCGATGTTGTATCGGGATAACTCTCTTGCTATGAGAGCAGTTTTTCTTTCTGGACATAAGTTACGGTCACTATCTAGCAAAGTTCGAACGTTCCATGTGGCAAAGCAAAGTCGTTTTGGTTTTAGAGTAGATCGATTATTATTATATTTGTTGTGACCGCGTTGACGATGTCTAGATGCCCGCGGTTTGGCATCCAGATATTGGGTGAGACGGACTATTAGGCCACATTTTCTAGGCCCCTCCTCTGTGCAGAGGAAAGCAGAGCGATCCTAAATAGGGCTGCTTTGTCGCCAGTCGTGCTGCCGAACCCCTAATTCCGCCTATATCGACTCCGGGAGCGACCACTCTCTCCTGACCGCCTACGTGCAGGATGCTAATTAAGGCCTCGACACATCGTTGCCTTAACCTCACTGCCAACACCCTATCGCCGCAGGACTTGTTTAAAAGCTCGGATCCATTATGAGTAAATAGCCAGGGTCATCTGCGCGTGAAGTTATTTAAAGTGAGCTAACGGTTGCGCTGGTGTAAGTCCACTCTCTCGTCCCGCCCTCTGTAGTCCAATGGTCCGGAGAACCGGTAAGATTGGCAGAGATTAGGGTGCAGCGAAAAGGCCGTGACCCACTACATGAATCCTACCAAACGCCCTTGAGGTTCTTCGCATTACCTTTTTGCAAAGTTGGTCAAGAAATGTGCCATAACTATGCAGGTGTGATCAGGGATCTTCCGATAGCTACTCTACAGATAGTCGTAGATGCGGCCCCCTTCCCTAGGGTTAGCCCACTGTCGTGGTTTACCGGAGTGTGGCCGCTGTGACTACAGCTTCTTGGAGCCACTAGGGAAGAGATTATGGAGGTTAAATAGCGCGAACTCTCCATTACACTCCTTAGTATCATATACATTCACTTACTTAGTGAATGTATATGAGTAAACTTCCTCCGATTTATGTTTCAATTATACGACTATCCTGTAGTTACTTAATAAGAACACATCAGAGCAAACTTTTAAAATGTTCCATAATATCTTAAATGGCAAAATTGAAGTAATAATAAAATATTGTCATTATCAATTAATAGCAAGCACTCAACACTAACTGGCATTTATGGCACATATAGTTCTGCAATCCATCAGCCTTGATGCGAGCGTTGCAGCCATGGCAAAGGGCGCGGCCAGCGTGCTTGATGAAACCTGCGTCAGCCAGCTCTATGTTACACTCCTCGCAGCGGAAGCAAGCTGGGTGCCAGTTGGCATTCATGGCCTTGATCACACGTCCTATTATAAATTCACCTGAAAATAACCCACATTAATTTAGAACGAAAAAAAAATGATTATACAAGGACCTAAGGACATAAGGATTAGTAAAATGACCCTTAACATAACCGAGACCAACATCCATTCATTCCATGATTTCGAAGATTCTTTGTATAGAATTTTATACAATATCTTAAAATAAGTGCAGCAATTATTTCTGCTCAATGTTACTTGTTTTGATGTCCATTATGTGAATAATTCGGCTTTGTTAACCGTCTTTTTACAACTTGTAGACAATTATTTGTTTGATATACTTAATAGGAGAAAATCCTGTAACGGTTTACCACCACTACCACTAGTGGCTATGGCTGATGCACATTACGCATTTTTTTGGTATGATATTTTCCAATGGCCATTATGATGCTTTGCTAACATCACATAATATAATTATAATAAGAAATTAATGATTTTTTAATTAACTTACCACACTTTCCGCAGCATGGTGCAAATAGAACTTGGAAATCACGTTCGCAATATTTGCGGCCCTCAAACTCATAGAAAACACCTTCAGGAAACACTCTAAAGCACTGGGCACATCTGTCAGGACAATATTTATTAATTATTTTCTTATTAAAATAACAAATATAACATAATTGGATCAATGTAATCTTACAAATAAAACAATAATTTAAAAATAAAAGGAGAAGCTTGATGGTGTACGTTGCAGCTAAGGCATTTGGTAAAGTCTAAAAACCTGCGTTGGGCCAGTGTAGTGGGCTACGGTCCATTTTCCCCATAAGCTGTTGTCCATGTGGGAAATCCTGTGCCCAGCAGTGGGATATTAAAAGGTTGATTATGAGTAAAAAACACAATTTGAAAAACTTACACAAAACAGTTTGTATGCCAAAGTTCTCCATTGGAGTTCACAATCTTTTCATTAGCTTCAAAGCCATCACCACAACGGGTGCAGAACATATTGTCCAAAGACATTGTTGCAATTCTGAAACAATTATTAAACTAATTTATGGAATGTACACATAAAATGTTATTTGGTGAAAAAACAACAAAGTGATTGTTGAGACAAACTTCCTCAACGGCATAGCAAACTAGGAAAATGTGCTTAACTTGTTAATAATGACAGACCACAGGTTTTAAATACTTACGTATTTTAGTGATAATAATGGATAGTCACAATAATAATAATTATTATTAAGCAAATGGATGTTAACTAAGAATTACTTAATATAATATCTCAAATAGCAAGTTAAACATCCCAACCTGCTTTCTAGGAGTGAAACATTTATAAATTTATAAAAAATGTATTATTTTGATTTATATATTTAGTTAGTTATATTACTTGAATTAATATGGTACAAAGCCAATCACATAAACTAAAGAAACAATCAATGAGTTTTATAAAAACTCCAATCATATCAAGTTATTAAAATGATATTTAAAGGTTACACTTTTATTGCTATCATACAGGTAACATTATGCTACCTGGATTACATAGCTCACAGCATAGTAATAAAGTTTTCAGATATATCTACCTATAATTTATTGTTCTTGGATTCATTTAGATTATAAAACGAACTGTAAGTAAGTATTTTTAATTTTTTATTATATATGATAACTGTAATATTATGTGTCGAAAATTATAACTAATTTGTATTAGTGTTTTGTCTTTTAGCTGTATTTAATGCCCTAAAGACATTTATTTTAATTTTTGATGGATAATAACAGCTGGTGTTTTTGTTAAAAATAAGCATTTTAATTAATTTTACATGATAATATGACCCAAGCATAACTTCTCTTTTGGAAATGTTACGAATGCTAATAGTAATGTGTGGGTGCTCATGAGTGGTGACCAAGCCTTGTAAGTAGGTTAGCCACTCCCTCCTCAACAAATGTTTCTTACCCAGGCATTTTTCACTTCAAATGTTTATTACTATATAAAACAAATCCCGTGAATATAAAACACTCTGTCAAAAAAAGAAATATAGTTTATAAAAAGACACCAACTAAAATTCATCAGCGCTGGAACACTCAATGATGTAATGTCATCATTAAAAATAGAACAAGGATGAATAACTTACACAGTACTGGTTATTTCGTCGAATATGTGTATAACATTTATAAAACGTACTTTCAATTAAGTAGGTAACACCAGCTAGAATTGATTTCAAGTAGATGTACTTCTTAGAACTGTTTTAATTCTAAAAATGTAAAACCAATTACCAAGTAAAAATAAATAAAATTGTACCTCAACTCAACTCAACCAACCAACCGCAACTTGACAGTTGACACAAACACACTTTTTTTAAATATATATTTGATCCATGAAGGAACAGGTCTGAGACCATACTGCCTAGTCATTAGTATTTTATTCCATTTTTTCCGTAGATGATAATGAGTGGTGATTAAGATGATGCAAACACTTAATGGTTAATAATCCACTATTATTTCACATTAATGTTCGAAAAAACACAAATTTTAGAAAATTAAACAAAACTGCAGACATGACGCTACACTTTCCCGCCAAGAAGTCCTCTCTCCTCTGACACAAACACATTTTTTTTATAATTTTTTTTTTATATTTGTTTCGTGAAGGAACAGGCTAAGATCAGAGACCATACTGCCTAGTCATTAGTATTTTTATTTCTTTTTTTTTCCCCTTGATGTTAATGAGTGGTGATTAAGATGATGAATGATAAATGATGTTCCCGAAACCCCTTGAGCCCTCAGTAAAGATGTGAGACTTTACTGAGGTCTCACACGGACTTCTTGAGAGAATTTGAAAAGTGATGTTGCATTGTTTTGTTACATTTGCCAAATCTCATGCACGTTCACAAACACTTAACGGTTAATAATCCACTATTATTTCACATTAATATTCGAAAAAACACGAATTTTAGAAAATAAAACAAAACTGCAGACATGACGCTTCACTTTCCCGCCAAGAAGTCCTTTTCTAAATAAATATTTGTTCCGTGAAGGAACAGGCTAAGGTCTGAGACCATACTGCCTAGTCATTAGTTTCTTTATTTCTTTTTTTCCCTTGATGATAATGAGTGGCGATTATGATGATGAATGATAAATGATGTTCCCCAAACCCCTTGAGTCCTCAGTAAAGATGTGGGATTTTACTGGGGTCTCACTCGGACTTCTTGAGAGAATTTGAAAAGTGATGTTACACTGTTTTGTTTCATTTGCCAACACTCATGCACGTTCACAAACACTTAACACTTAATAATCCACTATTATTTTACATCATTGTTCGAAAAAACACAAATTTTAGAAAATAAAACAAAACTGCAGACATGACACTTCACTTTCCCGCCAAGAAGTCCTGACACAAACACACAATCACAAAAAATTAGAGATGGGTAGGTCCGGGGTTGGATATGAATCCGCGGACCTGCATCACACGCGTGAATGATGTATGTTAAAGCTCAATGGATGTATGTATACACGGCGTCAGATCAACCTACCCAAAACTATCAATTTTCAAAATCAATTTTGAACTTTATTGTTTGGTTTTAATGATCAATATTCATTGGAGAAATTTGACAGTTTAGGGTAGGTTGATCCAGTGGCGGATACAGAAAAACTCAAAAGGAGGGGGCGCTAAACATATCTTGACTTGAGCTACCTTTACTTTTATCGTAATAAAAAAATAATCAAGTCACATGCAAAGTTTAAAAAAGTTTTATTCAAACTGATTATAATTTATACAAGACAGTGCCATCTTATGATATAAAATAGTCACAATTGTGGTTCTCTTCCTTAAATGATGAATTCTGTGCGCCTATTCTTCCTGACAAATTGGTGAATTACATCGTCAATAGGACCATCCATGTCAGGGTGAGTGTTCAACAGAGCTAAGCCATTAAGTCGATCTTCCTTCATTGTCGACCTCAGCCATGTCTTTGTACGCCGCAATGTTGAAAACTTCTTTCTACTGTAGCAATAGATACAGGTAGACAAGCAAATATTTTGTACAGCGTGTGCAAAGTAGGATACTCAGATCTAGGACAAACAGACAACGCTTGCATAACATAATCACGATCATTAAGCGCGTTTATGCTCGTTTGCTTGTATTGAAGAGTTGATTATCAGTCTCTTTTTAATCACAAAGGGTGATTCTTCTTCACAGAACGGTAGTTCAGTTAAGCACTGATTCAATTTGTGTGCCAGATCATTACCGGCGTGTTTCAGTAGTTGTGAGGGCAAAAGTATGTTGAATTTTAAATGAAAAATATTTTCTTTACCAGTGTTGGAATAAAAACAGTTATTTTCCAGTATGTCATAGCATCATCGTTATGATCGCAGTTTTTCCTGTGTCTTTGTCTGCCTGTAAGACGAGAAACACTCATCTCCACGTCTAACTCTTTCATAACTGCTAACTCTTCAACAATGCGAGCAAAGAGGCTATCAGCATCTCTCATGCCGTTGTACACCTTGAGCGTCGAAACTAATTTTGCTTTTGCCATCACGACGTCCAAGCTAGGGTCTTGTAAGATTTTGCTGACTGGATATGTTATGCACATAGTGTCACTCAGCGTAAAAAGCGTGATAATAAACTCGCAATTAGAAAGAGCTCGAAGGAGAATATTTGCTTTGGCTCCAAGACTGTATTTCTTTAAAAACGTTGCAAACTGTTCCGAGATCAGCTGCGAATTGAATAACCGCATCATGCCGCTCTACCCATCTCGTTTGACAATGTGACTGCAGCGAGTGTTTTAGGTGACTCTTCAATGTTGCGAACCGCTTGCTAGACGCTGTAAAGAACGATATTACTTCTTCAATAGTACCAAGTGAGTTTCTCACACTTGTAACTTTGCAACTACGAGAGACAGCGAGGTTCAGCTGATGACTTCGACACGGTGCTACTTGCGCGTTGATAACTTTCTTTTTTATTGTAGCCACAGCTCTTTTCCATTCTGACATATTAACTGAGCAACATCACAGCTTATACCCACACAGTTCTCCAGTGACAGAGAAAGGTTTTCCATTCTCCTTAGAATCGTAGTACCCAATACTTCACCAGTAATGCTACGCTCTTGACTCTCTTGCGGTTCATCGTCAATGTTTCCACTACAATCATTGTTTTTATGGATGTCAACGAAACCCAAAAATCTTTCGTGTAATTTGCCGTCACCATCAACATATCTTGCAGCTAAACTCAGTTGAGCGATGTGCGCTATGTCCGTAGTCTTATCGAAGATGACGCTGTAATAACGAGCATCTTTGATTTCCTCCAGTATTCTCGATAAAATCACTGTTTCACAGCATGAAATAAGTTCGTTACACGTTGTTTTACTTATGTAAGTGGCGTTCGCTTTAGTGGTCGCAAGGTGATGTTTTAGTTGCAAGTCTCCAGCGTCAATTCTAAACCTTAGAAGAGCTCTAAAGTTTCCCTCGTTACTCACTATACTTTCACTATCATTTTCTTTTTCAAAAGACTCCCATCATCTTTATGCCACCGCAGATGAATATTTTGCTTTCCAAGAAATATGGTTGTTTTTATTATAGGTACAAGACGGTCTCTGTTTTCTCTAATGCTTTCCATTCTCTGTCTTGATAACTGATTTATGACCTCAAGTTCGCGGTTGTCTCGTGTCGCCAAAAATAACATGGAGGGAAAGTACCTTGAATATTGTAGATGGAACATTTTACTGAAAGAAGACATTATTTGAATTTAAAAAACTATTTAAACTGCATTCATAGATATTTAAATAATTACTAAGTTGAAAATTCCATTATGTTATGATTAACCCAATTTTTAAAGTAAGGATCAAAATTTTAGTACTATACTCGGATGTAATATTTGGTCCGAGTCCTATAGTACTATAGGTTAAAGTTAGGAAGGAGATTTTTTTACTCATAATAAAAGTGCAATCAATAGCCCTTCCGCTCAGGCGTTTGACGAGATTGGACGTGTGCAGCTTTGTCTCGGAAATTAATTTTGAAATTTTTAATTTAAATTGTCTCGGACTTCGCCATTTGTTGAGACCGTGAATTCGCCTAGCTGTCTTCGGAGCCCCGCATTGAAGAATAAAATTGAAGAAATATTTTTCCGTGCGGTGATTTGAACCCGGAATTCGTAGGTGAGTGTTGAAGCCTAACGCCTAATCCGTTGAACCAAGAAGGCTGAGCTCGACCGAGCCGAAATAAGCGAATAGTAGCTGCATCTCACTGCCTTCTATTCTAACTGCCTGGTACCTGTTACTTCGCTTACCTACAGTAACTAACTCATTTCGTCATGCCCATGCGACGTTCCCCACCCCCCGCAACGTCTGCTCCTGTTGTGGCACACGCTGCTGTTGCCGGGCCGTCCCATACCTGTGACTCTGATACACCCACGGAACGTAGCGGAGGTAGCAATGTTAGCGTCCGACGTAAACGAAGACGTGAAATTGACGACGATATTAAAGACCTAAAGGCTGAAATGAAGGAGTCTTTTACTTCGTTGTCGGGTACAGTCGAGAAACGATTTAATGAAATAAAGCAACAAAACTCCGAGTTGAGTTCAAGCTTGCAATTTATGTCTGATAGCTACGACAATGTTACAAAAATACTTCAAAGTATGGAAGAAGATAGAAAGAAGGACAAAAAATATGTTTTATTCTTAGAGGACAAAATAGAAGCTCTGGAACGGAAGATTAAGACGACTGGTCTTGAGATTCGTAATGTGCCAAAGCTGTCTCAAGATGACAAACTAACCGAAACGAAAGATGATATTTGTAAAGTAGTAAAAAAATTGGCTGAATCTGTTGACGTTAAGCTGCAAGATCACGACTTCAGAGACGTCTATAGAGTAAACTCTAGGAAAGAGTCAACCAGACCCATCATTGTTGAGCTCAATAGCGCAATTAAGAAAGAAAAAATAATCCAAGCAATAAAAAGTTTTAATAAGAAGAAAGGCGCTAAGCTGAACACCGAGCACCTTAAAATCAAGGGACCCGTCAAACCGGTTTATGTGACAGAGACCCTTACACTCAAAGCCCAAAAACTCTTTTACATGTCTCGTGAATTTGCGCGAGAAAATGGATATTCTTATTGTTGGACCTCAAAGGGTAATTGTATCTTCGTAAAGCTGAGGGTCTATCCCTTTCCCGTATCGAGTCTGAAGAAGATATTGTTAAACTTAAGAACAACAATTGACTTTTTTATGTTTTAATCCATGTTTTTATTGTGGTGAAATTGACTTATAGTGACATAGTTTTAATTTTACGACTAATTTTGCTTTTTTGTTGCTGCATGCTTTTAAAAATAATGTCTCTCTTGAGAGACAGTTGCATTTTACTTTACAATTTTGTTTTTTACAAGTCAATTACAAATTCAAAAACACATAAGACCCACTACTCTCTTATACTACGTATAAATAAAAAAAAGATGTATCACTCACATATACATAAGCATAACTTAGTTTTTTATAATTTATTTACAATCACACGTAAACAATGCTCTCACTTACAATTACAACTGTTTAACAAAATATGTATATTACACACACACTTATGTGTAGAGTATGTCTTAGTTATTTACAGATTATTCTTTAGCAATCACTTACATTTGTCTAACCCACAGTTAACCAAATTAAAAAATATTCCGGATTCACACAGTCACGTTTTGGCTTCCTACAAACTATTTACATACACACGTACACACATGCCATACAAACAACTATTTATAATTAAAACAAAAACCAAAATACACAGTCTATCGAGCAGGAGGACTGCAGAAATATTCTTTCTGTGAACAATGATGGTCTTAAAATAATTACACAGAATATACGGAGTATTTCCGCTAATAGGAGTGGTCTCCAGTCCTTATTCTGTAGTATTTCCATTGAACAGGATGTAATTATACTCACTGAATGTTGGCTATCTCGTAATCCCAACATTCCCTTACTGGATGGTTACAACCATTATTTAACTAATAGACGAATAAATCAGAATGATGGAATAGTTGTTTACATAAGGAGATCTATGAGTGATATTGTAGTAACTGAGCCTGATTTTATGAATGCAAATTGTCTACTTGTAAAAATCAGTAATAATACGTGTGTCCTGGCAATATATAGACCACCTTCTTTCAAAGATATTGCAAATTTTCTGAGCTCTTTGGACCAAATTCTATCTAGTTGTTCTCGGTACACCGATTGCATACTAATCGGAGATATCAACATAGACATATCTGACTGTAATAGTGATAGAAACTCTGCTGACTATTTGACTCTTAGTGCAAGTCATGGTCTTCTACCTGCCCACTCTAAAATAACGCATGGCAAAACATCCCTAGATCATGTTATTATAAGAACCAAACTTAAAGCTACTACAATAGTACTAGATTCGACTGTCACTGATCACAACGCGGTAATATTGTCATTAGAAAAAATTAAAATCAATAACTCTGTTTGCAGGAAAACTAAAATTGATTATTTGACCTTGGACAAAAATGTTAAAAACATTGATTTTTCTCATATTTATAAATGTACAGATACAAACGATGCTTTTGAGTACTTTGTTAATTCTTTGACTAGAAGTTTACATGCTAGTTCCTCTAATTACACCGTGCCACATCGCTTAAAAATTCTCAAACCTTGGATTACCCCTGGTTTACTCCGTTGCATCAGGAACAGGGACAGAATGTATAAAAAAACAGTACGACACCCGAATAATGAAATACAGACAACGTACAAAAGATATCGTAATTTTTGCAATGGCCTACTCAAAACGCTTAAAAGACAATATGAAACCAATGAGCTTCATAGGGCAAAGTCGAATCCAAAAAAGCTCTGGAATGTCATACGAGAAGTCACTCACACTACCAAGAGTAACTCTTCCGCTAGTGATTTACTAAAATTTGGAACATCCCCTGAAGATTTAGTCAACAAAGTCAATAACTTTTTTCTTAATATTGGTAAAGATCTGGCGGATAAAGTTTTAAAGTTTAAAGACACCGACAAGATCGACGTAGGTTCCGAGAGCTCCTTCTGTGGTTCTTTTGTTTTCCTAGAAACTGATGAACTTGAAGTAGAGCGTTTGATCAATTCTTTGCGGAATGATTGTGCGGTTGGAATTGATCGTATTTCGTTTCACTTCCTTAAAACGTATAAAATTATTTTGATACCGCCATTAACATATACAGCTTGTATCAAGCGGGGCCAGCCATATTTCACGTACCTAATCAGTTACTTTTAGTGAGCTGGCACACATAAAAACATTTCTTGATATCTCGGGCATTGTGGAAGTACATACTTTTGAAAATAATACGAGTTTATCGACATTATGACAACACTAACAAACAGCTGATCAAACAGCTGATTGGAGTAATGAACTCTGTCTAGTGTTACTTCCTCCTTTGCCTCTGCTGTGACCCTAGTATTTTTGTGCCTATTGTGCTGACTCCACCCGCTTTCAACTATTTATTTTTGATAAAGTTTAAAGGGTTCCGTGTTGTTATTTTTTTCACTATGAACATAAGTTACGACTACCAACTTTTATTAGTTATAAAAGAAAATTAAGACGTTCATTTAGTCAATTATTCTGTGTTCCTATCACCAGGTCAGGTCATACGAAACGCACTGAGAAATGTCTTACTTCGCATAGCATTTCTACTTTGCTTAGACCGCGATTTTCTAAGCGACACATAGACTCTGTGATTGCTGTCTCTTTCCGATTCTATGAATATGAAAGAGGCAGAGTCAATTCTCAGCGCTGCGGCAGCCGCTACTACCAAGGCTTTAACTTAGAGAATCGCACTGCTGAACAATAACTAAAGCAGTATTGTTCTGAGGCTTAGACAAGTAAATGTTTGTGAATACGGGTTTTATTCAGCACTGTACTAAACTCACCCGTTTACACGCAGTAAAAGTAACAAAACAAAAAAATCTGTCACCATGTGAGTTTTCATTGTAACATTTATGTCGGCTCTAAAAATACAGAAAATAATAATGTTAATAATTTGAACAGTGATAAAAAATGACTTAACTAATTTAAAAATATTGCTAGTTTTCGTAACTGTAGTCTAAATTTCGAACCCTAAAAACTACTAGGGTTATGGGCGGTATTAACTTCTAGAAACCCAAGCGGTCGCATGAGACCGCAGTTGACAGTGCGCGCATATTCCTGCCTTTGTGGGAGCGGGCAAACTACATTTTCAGAATTCTAAGTACCAGGAGTAGGCGGCACACCCCACAATAGCAACGCCCAATTGTGCGGTAGGTTTGTTTGCATGTTTGCCTACAATTTTTTCGCAGTTGTTTGTGAAAGCTTGCAGAGTGCATACCTACTTTAAGTTAGTTTTTTGCTGTTTGGTTTCGATTCGACTACCTATTAAAGCAATATGGCATTTCTAAGTAATCAGGAGTATTACGAAATTATTCTTTGTGTCGGAGCAGCTAAAGGCAGTCTCCGTGGTGCTCGTGAACTGTACCGCGAGAGATTCATCGACGGCAGACCAGAAGCTTAGCAGCGACGCTTGCCATCGGCGGATTGCTTTCGACGAATGGTTTTGCGTCTCCAGCAGACTGGATCCTTTCATGGGACGAGTCCGGAGGTCCAGCCAAATATGCGGGACCCGGGTTTTGAGGTGTTGTGCTTGTGTTTTGCTGTGTTGGAGCCACTTTTGTAAACTGTTTATTGTGAAGTGCAGTGGACTACACGTGCTTCGCTTTACCTCTCAAGCCCCAAGCGGCAAGAAGTGAATCTTTGTGTGCTGTTTTTATCAGATTTATCTAATGTAAGTACTGTTGTTTATTAGAAAATTATTATTCTGACTAATGATTAGTAGGTAATAAATTGTAAGAAATACATCGAAATACGACTAAAATAATACGTGATGTAATCCGTTAGCATGTTTCCAATTTCCGAGTGAATTGTAACAATATTTGTTTTGTTTACTGTTACATGATAACTTTGTTAAGTATTTTTAATGTTTTAAACAGTTTTTAGCTTGACAATTTTTTTATCGACTGACCGTGACGTGAGTGAGTGAATTTCTCCAATGAATATTGATCCTTAGGACCTAACAATAAAGTTCAAAATTGATTGTACCGGCCGGCCGAGAACTGACGAGCCAGAGTGAGGCCAGTGAGTGGGGAAATCTTGTTGGCGTAAAACCATTTCGAGTGACGCTACAGTTTTACGCCAGAACTGACGCGCAAAACTGATCGTCAGTGGCCAGCTTAAGAGTACCTAGTACAATTATCTATTCTGTGACTACACCTCAAAGTGCTTCGCTTTAGTTGTATTGAGTTATTTCAAAAATAAGTCATTTTAATCTAGACTTATCTTATGTAGGTACCTACCTAGTCGTAGGTAAGCGTACCTATCTACTTTAGAGTCGAAACAATGTGACTGTAAAATGAAAATATTTTTATTACTTTGATAATAATTACTTAGGTAGGTAAGTACCTACTTAATACAAATTATTAAATCACGAAAGTAAAATAGCTGCCTACATAAGTGTCCAACAAAAAATGCCGCCAAGCGACTGCCGACAAACAACCCAGGCGGGTTGTTTGTGTCAAATGTGCCGCCATGGTCAAAGGTTTTTGATTTTCGCCGCCCGCCGCCGTCACAGTAAAACCTCTTGTTTGTAAAACTGTGCGCCTGGTAGGGGGCGGAGGCGTGGCTGACTAGGGCACGCAGTTTTTTAAACAGGAGTTGCACTGTAGGCAGTATATCATACAGAGTTCATGACCCTGCTAGTGATGGCTTTAGCTTGTTCTGATTATAAATTAACGACAGATTAACTTTGTTTATAAATGCAAAAACAAATTAAATTTAGCTTATCTTACTAGGGTATATAAAGAAAGGGTCGTAACTAGGGTTAATTTGAAACCCTGGATTAAGGCTGGCCCCGCTTGATACACGCTGTATTATTAATTTATGCATAACTACTGGTGTATTTCCAGATATTCTTAAAAAAGCTCTGATTCATCCAATATATAAGTCTGGGGAAAGAAACCGTGTCATTAATTACCGACCCATATCAGTTTTACCGGCACTATCTAAAATCGTGGAAAAAATAATGAACAACCGCCTTATAACATATCTCGAGAATAATAATCTACTCTCTAGTTGTCAATACGGTTTTAGAAATAAACGATCCACAGACGACGCTGTCCATGTTTTAACAAATCATATAGTGCATTCTATCGATAAAGGTAATAAGTGTATCGCGGTATTTCTAGATCTCGCTAAAGCCTTTGACACGGTCTCAATTCCCAAACTTCTTACTAAGCTTGAAAAGCTTGGAATTAGAAACAACCAGCTTAATCTATTTCGCAGTTACCTTACCAATCGCGCTCAATCCGTGAAGATAGACGACTTCACTAGCACTGCTCTTTCGATAGAGTATGGAGTTCCTCAGGGAAGTATACTGGGGCCTACCCTTTTTTTGGTGTATGTCAATAATATGTGCAAAGTTAATCTGACACATGGAAGAATGGTGGCTTTTGCCGATGATACAGCTCTGGTATTTTCTGCAAATACATGGGAACAGACTTTTCTTGCTGCACAAAATGGTTTTACTAAGGTGATGAGATGGCTCGCCGATAACACCTTGTCCCTAAACGTAGAAAAAACAAAATACCTAACTTTTAGTATCAAACACAATCCGGCTGACTCCAACCAACATTACATTGCTGCTCATAATCATCTTAGTGACACTAATATTCTCTGCGACTGCCCAAGGATTGTTAAAGCTGTGTCAATAAAATACTTAGGCGTATTGCTTGACGAAAGGCTTTCATTTGTGCCACATATTGAACTACTGTCAAAAAGAGTTCACAAACTTATTTACATTTTTAAACATCTTAGACACGTTGCGGAATCTAGTACCCTAAAGATAGTATATTACGCTCTATGCCAGTCCTTATTGGGTTACTGCATATCATCATAAGGCTCACTTATTAAGACTGGAACGTGCACAGCGAGCTGTACTAGAAGTTAGCACTTTCAAACCCTTTCGTTTCCCAACAAAAGATCTTTACGAGCACTGTGAGGTGTTGACGGTGCGTCAACTTTTCATTTTGCAAATTATTTTAAGACAACACTCTGATATTGCACTAATAAACCCTCCAAAACGTAACCGCTCTATACGTATTAAAAAGTTCCCCAATTCAAATATCTCCAGGACTTCTTTCAGTAAAAAATTCTATTACTTTTTGGGTCCTTTCTTATTTAATAAAATTAATGGTAAATTAACAATTGACTCTAAAAATAAATATGCTTGTAAAAAGGTTGTCACTGATTGGCTTTTAAATTTAAGTTACGATGAAACAGAGAAACTTCTTCTACCGATGCGCTGATCTTAGCAATTATTATTTATAAACCTTATATTAATTATAAAAATTACTAAGGAATTTACTCACACAAGCTAACACACACATACATACATACACACACAATCACACAACACACACACACCCTCACACACCCTCACACACACACACACCCTCACACACACACACACCCTCACACACACACACACACACACCCCTGTTTGTACAGACGGCCTTTCGAGGACTATGGTTTTATATGACCCATCCGAGGACTCTCTCAAAAACCATGTTAATGACCTTGTATTGTTACTTTAGAACGATAGAAAGAAACAGAAAACACTTTGTTAATGATCAGGTCTATTTGTCTAACGTTATTGCAGCATTTTATTTATTAACTTTTCTTTACCAATGCGTGGACTTATTATACACTGCCAACGCTTGTGGAGACATCTTTCCGAGGACGTCTGTGTGTACCTTTCGAGGACCCAATCGCCTGACTATACATGGCAATCCGGGGACTCATTTTCACACACTTTCTCTTGAATCCTATACAATTCGAGGACCGTGTGTTTGACTGTACAGAAACAATATGAGGACGTTTTTCCGAGTCCCGCATGTACAAAGCGAGGACCATAATGTGTAAACATAACATGTTTTAAGTACCATTCGAGAACATTTATTTTGTAAATAACATTCGATGTGGCCCTGATGTACATAAGCTCTTTACTTGACCGGACCTGATTTATGTTAAGTGATGATAAGGTATGTGAAATCGCGTTATTCCCGGTATCCTTAACCACTAAGGAACTGGCTATCTTACCTCGAACTGCCGATAACATTGTTGTTATGGCGACGCGACATACTAAGATAAGTTGGTAGTAGCTATAGCCAGGCGGACTTGAACAAGGCCTACTGTTCCGTCTGGCGAGTTATAGGAGGTTGTGATGATGGAAGGTTCCATGGTGATGGTTAATAACGACTGCGTCTCTTTATGTGATGTTGTATATTTATAGTGACTACATTGTAACTAACTTATTGTCTCTAAAACATACAAGACGATTTATACTACGTAGATGTTGGGGAGAGGATGCCGTCTTATCTTTATCGGATCAACACGCGTTTAGGAATGCGCTAACAAACTCTTTAACTATACGTGAGGATAATAAATTTTGTGGCGACGCAGGCCGCCACACCTACCACTAACCAAACCGAGCACAGATAGTACCCCCACTGGGAATAGAACCCGGGACCTCACGGTTTAAGGTCTTACCGCTAGACCACAGAGGCGGTTAAAATTACTAAAAATGTTGATATTTTTTATGACAGGCTATGACATTTTACCACCAGTTTTACCGCTACCATCTTATCTAAGTATGTCGCCATGACGACTATGTTATCAGCATTGTTGTTTTCTACATTGCGAACTTATGCATATGCTTTCGTCGTAGTGATTGTTAGTTGACTACGGCTAGGTACCTAACCACCGACGTTGTTATATATTTTGTACAATAGCCAATTATTTGGTTCTAAAGTTACCATTGAAGTACTTATTGTATTTTGTATCTATATATATATATTATATGACCTGGTATATGATGAGTATGTATTGTATTTTATGATCTGGTAACGACTTTTTTTGTAAATGTCGTTACTTCTTTGCGCTATGGTTTTTTGCGCCCGTTCTTTGAAACAGTTAAAAAATGATGTCCTAAATTGGTGGTAGGTTTAAAAGATTTATACAATTTATGGTAATTATTAATTGAGTTTATTAAATAAACATATTTTGACTATGACTTTATAATCTTTTGTCCAATGATAGGTACGATAACTAGCTACTTTTCTTCGTACTTAACATAATAATCATCACAATATGTGTACTGTCGGTCATTGAGGAGTTTCATAGGGTATCTGTGAAGTCTGTGACCCTTTGCTCATTGATAGTTACTTAACTAGCTACTTTTCTTCGTACTCAACATGATAACCAATCACAATATGTGCACTATTGGTCATTGAGGAGTTTCAAATGGTATCTGTGAAGTCTGTGATCCTTTGCTCTTTGATAGTTACTTAACCAACTACTTTTCTTCGTACTCAACATAATAATCAATCACAATAAGTGTACTGTCGGTCATTGAGGAGTTCTATATGGTATCTGTAAAGTCTGAGATCTTTTGCTCATTAATAGTTACCTAACCATTTACTTCTCTTCGTACTTAACATGATTACCCATGACGATATGTGTACTGTTAGTCATTGAGGAGTTCCATATGGTATCTTTGAAATCTGGGATTCCTTGGTCGTTGAAAGTTACCTAACCAGCTACTTTTCTTCGTATTCAACATAATAACTAATTACAATATCTGTACTGTTGGTCTTTGAGGAGTTCCATAGGGTATCTCTGAAGTATGTGATCCTTTGCTCATTAATAGTTACATAAGCAGCTACTTTTCTTCGTATTCAACATAATAATCAATCACAATATGTGTACTGTCGGTCATTGAGGAGTTTCATAGGGTGTCTGTGAAGTCTGTGACCCTTTGCTCATTGATAGTTACTTAACTAGCTACTTTTCTTCGTACTCAACATAATAACCAATCACAATATGTGCACTATTGGTCATTGAGGAGTTTCATATGGTATCTGTGAAGTCTGTGATCCTTTGCTCTTTAATAGTTACTTAACCAACTACTTTTCTTCGTACTCAACATAATAATCAATCACAATAAGTGTACTGTCGGTCATTGAGGAGTTCTATATGGTATCTGTAAAGGCTGAGATCTTTTGCTCATTAATAGTTACCTAACCATTTACTTCTCTTCGTACTTAACATGATTACCCATGACGATATGTGTACTATTGGTCATTGAGGAGTTCCATATGGTATCTTTGAAATCTGGGATCCCTTGGTCGTTGAAAGTTACATAAGCAGCTACTTTTCTTCGTATTCAACATAATAATCAATCACAATATATGTACTGTTGGTGATTGAGGAGTTCCATATGGTATCTGTAAAGTCTGGGATATTTTGCTCATTGATAGTTACTTAATTAGCTACTTCTCTTTGAACTTAACATGATAACCAATCACAATATGTGTACTGTTGGTGATTGAGGAGTTCTATATGGTATTTGTGAAGTCTGGGATCTTTTGCTTATTGATAGTTACCAAACCACCTCCTTATTTTTGTATCCAACATAATAATAAATCCAAATATATCTACTGTCGGTCATTGAGGAGTTCCATATGCTATCTCTGATGTCTGGGATCCTTTGCTCGTTGAATGTTACCTAACCAGCTACTTTTCTTTGTATTCAACATAATAACCAATTATAATATGTGTATTGTTGGTCTTTGAGGAGTTCTATAGGGTATCTCTGAAGTCTGTGATCCTTTGCGCATTGATAGTTACATAAGCAGCTACTTTTCTTCGTACTCAACATAATAATCAATCACAATATGTGTACTATTGGTCATTGAGGAGTTCTATAGGGTATCTCTGAAGTCTGTGATCCTTTGCTCATTGATAGTTACTTAACCAGCTACTTTTCTTCGTATTCAACATTATAATAAATTACAATATGTGTACTGTCGGTCATTGAGGAGTTCTATAGAGTATCTGTGAAGTCTGTGATCCTTTGCTCATTGATAGTTACTTAATTAGCTACTTTTCTTCGTACTCAACATGATAACCAATCACAATATGTGTACTGTCGGTAATTGAGGAGTTTCATATGGTATCTGTGAAGTCTGAGATCCTTTGCTCATTGATAGTTACTTATTGATCTTTATCTTTATCTTTATCTCTTTATCTTCTTCTCCTCGTACTCAACATGATAACCAATCACAATATGTGTACTGTTGGTCATTGAGGAGTTCCATATGGATACTTAGCTCGTTGATAGTAAAAGAAAAGTAGCTGATTAGGTAATCAGCTAATTTTCTTAGTACTCAACATAATAATCAATCACAATACATGTACTGTCGGTTATTAAGGAGTTCCATAAGGTATCTACGAAGTCTGTGATCCTTTGTCTACTCATAGGTACCAGCTACTTTCTTTGTATTTAATACAATAACCAATCACAACTTGATCATTCGTCATTGAGGAGTTTTGTTGCCTGTCGCCAAGGGTCTTCATCATATCTTCACCATATTTTAAATGTAACGATTAAAACCTATCGATACAAAAAAATCATCCAAATCAGTGTAACCTAAAAAACATTAAAGAAACATAGTATATACAACCGAATTGATAACCTACTCCTTTCAGAAGTCCGTTAAAAATATTAGACAACATCACATTCATTTCTCTGATTCTGCATTAACCCAGCCGGGAATCGAACTTGGGACCTCAGAGATAGCGACGTAAGAGTCCGCCGGCGTGCGAGCCACTCGACTAGAGCGGTCGTCAATAATGAAGATTGAACTCAAAGTTATGATCTGAAGTCTATTTAAAAAATAATAGTAAGGAAATTTTTGAAGTTATTATTGAAAATAAAGATTAAGATGATGTTGACAAATTGACAATGTACGAAAAGCGAAAAAAGCATTCGGTAGGTCCTAGGTACCAGTCATCACACCACTCTCCTCATCAATCTAGGGCATTCAAGGGCAGTGATCAGACAAAAAAAAATCGTTCACTTGATAGAAATTTCACACGCCCAACGATTTTATTTTTTTGTCTGTTCAATGCCCTAGATTGATGAGGAGAGTGGTTTGATGACTGGTACCTAGGACATACAGAATTATGTTTTAGCTTTTAGAACATTGTCTACATCATTTTATTTTTCATTTTTAGTTTTAATTTTGTTACAACGATTTAAAAAGAACGAGAAGTATAGTATGATATACTTCTCATTCTTTTTAATTCATTCAACTTGCCCTTTCATTTGATATCCATCACCCATATTGAAACAAATATGAAATCTGGCATTTCCGGCAGCCATCTTAGATTTAAAAATATATCAATACTTTTAAACAGTATTCTATTACTCAAGCCCTTTCATTTGATATCCATATTGAAGGTGTAGTGAAAAAAAAATTTGCCTGCCATTTTGTTGGCGGCCAAATTGGATTTTATTTTTTTTCATAGTGTAATCTATTCTACTAGGCAAGACCTTTTATTTAATACCCATATTGAAGGGGTTGTCATAAGAAAATTGAACCTGCTATTTTTTTAGCGGCCATATTGGATTCTCATTTTATTTCATAGAGAACTCTGTTCTACTAATCAAGCCCTTTCATTTGATACCCCTATTGAGGATGTAGTGATAAAATATGTAATCCGCCATATTGTAGCGGCGGCTATCTTGGATTTACAATGATACCAAATAAATTAAATTATATTCTTAGTAAAACTAAAAGTGCGTACCAAATTTCAGATCAATCTGTCAACAGGAAGTGGGTCTAATTTTAATTACTAGATTTGACCCAAAGAAATAAACAGGGCAAGCTAAATAAACCGTTTAAAATTAAAGAAAAAATTCTTTTTATAAAATAATAATTTAAACCTGATAAGAAAAATATCATTGTATAAGTACCTACATTGCAATCTTTAACGATAATTAACCATATTCGTCTACGTCACAATAATCCCATATCGTGAGATAGGTACATTACCTATTATTAGTTATTATTAAACTTATACTAGCACAAAAGTTTTCGTCAAGACGATTCAAACGAGCCCATACTCGATGGGGTTATGTTGTTTAATTAATGAGTTGCTATGGACATCTTCCAGCTCTATCATCAGACCCTGGTTACCATCTAGCACAAAAGTACTCGTCAAGACGAATCAAACGAGCCGAGACTCGATGAAGTTGCGTCGTTTCTTTACTGAGTTCCTATGACCATCTTCCAGCTCCATCATCAGATCAGACCCTGGTAACAATCGAAAAACCAAGTACTCATCAAGCCGAATGAAACGAGCCGAAACTCGATGGGGTTGCGTCGTTTCATTACAGAGTTCCTATGACCACCTTCCAGGTCCATCATCAGACCCTCATAAAACCACGGTTACTATTGAAAGACAAACTACTCGTCCAGGCGATTCAAACGAGCCCAAACTCGATGAGATTCTGTCGTTTCTTTGCAAAGTTTCTATGGCCACCTTCCAGCTCCATCATCAGATCAGCACCATGTCATCATAATATTGCATTGTCACGCGATTTACACATGTATGCAAAATTTCAGCTCTATCGGTAACCGGGAAGTGGATGAAATTTATTTTGCAAACGGACAGGTGAAACTCAATAAAAGCTTGTGAAAATACTTACTTTGCTTACGTTCTTACAAAAAAAAGACGGAAAAACAACACTCTTTGATCACGACGTGAAAATGTATCAATATGAGGACCTTAATACACACTGTCAGGTACTGACACCAATACGAGGTCTTGAGTGTAAAATTTACACATAAGTCCTCACACAGTACAACAAATATGAGTCGAATGTAATAGCGAGTGTGTACAAATCGATAGTGGCGCTGCCTAGTGTACTCTGTCGGTGTGTGAACCGAAATTTTCAAGACCAATCCGAGGATTCCTTGACTTTTTCTTATTAAGTATACAGGAAGGTTCACAATCGCACGTAGAGTACAATGCCGTAGTCAAGTCAAACCGAGGACCCACGAAAAAGTCCTCGGATTGAAAACGTCCTCGGATGTGCCTTGTGTATTCAGGCCCACGTCCTCGTATGGTACTTAAAACAAACACACACACACACACACACACCCCCACACACACACACTTGTTTAGCACATATTTTAGTTTCTTTATTACTAATATCTAAATTGTTAACCAAAAAAATAATCATGTTTAAACTATTTACAAAACTTAATTGATTATTTACTGCATAACTATACGAATTATGAATATTACAGCTTAATAGTGTTAAAATCCAGTTGTAAAAATCCAGAAGGATAGTATTCAACTTAGTATTAGCATAATTTTGTGAACTACTTACTACCTATCTGTTAAGCTGTAACACGGAAGGTCGCTGGTATTTATAGCGCAGGGTTTCCTAACATAAGTACCAGCAGCTATATAACAATGTTTAATATTGTTCAATTATCGTTGTCAAATGTTACGAACCTAATGGGCGATTTTCTGACAGCCCAAATTAAAAAGTAAAAATTAGTTCAAAAACACTCGATAGATGTCGTTTTATGAAAGCTGGGCTACTTATGGGCTGTAATAAATTCTACACTTTTACTTTTCTACCAAAAGAATAAAAAAATAGTATTTACTTACCTATTTATATTCAGGACATCCAGAACCTATTTCTATTTTGGAATAGAATAAATATAACGCAGCCATACACGTGCTCTTCATGAACCCGCCTTTTACTAAGCGCCATACTAATCTATGCTAAGCGCCATCTATGAAGTCATTTACGAACCAATTTCTTTTTTTTTTGATCTCGGAAAATCGCCCATTGTTTTTGTGAAATAAATACATTTATTATTATTATTATTATTGTTTAAAAAAAACATCAAAGAAAAGTCGACCAAAAAAGATATAATTTTTTTAGAGCCGTCTAGTCGTTGAATTATAAAATAACGAAAAATCTCCATCGGTTAGGGAACCGTAAGTTTTGCGGTATAATAGTGACGCCGCCTAAGCTGCCGTAAAGTTTTTGTTAGACAACAGAAATACTAGCTGCCCTACTCCTGTAGGACACGTGATAGGTTAGAAATTTAAGACAATCGCGAAGCGCAGCGTAGCGATTGTCTTGAATTTCGAGGTTATTTTTTTTAATTAGACAACAGAAATCTAACTCCATGCAAAAATACCTTTTGAATATTATGTCGTCTGAACATTACGACAAATAAAAAATATGTTACGGTTCCCTAACCGATTGAGATGAATGCCGCTTGTGGCACTCTATTCACTGCCTACACTTAGTACTAGGATGCCGTAATGACGGCATCGTAACCGATCGTACTAGAATGCCGCTTGCGGCACACGCTGTATACTTAAATAATTGCTGTTGTCTAACAAAAACTTTGCGGCAGCTTAGGCGGCGTTACTATTATACCGCAAAACTTACGGTTGCCTAACCGATGGAGATACAGAGGGCCTAGTCAACTGGCAAACGCTCGACCGGTGACAGCGTCAAAATAGCTCATCAAATTCGCTAGGCTACATCGATATCGATAAGCTAAGGGATATAGAACATACAGGCTTGTCTTAGTATTTTTTTGTTTGATGATAATGTAACGCTTATGTAAGATTAATAAATAGGTAGTAACCACACCGATCCTTTTGAGTTTTAGTGAATTGAATGTCACTTTACTAAGAAATTCGGGTAGACTCCTTGAGACAATTTGAAAAATGAATCAATCGCTTTTTTCGCCGGAAGTTCGCCAGGCAAGCACGTTTGAAAATAAGTACTTATAATGATGACGAGTGACTTACCTACCATAATATGATATTGATATGAGACCAAACCCATTTTTCAGCTTATAATATAAATAAATTAAGACTGAAGACCACAAGCAAACGCTTGCTGCCAAGAATTTCTCAAATATTAACAATTTGACGTCCGTCTGTAATGAAATAAGTGATAAACTGATAACACTAAATGTTACAAACCGCGCGAACATTTAAACAGTTTGATCTTAGATGCGAGTACCCACTAGGTAGTGATTAAAACGTTTGCATCTTGTATGAGTACATCGCCTAAAGTAACTCTATGGCGTAGCGGCTAAGGCTTTCGGGTTTAGTTGTCTAACTACAACACCTATCACATTACTTTTCTAATTGATTATTGTCCTAAATAAAATAAAATAAAAAACATTCCAAGTACATAGTTTTGCTAGTTAAATTAAAACTAATTTTAAAATATGCAAACTAGCGAAGCAATGTACTTACTGTTACTTGAAAGGTAATGCTAGAGGTTCAACTAATGCAAAAAGTCCCCGCCCGCGCCGCACCGGTTTGTGATCTTGCCAGTTAGTTACGCTTAAGCCTGTTATAGCCCAGTCTGCCTTAGTGCTGTCGTTCATGTGGGAACGTTCAGGACGTTCATAGGATGACGATGAAGACAACATCGCCTTAATATAGGATTGTTTCATTGTTACTTATTTATAGCGGTAGGTACCAAAAATAATTGAAATTAAAAGTCAAATCATTTATTAAATATACGCCTTCACAGACACAATGACATGATCGTGGTCTCTACGCGACAAGTTAAAATATTTATTTATTTTACATTATTTATTTCACTGCCATTCATTATGAGTTGGTTGATAATGTTTCGAAATAAAACATAGGATTATTTATATGTTTACCAAAAATAATTTTAAAACAATTAATTTTATATAATTACTCTAGTATGTTGATAATGAATCAAGTACAACTTTAAGCCATGTTTAATGCAGTTTCATTGTTGGATACGACATGTGGTACACATCCCTTCTTTATTGTGAGCCTGATGCAGCATTAAATATTGGTGTTATTATGATTAACCATGCTTTTTGTAGGTATCCAGAATCTCCTAAGAAATTGGAACAATATACTTACTTATAGAAAATTGT
This sequence comes from Scoparia ambigualis, assembly GCA_963921215.1. Taxonomy (NCBI): domain Eukaryota; kingdom Metazoa; phylum Arthropoda; class Insecta; order Lepidoptera; family Crambidae; genus Scoparia; species Scoparia ambigualis. The sequence continues at coordinate 19,512,104 of OY992513.1, forward strand.
CATACATAAAAAGTTAGTAGGTAGTATATATTTACCAAAAATAATTTAAAAACAATTAATTTTATTTATTTATTTTATATTCACAGGTGAATCGACAGTTCTATAAAAAGTATAACACTGAAAATGTGAAACATCAAACCATTTACAGATTCACACAAATAAAAATGTGATAGTAACATTACAAACTCAAGCAACAATTACAATCGATTACTTCACAATCGCCAAATTGATAATAACTAAACTATTACAGAGTATGCTAAATATGGAACTTAATTTGTATTATATGTATAACAAGCCACCTTATGTTAAGCCACCTATTTAAAGAAAAAACAATATTATAACAAACACAATAGAACCCACCAGATTTAATAATCGGATAATAATAATGCAAGTTTATACATATAATTACCTTTGTATGTTGATAATGAATCAAGTACAACTTCAATAGCTTAATGTTATGACTAGTAGAAATTGATATAAGTAGGTACTTAAGTACCTACTTATATCTATAGGTACCTACTGCAAGTAAAATTAAATATCAAGTAAAAAATAACATTAATGTTGTATTTCTTAATATATTCTTATTTCCTTACCTAACTCTCTCAAAGTCAAAGTTTATTAAATATGAGGCTTCACTTTCTCTTATTGACATTAAAACTATATGTGTATAAAAATAAATGCCAATTGTGTGTATAAGAAGGTACTGTTTTTTAGTACCTACCTAAGTAAATCTTTTTAATAAAGTACAATAAACTTAGAACTAAATTAACTTTATACTTAATTTTTCCCCATCATATAAACCAAATCACTATTTTATGGGTTAAATATATTTATGGCACACTGTTCCTTTTCTTAAAATAAAAATGTTGTCAACGAAGGTACTGTTTTTTTGTACATAAGTAAATCTTTTTAAATAAAGCACAATAAACTTAGAACTAAATTAACTTTATACTTAATTTTTCCTCATCATATAAACCAAATTACTATTTTATGGATAAATATATTTATGGCACAGACTGCTCCTTTTTGTAGAATAAAAACGTTGTCAACATTAGAGCTCCACAAAAAAAAAACATATAAATAACTAAATTCAACGATGCCAAAGCCATGTTCAATGCAGTTTCATTGTTGAATATGACACGTGGTACACACCCCTCCTTTCTTGTGAGTCTGATGCAGCATTAAATATTGTTGTTATTATCATTAACCATGCTTTTTGAAGGTATCCAGAATCTCCTAAGAAATTAGAACAATATACTTACTTATAGAAAATTGTCATAGATAAAAAGTTAGTAGGTAAGTACCTATGTATTATACAAAATTGCTTGATATTGTTTTTTACCAAATAACCATGTTTGTTCACCATTCTGAGGAAGTCCATCCTCCAAATTATGAGGTAACATTTAAGATTTTTGAATCGTCGTCTCAAATCTGCAAAACCACATAAAATAGTTTTATCTTTATGTCAATACTCTTTATTCTAGCAATTTTAACAAAACTGACATTTCCTGGTACATTCCAATATAATAATAGGCATTATACTTACCTTTATTATGTAAGTAATAATTTATTTATTAAAACTTACCGTTTGAACGTAAGGACTAATATCTTTTCCTATTAAGAAAGATGCTTGTCTGTATAAGATTTATAGGGTATAGTCAATAGGTACACCTTACTACACTTAGAGCCTTGGTTTAATACTCTAAGCTACCTGGCAAATTAAATTTTCATTGGAACCTGTAAAACAAATAAGCAATCTAAGTTATAAATTGATAAATGGACATTATGGATAGGTTACATTCAATATTTATACAAAAAGTCCCTTACTGTTGTCTTATTCTTAACCTTTCTTGTCATGATTAAAGGTACTTAGGTGGATTTATTTGGCCCAAATGTTTGTATGGTTTGAGAGCCCCTACAAATTGTTATGCAGCGACTTGCTCTTCGTTGCGGAAAATGTTGCATGACACACATTTATTTGGTCACTCACATCGCAACAACTATATCAGCACGCAATTCCCGGCAGACCTTAGTTAGATATTTCAAAGTTCGTAAACGAGAACTCTGAGAACTATTCACAAGTACAACAAACTCGATTTCGTTAATTTGCTCCAAGTAACGTAGGGAAACATTTCTTCCTTAGCGCCTGAGCACTTGATTGTCGCCGTCCACAATAGCCCTAAAAAGAGCATTTTAAACAAAACTTTCAACACAACACAACTATTCCTTCATCAGCTGATCAAACAATCGCCATTTTGTGTGAATTTTTATCTTCAATGTTTGAGTGATCGCTAGAGTAGCGATTCTTGGCTTGTCAAACTGTCAATTAGGTCTATTTGCCAATTGACTAGGCCCTCAGAGGGCCTAGTCAATTGGCAAACAAATTAAACGCTACGAAATCTTCGCTACGATAAACCGAATGTATGGGATTGACATAAGCAAAAGTTACCTACGACGTAAAATTTACGCTAAAATAGACCTACTTGACAGTTTGACAAGCCAAGAATCGCTAATCTAGCGATCACTCAAACATTGAAGATAAAAATTCACACAAAATGGCGATTGTTTGATCAGCTGATGAAGGAATAGTTGTGTTGTGTTGAAAGTTTTGATTAAAATGCTCTTTTTAGGGCTATTGTGGACTGCGATAATCAAGTGCTCAGGCGCTAAGGAAGAAATGTTTCCCTACGTTACTTGGAGCAAATTAACGAAATCGAGTTTGTTGTACTTGTGAATAGTTCTCGGAGTTCTCGTTTACGAACTTTCAAATATCTAACTAAGGTCTGCCGGGAATTGCGTGCTGATATAGTTGTTGCGATGTGAGTGACCAAATAAATATGTGTCATGCAACATTTTCCGCAACGAAGAGCAAGTCGCTGCATAACAATTTGTAGGGGCTCTCAAACCATACAAACATTTGGGCCAAATAAATCCACCTAAGTACCTTTAATCATGACAAGAAAGGTCAAGAATAAGACAACAGTAAGGGACTTTTTGTATAAATATTAAATGTAACCTATCCATAATGACCATTTATCAATTTATAACTTAGATTGCCTATTTGTTTTACAGGTTCCAATGAAGATTTAATTTGCCAGGTAGCTTAGAGTATTAAACCAAGGCTCTAAGTGTAGTAAGGTGTACCTATTGACTATACCCTATAAATCTTATACAGACAAGCATCTTTCTTAATAGGAAAAGATATCAGTCCTTACGTTCAAACGGTAAGTTTTAATAAATAAATTATTACTTACATAATAAAGGTAAGTATTATGCCTATTATTATATTGGGATTTACCAGGAAATGTCAGTGTTGTTAAAATTGCTAGAATAAAGAGTATTGACATAAAGATAAAACTATTTTATGTGGTTTTGCAGATTTGAGACGACGATTCAAAAATCTTAAATGTTACCTCATAATTTGGAGGATGGACTTCCTCAGAATGGTGAACAAACATGGTTATTTGGTAAAAAACAATATCAAGCAATTTATATAATACAAAGGTACTTACCTACTAACTTTTTATCTATGACAATTTTCTATAAGTAAGTATATTGTTCTAATTTCTTAGGAGATTCTGGATACCTTCAAAAAGCATGGTTAAAATGATAATAACAACAATATTTAATGCTGCATCAGACTCACAAGAAAGGAGGGGTGTGTACCACATGTCATATCCAACAATGAAACTGCATTGAACATGGCTTTGGCATCGTTGAATTTAGTTATTTATATGATTTTTTTTTGTGGAGCTCTAATGTTGACAACGTTTTTATTCTACAAAAAGGAGCAGTCTGTGCCATAAATATATTTATCCATAAAATAGTAATTTGGTTTATTTGATGAGGAATAATTAAGTATAAAGTTAATTTAGTTCTAAGTTTATTGTGCTTTATTTAAAAAGATTTACTTAGGTAGGTACTAAAAAACAGTACCTTCTTATACACACCATTGGCATTTATTTTTATACACATATAGTTTTAATGTCAATAAGAGAAAGTGAAGCCTCATATTTAATGAACTTTGACTTTGAGAGAGTTAGGTAAGAAAATAAGAATATATTAAGAAATACAACATTAATGTTATTTTTTACTTGATATTTAATTTTACTTGCAGTAGGTACCTATAGAAAATGTTTAAGTACCTACTTATATCAATTTCTACTAGTCATAACATTAAGCTATTGAAGTTGTACTTGATTCATTATCAACATACAAAGGTAATTATATGTATAAACTTGCATTATTATTATCCGATTATTAAATCTGGTGGGTTCTATTGTGTTTGTTATAATATTGTTTTTTCTTTAAATAGGTGGCTTTACATAAGGTGGCTTGTTATACATATAATACAAATTAAGTTCCATATCTAACATACTCTGTAATAGTTTAGTTATTATCAATTTGGCGATTGTGAAGTAATCGATTGTAATTGTTGCGTGAGTTTGTAATGTTACTATCACATTTTTATTTGTGTGAATCTGTAAATGGTTTGCGGTTTCACATTTTCAGTGTTATACTTTTTATAGAACTGTCGATTCACCTGTGAATATAAAATAAATAAATAGAATTAATTGTTTTTAAATTATTTTTGGTAAATATATACTACCTACTAACTTTTTATGTATGACAATTTTCTATAAGTAAGTATATTGTTCCAATTTCTTAGGAGATTCTGGATACCTTCAAAAAGCATGGTTAATCATAATAACACCAATATTTAATGCTGCATCAGGCTCACAATAAAGAAGGGATGTGTACCACATGTCGTATCCAACAATGAAACTGCATTAAACATGGCTTAAAGTTGTACTTGATTCATTATCAACATACTAGGGTAATTATATAAAATTAATTGTTTTAAAATTATTTTTGGTAAACATATAAATAATCCTATGTTTTATTTCGAAACATTATCAACCAACTCATAATGAATGGCAGTGAAATAAATAATGTAAAATAAATAAATATTTTAACTTGTCGCGTAGAGACCACGATCATGTCATTGTGTCTGTGAAGGCGTATATTTAATAAATGATTTGACTTTTAATTTCAATTATTTTCGGTACCTACCGCTATAAATAAGTAACAATGAAACAATCCTATATTATGGCGATGTTGTCTTCATCGTCATCCTATGAACGTTCCCACATGAACGACAGCACTAAGGCAGACTGGGCTATAACAGGCTTAAGCCCTGAGCCAATACAACCGCAGTGTGCTTTACGTGCCTTCCGAAGCACGGAGGAGCTCGAGACGCTTTTTATTTGGTTACCCATCCTTTAGCTCGGTAATGTGAAAGTTGCGTAACTAACTGGCAAGATCACAAACCGGTGCGGCGCGGGCGGGGACTTTTTGCATTAGTTGAACCTCTAGCATTACCTTTCAAGTAACAGTAAGTACATTGCTTCGCTAGTTTGCATATTTTAAAATTAGTTTTAATTTAACTAGCAAAACCATGTACTTGGAATGTTTTTTATTTTATTTTATTTAGGACAATAATCAATTAGAAAGGTAATGTGATAGGTGTTGTAGTTAGACAACTAAACCCGAAAGCCTTAGCCGCTACGCCATAGAGTTACTTTAGGCGATGTACTCATACAAGATGCAAACGTTTTAATCACTACCTAGTGGGTACTCGCATCTAAGATCAAACTGTTTAAATGTTCGCGCGGTTTGTAACATTTAGTGTTATCACTTATTTCATTACAGACGGACGTCAAGTTGTTAATATTTGAGAAATTCTTGGCAGCAAGCCTTTGCTTGTGGTCTTCAGTCTTAATATATTTATATTATAAGCTGAAAAATGGGTTTGGTCTCATATCAATATCATATTATGGTAGGTAAGTCACTCGTCATCATTATAAGTACTTATTTACAAACGTGCTTGCCTGGCGAACTTCCGGCGAAAAAAGCGATTGATTCATTTTTCAAATTGTCTCAAGGAGTCTACCCGAATTTCTTAGTAAAGTGACATTCAATTCACTAAAACTCAAAAGGATCGGTGTGGTTACTACCTATTTATTAATCTTACATAAGCGTTACATTATCATCAAACAAAAAAATACTAAGACAAGCCTGTATGTTCTATATCCCTTAGCTTATCGATATCGATGTAGCCTAGCGAATTTGATGAGCGATTTTGACGCTGTCACCGGTCGAGCGTTTGCCAGTTGACTAGGCCCTCAGTGCCGCTTGTGGCACTCTATACACTTCCTAAACTCTATTATTTCGACTAAAGGACTAGTATCCATGGTCACGAAACAAATTATCAAAAAAAAAGTCAAATCTGTCTGTTAATGTCACTTTATTGTGTAAAGTGTGAATAGGTCTTTATATTTGGTCCGAGGGTCTTTGAGTGGACTTCTTGGCGGGAAAGTGAAGCGTCATGTCTGCAGTTTTGTTTTATTTTCTAAATTTTGTGTTTTTTCGAATATTAATGTGAAATAATAGTGGATTATTAACCGTTAAGTGTTTGTGAACGTGCATGAGTGTTGGCAAATGAAACAAAACAGTGCAACATCACTTTTCAAATTCTCTCAAGTAGTCCGCGTGAGACCTCAGTAAAGTCCCACATCTTTACTGAGGACTCAAGGGGTTTGGGGAACATCATTTATCATTCATCTTAATCATCACTCATTATCATCAAGGGAAAAAACAAATAAAAAACTAATGACTAGGCAGTATGGCTCAGACCTTAGCCTGTTCCTTCATGGAACAAATATATATAAAAAAAAAAAAGGTCTTTGAGTGTGAACGACTGTGTCTGTCTGTGTAGTGTGAAAATAAAATAGGGAGGACCGAAATAAAATTTCAAAATGAAAGAAGAAAATAGACCGGACAATTTAAATACACTAAAGGAAATGTTATTAGACGAGCGAAAATTAGTTACATACGTTTCCCTCAGCAAAGATCTTTGTATACATGTTAATGAGAGTAAATCTTTGCTCAAGGAAGTTATTGAAGAAATGAGGAAGAAGGACAAAAATATTGCTCTTAACGTTAACTATATTATATCTGGACTCTTAGACGGTAACAAAGCTCAAACTGCTGTGTGCAATGAGGGGGAATTGTCGGATCTACGTGACAAATTCAAGACAGTGTTTTTTCAACATTTATATAGTGTTTGCCCAGGAGCACCATCTACTGAAAGTGTAGCGTTTATGGCGGTAAACAGATTTGAGGATTTTCCTCTATATACCGGACTAATAAAAAATAACTCTTGTGATAAGAGACCTGCAGAAGAAATAGGGCATTTGAAAACAAATAGCCAAGAAATAACCATAGAACAAAAACCCGTTATTGGATTGCAAAAGAAGGTCAAGGAAGCAAATAAAAATGAAAAAAATAACACTAGTGAAAAGCCAGTTACTAAAGTCCAGCAATCAAAGTCGGAACCTATTGTTAAAACAGAGATTTCATCACCAAAACGAGTAATATCAAATAGTACTTTACAAAATAATGATCGCAAGAATGTAAACAAAAGTCAAAAGGGCATAGTAGGCTTCTTTAATAAAGCAACTAGTTCTTCTACTAAGAAACCTTTAAGTGGTATTATACAAAATACAAAACAAAATGAACAAAAGGTAACTGTAAAAACTGATAAAAAGGAAAATATAATTATCAAACCAGAAAAAATGGATGTAGATGATGATATGGCTAATGAAGTTCATCAAAGTACCAAGCAAAGCAACAATTTGTCTAAGATCAAAGATAATCAAACACTTGATTCAAAAAAGAAAAGTGGAAAAGTTGAATCTCGTGATCAAATAAAGAAAACTGCTAAAGTTGACAAAAAAAGGAAAAGAGTATTACATGTATCGGACAGTGAAAGTGACGGAGAGAAAGATGATCCATTCCTTGAGGAGCCTATGGCAGATCTGGAATCTGAAGATGAAATCCCTGCCACTCCATCTATTGCTACTGTCAAAATAACATCTGGGATTGTGAACCCTAGAAAGAAAAGAAGGGTTGTGGATAAAACTTATACTGATGAAGATGGATATATTTTGACAAAAAAAGAGGAGGTATATGAAAGCTGCTCAGACCATGAGCAACAATCAAGTGCTAAGGAAAATGTCCAAAATGGTAATGTCAAAGTAAAAGTTGAAGTGTCTTCTAATGCAAACGAAATTGAGGTTACTCCCAAAGAGAAAACTGTTACCAAAACAAGAAAGAAGACCGCTTCGCCACAGAAAGGAAAACAGGCAACACTAATGAGCTTTTTTAAAAAGAAAGTATAATTTTCTCTGCAAATTATTATGAAATTACTTGTGAATGCATATGAGTTGGCAATTATTAAAAAAAATGTAACTTGTCACAATTATTAATAGCAACTATTCCTTCTTTTGTCATGTCTACTCAAATATTACATCTCAGAATTCATTACTAAATGGTTTTTTTGTTATTAATAGTTGTTAATTTATGGCTGAGGTTATTTTGCCTGTTACAAAAGTAAACCTAACCAAATATTGTTATGTAAAATCATGGTACCTAGTTATTATTAAGTAAATGAAAGAATTTTGCATGTTGCTTAAAGTTTATTTTTTGTAATAAAACTGTCAACCGAATTTATCTTTTTGTTCCAATTGCTACAACCCAATCAGGATGCACTTGAACATCTACTAAGTAAGAGCATTTTGTGTTATAAGTTGAAGACTGCACATCTTGACTGGAACCTTGTCTGAAATGAATCAAAACAGTGAATTAGACCAAGTAGAAAATTAAACAATAGGAGGATTGTTAGCGTAAATTTGTAGCTGAATGCACCTTAGAAACTAGCAATATTTTGACAAGTGATTGTAGCTAGATAATAGAACTCTATTATAACAAATACAGAGTAGATTGTTTAAAGTTGGTTGGCTGTACAATTGTACATTATACTTACTTATTTTTGGCTTGATTGTCCCATAAGACTTTGACAATGCCATCCATGCCAGCAGAACATAGAAGGGAATTCTCTATGGACAAGTCACTAGGGTCCGATGGGATCCTGTTAGTCAGACTGGCTCGACCTACCGCCGACCAATCCAGTGCGGTCACCTTGCCATGGTGCCCTCGGTGCTCATGGACGCAAGTGCAAGCTGCCAAATCCCAGACTTTAATCTTTTTGTCATCACCTGTAACAAAAAAAATTTAACTAAAGAACTGATTAAATCATTAGCAAATAGCTTATAATATTATTTTAATTGCTGGTGTTTCTGCATTATTTAGTTCTATCCACAAAGATTTAAATATCTGCTCACTTGCTAAGGAAAAATCTTAGGCTAGTCGCTAAAGGGCGGGAAGGCAATCGCCACACACCATACAGCTCTTTTTTATATAAAAGAGGGAGGCAAACGAGCAGGCGGGTCACCTGATGGAGAGTAATCACCGCCGCCCATGGACACCCACAAAACCAGAGGAATATCAGACGCGTTGCCGGCCTTTAAGGGAGGAATAGGTTTAAGGAAGGAATAGGAATTGGCGGGGGGAGGGGGAAGGGGACTCCGGAACCCTCACTGGTCGGCCGAAACAACAGCACCAAGTGCTATTATTTCACGCCGAATATTCGTGAGAGGGTGGTATCGCCGGGCGAGCCGGCCCAATGCGTGCTGCAGCGCAGCTTGGCTCTACCACTCAGTCAGTGTCACTCATTTAGCACCACCCAGGGATCACGTGTAGGGTCTCAAGGGTAGACCTACGGACGCGAGCAAGTTTAACCCCCAGCTCTGTGATCAGTAGTGCGATTCTCTAAGCACAAACCTCGTTAAAGCCTTGGTAGCAGCGGCTGCAACCACGGTGAGCTTACCACTGGTATTCTAAATAATTTTCAACGCTGTTCGACACTAGCTCCGCACAGCTGTAATCGGCGTGATAGGGAATCACTTCTTTAACATTTCTTGTAGGTATAAAATCGGTATTCTGGAAGTAAAAACAGCCTCAACTTTGACCACAGCCCCGTGACTGCAGCGAACGATGTGACGGCTGTAACATCTATGATCACAGCCATGCGCGCAGCAGCGTATATGTTTTGCTTAGAGAATCGCATAGCAGGCTCGAACACCCACCGAAGGCCTCAGTGGGTTGCTTGAAATACATACATACATAGATTCACGACTAGGTATTATCACAGAATAACTAATAGTACTACCGTACAGAAGCAGGCCTCCGTCACTCCATATACTTGCGCGCTATAATTACCTACCGCCCGGCCGAGCGGTCTCGGGCCGTTTGCGGACCAAATTCAGTGCGGTTTTCGCAAGCGAAGCGCACGCACGTTTTTCAATTGTTCCATTCGTTTGTACGCGTACCTACAATGCCGTCTGGTGCCTTATGTGCAGTAGATGGGTTTGTTGTGCAGTAGTAGTTTTTATTTTACCTACACACTGACCTCTATTTACTTTTGATGATGATGTCAGCACCAATTTATAAAAAAATATATGTTATAAACGATATCATTTTAAACTACCACCTATAGTCAGAACATATTTACAGTTCTCAATAAAATAGACACAAGTAGTTATTTATGTTAGTTTAATTTTATCGAAGAGGCAGCCTTGCGATTGCTGTAGGCTCGCGCAGTAGGTTATTATAGTTTAAATATTAGTAGGCTATTATAGTAGTAGGTATTGGTAATTTTCTACTGAGTGAAGTATCTGTTAACTCTTCTTTAATCTGTGACAGAAGGTTAACTCTCTAACGACTTTCACGCGAAATTGAAACTTATCGTGTGACCCAAGCGTTCATATTCCGTTGAGCAACGCTGACTCGATATCGATTTGACGTCATGACGTCACAGAGCGTAGGGTTTACGCGCGCGCGCAGGGATTACGAGTTATAAGCGACTCGGCGCTCGGTGTTTGGTGCTATGGCTCGCGGCAACCCTTACTGCCATACGCCTTGGCGGCCTGCCTGGGAGGCGCGCCGGCCGAACGTACCTAAACTGCTGAGTGACACCCCCTGGTATTATCCCCAAAAAGGGTTAGTTAGAGGCTAGACAATGAGGACCGTCGAAGCAATCCTCTGCCATAGTCCACGATTCCACATGTGCTCAGGGTGACAGCTGGTGAGCCCATCGCCGCTCTATGCTGTTGTTATTAATATTTGAGAAATTCTTGGCAGCAAGCCTTTGCTTGTGGTCTTCAGTCTTAATTTATTTATATTATAAGCTGAAAAATGGGTTTGGTCTCATATCAATATCATATTATGGTAGGTAAGTCACTCGTCATCATTATAAGTACTTATTTACAAACGTGCTTGCCTGGCGAACTTCCTTAGGCCCTCTGAGGGCCTAGTCAACTGGCAAACGCTCGACCTGTGACAGCGTCAAAATCGCTCATCAAATTCGCTAGGCTACATCGATATCGATAAGCTAAGGGATATAGAACATACAGGCTTGTCTTAGTATTTTTTTGTTTGATGATAATGTAACGCTTATGTAAGATTAATAAATAGGTAGTAACCACACCGATCCTTTTGAGTTTTAGTGAATTGAATGTCACTTTACTAAGAAATTCGGGTAGACTCCTTGAGACAATTTGAAAAATGAATCAATCGCTTTTTTCGCCGGAAGTTCGCCAGACAAGCACGTTTTTAAATAAGTACTTATAATGATGACGAGTGACTTACCTACCATAATATGATATTGATATGAGACCAAACCCATTTTTCAGCTTATAATATAAATAAATTAAGACTGAAGACCACAAGCAAACGCTTGCTGCCAAGAATTTCTCAAATATTAACAATTTGACGTCCGTCTGTAATGAAATAAGTGATAACACTAAATGTTACAAACCGCGCGAACATTTAAACAGTTTGATCTTAGATGCGAGTACCCACTAGGTAGTGATTAAAACGTTTGCATCTTGTATGAGTACATCGCCCTAAGTAACTCTATGGCGTAGCGGCTAAAGCTTTCGGGTTTAGTTGTCTAACTACAACACCTATCACATTACTTTTCTAATTGATTATTGTCCTAAATAAAATAAAATAAAAAACATTCCAAGTACATGGTTTTGCTAGTTAAATTAAAACTAATTTTAAAATATGCAAACTAGCGAAGCAATGTACTTACTGTTACTTGAAAGTAATGCTAGAGGTTCAACTAATGCAAAAAGTCCCCGCCCGCGCCGCACCGGTTTGTGATCTTGCCAGTTAGTTACGCAACTTTCATATTACCGAGCTAAAGGATGGGTAACCAAATAAAAAGCGTCTCGAGCTCCTCCGTGCTTTGGAAGGCACGTAAAGCACACTGCGGTTGTATTGGCTCAGGGCTTAAGCCTGTTATAGCCCAGTCTGCCTTAGTGCTGTCGTTCATGTGGGAACGTTCAGGACGTTCATAGGATGACGATGAAGACAACATCGCCTTAATATAGGATTGTTTCATTGTTACTTATTTATAGCGGTAGGTACCGAAAATAATTGAAATTAAAAGTCAAATCATTTATTAAATATACGCCTTCACAGACACAATGACATGATCGTGGTCTCTACGCGACAAGTTAAAATATTTATTTATTTTACATTATTTATTTCACTGCCATTCATTATGAGTTGGTTGATAATGTTTTGAAATAAAACATAGGATTATTTATATGTTTACCAAAAATAATTTTAAAACAATTAATTTTATATAATTACTCTAGTATGTTGATAATGAATCAAGTACAACTTTAAGCCATGTTTAATGCAGTTTCATTGTTGGATACGACATGTGGTACACATCACTTCTTTATTGTGAGCCTGATGCAGCATTAAATATTGGTGTTATTATGATTAACCATGCTTTTTGAAGGTATCCAGAATCTCCTAAGAAATTGGAACAATATACTTACTTATAGAAAATTGTCATACATAAAAAGTTAGTAGGTAGTATATATTTACCAAAAATAATTTAAAAACAATTAATTTTATTTATTTATTTTATATTCACAGGTGAATCGACAGTTCTATAAAAAGTTTAACACTGAAAATGTGAAACATCAAACCATTTACAGATTCACACAATTAAAAATGTGATAGTAACATTACAAACTCAAGCAACAATTACAATCGATTACTTCACAATCGCCAAATTGATAATAACTAAACTATTACAGAGTATGCTAAATATGGAACTTAATTTGTATTATATGTATAACAAGCCACCTATTTAAAGAAAAAACAATATTATAACAAACACAATAGAACCCACCAGATTTAATAATCGGATAATAATAATGCAAGTTTATACATATAATTACCTTTGTATGTTGATAATGAATCAAGTACAACTTCAATAGCTTAATGTTATGACTAGTAGAAATTGATATAAGTAGGTACTTAAACATTTTCTATAGGTACCTACTGCAAGTAAAATTAAATATCAAGTAAAAAATAACATTAATGTTGTATTTCTTAATATATTCTTATTTCCTTACCTAACTCTCTCAAAGTCAAAGTTTATTAAATATGAGGCTTCACTTTCTCTTATTGACATTAAAACTATATGTGTATAAAAATAAATGCCAATTGTGTGTAGGTATAAGAAGGTACTGTTTTTTAGTACCTACCTAAGTAAATCTTTTTAATAAAGTACAATAAACTTAGAACTAAATTAACTTTATACTTAATTTTTCCCCATCATATAAACAAAATCACTATTTTATGGGTTAAATATATTTATGGCACACTGTTCCTTTTCTTAAAATAAAAATGTTGTCATCGAAGGTACTGTTTTTTTGTACATAAGTAAATCTTTTTAAATAAAGCACAATAAACTTAGAACTAAATTAACTTTATACTTAATTTTTCCTCATCAAATAAACCAAATTACTATTTTATGGATAAATATATTTATGGCACAGACTGCTCCTTTTTGTAGAATAAAAACGTTGTCAACATTAGAGCTCCACAAAAAAAAAACATATAAATAACTAAATTCAACGATGCCAAAACCATGTTCAATGCAGTTTCATTGTTGAATATGACATGTGGTACACACCCCTCCTTTCTTGTGAGTCTGATGCAGCATTAAATATTGTTGTTATTATCATTAACCATGCTTTTTGAAGATATCCAGAATCTCCTAAGAAATTAGAACAATATACTTACTTATAGAAAATTGTCATACTTAGATAAAAAGTTAGTAGGTAAGTACCTATGTATTATACAAAATTGCTTGATATTGTTTTTTACCAAATAACCATGTTTGTTCACCATTCTGAGGAAGTCCATCCTCCAAATTATGAGGTAACATTTAAGATTTTTGAATCGTCGTCTCAAATCTGCAAAACCACATAAAATAGTTTTATCTTTATGTCAATACTCTTTATTCTAGCAATTTTAACAAAACTGACATTTCCTGGTAAATCCCAATATAATAATAGGCATAATACTTACCTTTATTATGTAAGTAATAATTTATTTATTAAAACTTACCGTTTGAACGTAAAGACTGATATCTTTTCCTATTAAGAAAGATGCTTGTCTGTATAAGATTTATAGGGTATAGTCAATAGGTACACCTTGCTACACTTAGAGCCTTGGTTTAATACTCTAAGCTACCTGGCAAATTAAATCTTCATTGGAACCTGTAAAACAAATAAGTAATCTAAGTTATAAATTGATAAATGGACATTATGGATAGGTTACATTCAATATTTATACAAAAAGTCCCTTACTGTTGTCTTATTCTTGACCTTTCTTGTCATGATTAAAGGTACTTAGGTGGATTTATTTGGCCCAAATGTTTGTATGGTTTGAGAGCCCCTACAAATTGTTATGCAGCGACTTGCTCTTCGTTGCGGAAAATGTTGCATGACACACATTTATTTGGTCACTCACATCGCAACAACTATATCAGCACGCAATTCCCGGCAGACCTTAGTTAGATATTTGAAAGTTCGTAAACGAGAACTCTGAGAACTATTCACAAGTACAACAAACTCGATTTCGTTAATTTGCTCCAAGTAACGTAGGGAAACATTTCTTCCTTAGCGCCTGAGCACTTGATTATCGCAGTCCACAATAGAACTAAAAAGAGCATTTTAAACAAAACTTTCAACACAACACAACTATTCCTTCATCAGCTGATCAAACAATCGCCATTTTGTGTGAATTTTTATCTTCAATGTTTGAGTGATCGCTAGATTAGCGATTCTTGGCTTGTCAAACTGTCAAGTAGGTCTATTTTAGCGTAAATTTTACGTCGTAGGTAACTTTTGCTTATGTCAATCCCATACATTCGGTTTATCGTAGCGAAGATTTCGTAGCGTTTAATTTGTTTGCCAATTGACTAGGCCCTCAGTGCCGCTTGTGGCACTCTATACACTTCCTAAACTCTATTATTTCGACTAAAGGACTAGTATCCATGGTCACGAAACAAATTATCAAAAAAATTGTTTGCCTGTAAAGTCGGTTTTACGGGCGAAGATTTTACGTGACAACGTCGTTTTCTCGGTAGAATATTTATTGATATGAATATAATTAAAATGCACAATAGGAACAAGGAATTGAATGAAAATAAGAATTGCACAAATTTATCATAGTTGAGTGGGAGAGAGACGCAAGGCATTCGGCGGGCCTCTCTCTCGTTCGGTGACTCATCGTAACGTTACCCAGCGTTACACTTTTTCATAAGTGACTCCCAGCCGCAACCTAATTTAAGACGTTGTCACGTCAAAAAAGTCAAATCTGTCTGTTAATGTCACTTTATTGTGTAAAGTGTGAATAGGTCTTTATATTTGGTCCGAGGGTCTTTGAGTGGACTTCTTGGCGGGAAAGTGAAGCGTCATGTCTGCAGTTTTGTTTTATTTTCTAAATTTTGTGTTTTTGTGAAATAATAGTGGATTATTAACCGTTAAGTGTTTGTGAACGTGCATGAGTGTTGGCAAATGAAACAAAACAGTGCAACATCACTTTTCAAATTCTCTCAAGTAGTCCGCGTGAGACCTCAGTAAAGTCCCACATCTTTACTGAGGACTCAAGGGGTTTGGGGAACATCATTTATCATTCATCTTAATCATCACTCATTATCATCAAGGGAAAAAACAAATAAAAAACTAATGACTAGGCAGTATGGCTCAGACCTTAGCCTGTTCCTTCATGGAACAAATATATATAAAAAAAAAAAAAGGTCTTTGAGTGTGAACGACTGTGTCTGGCTGTGTTGTGTAGTGTGAAAATAAAATAGGGAGGACCGAAATAAAATTTCAAAATGAAAGAAGAAAATAGACCGGACAATTTAAATACACTAAAGGAAATGTTATTAGACGAGCGAAAATTAGTTACATACGTTTCCCTCAGCAAAGATCTTTGTATACATGTTAATGAGAGTAAATCTTTGCTCAAGGAAGTTATTGAAGAAATAAGGAAGAAGGACAAAAATATTGCTCTTAACGTTAACTATATTATATCTGGACTCTTAGACGGTAACAAAGCTCAAACTGCTGTGTGCAATGAGGGGGAATTGTCGGATCTACGTGACAAATTCAAGACAGTGTTTTTTCAACATTTATATAGTGTTTGCCCAGGAGCACCATCTACTGAAAGTGTAGCGTTTATGGCGGTAAACAGATTTGAGGATTTTCCTCTATATACCGGACTAATAAAAAATAACTCTTGTGATAAGAGACCTGCAGAAGAAATAGGGCATTTGAAAACAAATAGCCAAGAAATAACCATAGAACAAAAACCCGTTATTGGATTGCAAAAGAAGGTCAAGGAAGCAAATAAAAATGAAAAAAATAACACTAGTGAAAAGCCAGTTACTAAAGTCCAGCAATCAAAGTCGGAACCTATTGTTAAAACAGAGATTTCATCACCAAAACGAGTAATATCAAATAGTACTTTACAAAATAATGATCGCAAGAATGTAAACAAAAGTCAAAAGGGCATAGTAGGCTTCTTTAATAAAGCAACTAGTTCTTCTACTAAGAAACCTTTAAGTGGTATTATACAAAATACAAAACAAAATGAACAAAAGGTAACTGTAAAAACTGATAAAAAGGAAAATATAATTATCAAACCAGAAAAAATGGATGTAGATGATGATATGGCTAATGAAGTTCATCAAAGTACCAAGCAAAGCAACAATTTGTCTAAGATCAAAGATAATCAAACACTTGATTCAAAAAAGAAAAGTGGAAAAGTTGAATCTCGTGATCAAATAAAGAAAACTGCTAAAGTTGACAAAAAAAGGAAAAGAGTATTACATGTATCGGACAGTGAAAGTGACGGAGAGAAAGATGATCCATTCCTTGAGGAGCCTATGGCAGATCTGGAATCTGAAGATGAAATCCCTGCCACTCCATCTATTGCTACTGTCAAAATAACATCTGGGATTGTGAACCCTAGAAAGAAAAGAAGGGTTGTGGATAAAACTTATACTGATGAAGATGGATATATTTTGACAAAAAAAGAGGAGGTATATGAAAGCTGCTCAGACCATGAGCAACAATCAAGTGCTAAGGAAAATGTCCAAAATGGTAATGTCAAAGTAAAAGTTGAAGTGTCTTCTAATGCAAACGAAATTGAGGTTACTCCCAAAGAGAAAACTGTTACCAAAACAAGAAAGAAGACCGCTTCGCCACAGAAAGGAAAACAGGCAACACTAATGAGCTTTTTTAAAAAGAAAGTATAATTTTCTCTGCAAATTATTATGAAATTACTTGTGAATGCATATGAGTTGGCAATTATTAAAAAAAATGTAACTTGTCACAATTATTAATAGCAACTATTCCTTCTTTTGTCATGTCTACTCAAATATTACATCTCAGAATTCATTACTAAATGGTTTTTTTGTTATTAATAGTTGTTAATTTATGGCTGAGGTTATTTTGCCTGTTACAAAAGTAAACCTAACCAAATATTGTTATGTAAAATCATGGTACCTAGTTATTATTAAGTAAATGAAAGAATTTTGCATGTTGCTTAAAGTTTATTTTTTGTAATAAAACTGTCAACCGAATTTATCTTTTTGTTCCAATTGCTACAACCCAATCAGGATGCACTTGAACATCTACTAAGTAAGAGCATTTTGTGTTATAAGTTGAAGACTGCACATCTTGACTGGAACCTTGTCTGAAATGAATCAAAACAGTGAATTAGACCAAGTAGAAAATTAAACAATAGGAGGATTGTTAGCGTAAATTTGTAGCTGAATGCACCTTAGAAACTAGCAATATTTTGACAAGTGATTGTAGCTAGATAATAGAACTCTATTATAACAAATACAGAGTAGATTGTTTAAAGTTGGTTGGCTGTACAATTGTACATTATACTTACTTATTTTTGGCTTGATTGTCCCATAAGACTTTGACAATGCCATCCATGCCAGCAGAACATAGAAGGGAATTCTCTATGGACAAGTCACTAGGGTCCGATGGGATCCTGTTAGTCAGACTGGCTCGACCTACCGCCGACCAATCCAGTGCGGTCACCTTGCCATGGTGCCCTCGGTGCTCATGGACGCAAGTGCAAGCTGCCAAATCCCAGACTTTAATCTTTTTGTCATCACCTGTAACAAAAAAAATTTAACTAAAGAACTGATTAAATCATTAGCAAATAGCTTATAATATTATTTTAATTGCTGGTGTTTCTGCATTATTTAGTTCTATCCACAAAGATTTAAATATCTGCTCACTTGCTAAGGAAAAATCTTAGGCTAGTCGCTAAAGGGCGGGAAGGCAATCGCCACACACCATACAGCTCTTTTTTATATAAAAGAGGGAGGCAAACGAGCAGGCGGGTCACCTGATGGAGAGTAATCACCGCCGCCCATGGACACCCACAAAACCAGAGGAATATCAGACGCGTTGCCGGCCTTTAAGGGAGGAATAGGTTTAAGGAAGGAATAGGAATTGGCGGGGGGAGGGGGAAGGGGACTCCGGAACCCTCACTGGTCGGCCGAAACAACAGCACCAAGTGCTATTATTTCACGCCGAATATTCGTGAGAGGGTGGTATCGCCGGGCGAGCCGGCCCAATGCGTGCTGCAGCGCAGCTTGGCTCTACCACTCAGTCAGTGTCACTCATTTAGCACCACCCAGGGATCACGTGTAGGGTCTCAAGGGTAGACCTACGGACGCGAGCAAGTTTAACCCCCAGCTCTGTGATCAGTAGTGCGATTCTCTAAGCACAAACCTCCAAATATTATAGTTTAAATATTAGTAGGCTATTATAGTAGTAGGTATTGGTAATTTTCTACTGAGTGAAGTATCTGTTAACTCTTCTTTAATCTGTGACAGAAGGTTAACTCTCTAACGACTTTCACGCGAAATTGAAACTTATCGTGTGACCCAAGCGTTCATATTCCGTTGAGCAACGCTGACTCGATATCGATTTGACGTCATGACGTCACAGAGCGTAGGGTTTACGCGCGCGCGCAGGGATTACGAGTTATAAGCGACTCGGCGCTCGGTGTTTGGTGCTATGGCTCGCGGCAACCCTTACTGCCATACGCCTTGGCGGCCTGCCTGGGAGGCGCGCCGGCCGAACGTACCTAAACTGCTGAGTGACACCCCCTGGTATTATCCCCAAAAAGGGTTAGTTAGAGGCTAGACAATGAGGACCGTCGAAGCAATCCTCTGCCATAGTCCACGATTCCACATGTGCTCAGGGTGACAGCTGGTGAGCCCATCGCCGCTCTATGCTGTTGGATGAATGTGTAGTCTTTAGTCCGTAAGACGCCTTGTACGACACCCCAAGGGAAGGGGTTGTAGTGTTCTTTTAGTGAGTCGCAACCTACGGCTTGCTTGAAATAACACAAAGTGAATCTTGCTGCGCTATAAGAGGAAACTGTTCACGATGGAACAAATAAAAATAGATTAGAATTTAGTGCTCTAAATGAAATTTCTCTTTTACAACAACGCGTTTACTTGTCATTCCAATTTTGTAAGTTTACAAAAGAAAGGTGAAAAAAGAGACCCGTGCCCATTTTGGCCGAGGAGGCGACATTAAATAGCGAGACGCGGGTCGGCGGTACCGGCGACGTTTCCGATTGGCGGAGAGGCTAGCTGTCATCCGAAGCGTTCACTTGTAGTAAATTCTCTGCGTAGGCATCATCTGATGCGTTCACATTCCGTGAAATATAACTCGGCGCAGACACTGTTCTATATCTGCTCGGCCCGCACAGCACTGACAAGGCGCACGTGACACGCAGATGCGTCCTCCTTATAAAGCCTAAATGGGGGTGAAATAACACCAAGTGAATCTTGCTTCACTCGATAAAGAGAAAAATAATGCACTGGCTAGATAGACCGCGGAGGGCGCATAAGCCAACGCCCGTACTATCCCTCCTGATTAATTGATTACACAATAAAAAATAGCTTACATACCATCCGAGCCGCGCGTCGCACACTGTCCACACTGCTAAGATGGGCTTAAAATGGATTACCCGTACTGACTAGGTAGTATTACTTACTCCGCGGTGGCAGCACAGCACGCGCACGACCACGCCTCTCACACTCCACCGTGGCCTTTAAATATGACATCAAGAATAACCCTCCTGCTTTACTAGATTGAGAGTAGTGTCCATACCCGCACTATCTAAGTAATCACCGGATAGCGTAAAAGCAAGTGCCCGCACGCCGCGGTGGCCGCATAGGTAGCACTCTTACCAGCCGCGTATCGCTCACTCCACCTTGGCCTTGAAATGACACCAAATAACCCTCCTGCTAAACTATATTATGAGTAGTGAACAATCGAGGAAGTGCCCGGTAGATTACTTTACGGCGATATTCGCTTACGTTCCATTCCGACCGCGCGTACGTACGCAGTAGCGTGTGCGTTACTTTTTATTTCAATATCATTTATTAAAATTTAGGCTACAATAATATTGAGCACTTATGAATGTCGCTATGCAATCGGTTCGTCAGTCGTAACTATGGGGTGGGAGCCTTGTACTGAGAAGTACCGGCAATAAACGCAGCAAGGGCATTTCTTTTCTCCCTTTCTTTTACAGCGTCAATACAAATTGGAAAATGCCCTCCCTATCAGAGGATATTTTCCATTACAACAAAAAAACATTTAATACGACAACAAGACAACACAACACATAGATGGTGTGCAAGCGAATATCGCCGAAAGGTGGTCGACCGGGAATTTCCTTGACAGAACATACCCGTACTATCTAAGTAATCACCGGATGGCGCAAAAGCAAGAGCCCGCACTACGCCGCGGTGACAAATGCAAACATTGCACAGGCGCACGCTGCGGTCCTAAAGGTATCGTCCTCTCAGGCTCGTATTCTAAAACCAAACTCGCACTCAAATCTCTGCTTGAGTACAGTTAGAAAAGGATGGTGCTATTCATTGCACATATCGCCATACCTTTCTAACTGTACTCAAGCAGAGATTTGAGTGTAAGTTTGGTTTTAGAATACGAGCCTTAGGTACTTAGTAGTACAACGTACGGCGGCGGCGGCTAGTACTAACTGACGATACCTGCCGGCGAACTGATCGTATGTGGGGCCCATAAAGCCTAAATGGACTTACAATGACACCAGCTTCACTACATAGGGAGAAACAGACAAATGTACATACCCGCACTAGCTAAGTAATGACCGGATGGCGTGAAAACAAGAGCCCGTACTACGGCTCGGTGTCCGCATATATACGTGCACGAGCCGCGCGTCGCATACAGTCCACAGGTGCACGCTGCGGTCCTTAAGCCTAAATGGAGTTTAAATGACACCAGCTTCTCTTTATAGGGAGAAATAGTAATATAGCATACATACCCGCATTAGCTAAGTAGATAATCCCCGGATGACGCGAAAGCCAGGGCCCGTAATACGCCGCGGTGTCCGCATAGTACGCGCACGAGCCGCACGTCGTATACAGTCCACAGGCGCACGCAGTGGTCCTAAAGCCTAAATGGAGTTAAAATGATACCAGCTTCTCTATATAGGGAGAAATAGTAATATAGCATGCATACCCGCACTAGCTAAGTAATCTCCGGATGGCGCGAAAGCCAAGGCCCGTACTACGCCGCGGTGTCCGCACAGTACGCACACGAGCCGCGCGTCGCAAACGGTCCATGGGCGCAAGCAGTGGTCCTAAAGCCTAAATGGAGTTAAAATGACACCAGCTTCTCTATATAGGGAGAAATAGTAATATAGCATACATACCCGCACTAGCTAAGTAATCTCCGGATGGCGCGAAAGCCAGGGCCCGTACTACGCCGCGGTGTCCGCACAGTACGCGCACGAGCCGCGCGTCGCAAACGGTCCACGGGCGCACGCAGTGGTCCTAAAGCCTAAATGGAGTTAAAATGACACCAGCTTCTCTATATAGGGAGAAATAGTAATATAGCATACATACCCGCACTAGCTAAGTAATCTCCGGATGGCGCGAAAGCCAAGGCCCGTACTACGCCGCGGTGTCCGCACAGTACGCGCACGAGCCGCGCGTCGCAAACGGTCCATAGGCGCACGCTGCGGTCCGCGCCGCCCGTCGCTATGTACGCCTCGTTAGGGTGGAACTTTACGCACTGGACAAAAGAGACATCAGTATTATCACAGTACCTATAAAGAGTACAGTACAGTGGTATTATCATCAACCTATAAACGTCGCACTGCTGGGAATATCTGTGGGGTCTGACGCAGAATGTGCACTTCGCAAAATGTACACTCGAAAAAAAATGCGCATTTCGCATTTGGTGCACTTCTTAAAATGAGCACTTCGCAGAATGAGCATTTCGCAAAATGAGCACTTCGCAGAATGAGCACTTCGCAGAAAAATTTTTTTTGTGGAAGTTGTTAATTAATAAAAAAGATATGGGTACTGGGTATTTAAAATAAAATAAACACTTTTACAAAGTAATCATTTATTTAAAAAGTAATCCACTAGGTTTCGATTGTCAATTAAATATTTCTATGTATAATATAACAGATGGGTGAATTTCCCACGACCAAAATTTACGTGGCATCGATGAAATCGGTACTAAAAAACATAGATATAATGTTCTAACATTTTTTACTGGTTAGGTGAAATAGTCATCTATGTGTGGCACTAAATAAGTATTTTATTAATAGGAGTATAATAGGTACTCCAAAAAAATTCATTAAACCTCGAAATCTTTCATTGCCGTGTTTGTCAACATGTCACCTTGATGTGTATTGTAACTCATTGATAAAACTCTACTGGTTATTTATATTAAAACCTAATTTTATTTGTACGCGAATAGTAAAAGTATTGTTACGGGATACATTCTTTCAAATATTTAAACAATACAAAGAATGGTTAATAAAATTTATTTGTCCCAGAACTACCTTTCATCGCCGTGTCCTAAACATGTTTAAGAATATTGTTTTATCTAACGACTTGCGTCCTTAGCATTTTTCTAAATTGTATAATTACCTGCTTAAATCTTCATACTATTTTTGTGTAAAATAGTTCATTTTTTGTATGTACAGAAAGATAATCATTTAATTTTTCGTATCTGTTATATTATACATAGAAATATTTAATTGACAATCAAAACCTAATGGATTACTTTTTAAATAAATGATTACTATGTAAAAGTGTTTATTTTATTTTAAATACCCAGTACCCATATCTTTTTTATTAATTAACAACTTCCACAAAAAGTGCTCATTCTGCGAAGTGCTCATTTTGAGAAGTGCACCAAATGCGAAATGCACATTTTTTGTCGAGTGTACATTTTGCGAAGTGCACATTCTGCGTCAGACCCGATCTGTGCCGTCCTACATGGACAAAAAATAATTCGGAAAAAAAATGTTACAAATGTTCTTATAGATTTATTTTCAGCATTTGTCTTATTATGAATTTTTATTTATTATTATTATAATAATTGTTATATATGTATTTAAAAACATGAATAAATTAATAGCAGCGTTTAGATCATATGCCATAACTGTTAGCCGGGGTTAATCGATCAACGTCGACCGACCGTCGATCGATTGGTCAGTCGAACGGTATCCGTCGATCAATTAAAGCTACCAGACAAGTCGATCAACTTCGTTCGACGTTGATCGATGCCGTCGATCGACGATCGATGGGTTGGTCTGGTAACACCCTAAGAATTAATTTACATCGGCATCTTTAACAAACAAAGCTACGGCATAAGGCTTATGTTACATTACTAAAAGCTACACCAAATAGAATAAATTTCAATAAACTCGAAAAATTGTGTGTTTGTGTGTGTTGGTAAATAATCTCATCATACTTACTGTAACATCGGACATGTGGCCAACAAACACTCTTACAGGGAAAGTTCTCTCCAAAGACCAGAGCTTTGCTGTTCTATCGTGTGATCCAGTCACAATATATAGACCATTTTTAGAGACATCCATACACCATATTGGGTAATTGTGTCCTCTGCAAAGAAAAGGTTTTAGTTGATCAAAATAAATAAACTGTAGTGTTTTTAAGAACACAAAATGTTATTACATAAATCAAAACTTTGAGTGTGTTATTAAAATTTTATAAATTTATTGCTATATTTCGCTTTCTTATATTATACGTCGTCATTGTGATTATAAAGTTGTGCTGGACCTAGTTTAAGGACATATAAAACATTTATTATTCTATAAACTGATATTAGTTGGTAAGCCTTAGTTAAATAAATAAATAAACAGAATATTACATTACCTATATACAGAAGCACATGAGTAGTCGTATAACCTCCAAGCTCTCCATGTATTATCACGTGAAGCAGATAAAACTAATTGTTCTTGAGCAAGAACACTCACTGCTTGTATAGGACCTGTGTGCCCTCTTAGCGGTAATCCAGCGCCTACTTGTCTGCAAAGAGTTTTTATTAGATAAAAATCTATGAGTTTGTTGCGGTAATAATAAATATACAGCACAAGCATAAAGTATAGCCTATACTGGCTTCCATTATTAAAATCATGTCTTCGCTACAAAGGTGTTGACTTAATCACACACATCTCAAATGTGGGTTGGGGATCACAAACCCAGACTATGCATCGAGAATTGCGAAACTCACACAGTAAGCGCTTTGCCACTCGATCATCGAGATGAACAAGCATACACAAAACTATATGTATATAAAATCAAGCAATTTATAATGTAACTTATTCATACAACGTATTATCCTCAGGATGTGGTTCAGATGGCATGAAGCATGCTAATTCCACCTCCGAGATGTTGTGATTAATTCTTCGCTTGACATTGTTCTGTCCCAAGTCCCAAAGCCTGATCTCTGAATTGCTAAATCCTCCACATAGAATATTAGAATATGGATCCGTTTTGGCACATACAAGACTGTAAAAAAATAAGAATTATGATAACTCATTATGAGAAGCAACCAACATCTGAATCTTATCCACTAGTAATAAATAAGTATAAAAGTAAATAAAACCATGTATTTTTTTTTAATTTTTTTTTTTTTATATAAGAGGGAGGCAAACGAGCAGGCGGGTCACCTGATGGAGAGTAATCACCGCCGCCCATGGACACCCGCAAAACCAGAGGAATCGCAGACGCGTTGCCGGCCTTTAGGGGAGGAATAGGTTTAAGGAAGGAATAGGAATTGGGAGGGGGGGAAGGGGCCTCCGGAACCCTCACTGGTCGGACGAAACACAACAGCACCAAGTGCCATTATTTCACGCCGAATATTAGTGAGAGGGTGGTATTACGCCGGGCGAGCCGGCCCAATGCGTGCTGCAATGCAGCGTGGCTCTACCACTCAATGTAGATATTAAACACAAGTTTGTCTGTTTATAGTGTTGCATTCTTCGATTAACAATATGTATTGTTGATCACAATAAAGGATTGAGAAATTATCTTTGTTAATTTTTGTAAAAGATTGTGTACTCACTAGGAATCGGGAGCAGCAACTTTATATAATTTAAGTGGTGCCATTGAATCTCTCACTCCTTTGATTGCATCTTGTAGGTCCTTTAATTCTTTGTCTACACTCTGATAATCAGAATGACCATTACATTTTGAAAATATGTCTACAAAGAGAAAAGGAAAACGTTATAACTAGCTTTTACAAAGCTAATATACAATTGGTAAAGCTAGGATAAAACAAAGAATATAATTATGAAGTAATATTTACCATTTAAATCAAGTTTCTCTTCATTATTCATTTTAGGGGCATTCCTTTCATCATCAATTTGGTCCTCATCATCCTAATAGGAATAACAAAAACTTTTAAGTTTTTAATTTATTTAATTTTGCATAATAAATTGAAAACTAGACAATGATGCCCGAAGGTAAATTTCACTTTTTACTCTACGGTCAATAACTTTAATAAAAAATAAAAAATAAAAACTTAAAACCTGTACCTAATTCAGGCACTGCTGTTTGGCAGCAGAAATATAAATTAGGGTCATTACTGCCAGAGGCGTTTTGTGCAAATGTTAATACCACACTGGGATCAAATCTAGTTTAAATAATGTAATAAAGCAAATATTATTAAACCTTAAAAACCACACAATAAAAACAAACTGCTATAAGCTCAGAAATACTAACAGATGTCTTCTTGTTAGTGTCATTGTTGATGTCTATGTGAAACCAAGTTTGCAAAACTTGTATCAGCAGTACATGACTATGCTTGGCTAGATATGCCTTCAGTGCATTTAGCGCATCTTGAGAGAGGTATATGTCATATTTACAGGATCTGAAAATAGACATTTATCATATCAACATTTGAAAATCAAGAATGAGTTCAGTCTAGTTTTTTATAATTAACAAAACTGTTATTTAGCATTCACATTGCTCTGTTTATATTTATACTAAAATAATAGAAGAAACAAATAAAAGACAAACATTTGCATTTATACCTGAATGCAGCTATAGATGGTCTGGTCTCCACTTCTTGTAATGTGTATATAGAACCAATATCATCCAGTATTTGGTTCATGTAGTCTTTTTCAGGGGTCTCATTGTCAATAGTACCATTTTGCAGTGAGTTAAATAGTTGCTCTAAACTATTAGGTCGGTACAAAGCTGAAGGCAGGTTCCCATCAATTGGTTGATGATATGACAAATCCTTTTGCGGCAATGTAGCTGAATGCCTTTTGAGAAACATCTGTGCCTGCCCGCCGTGACCACCTCGTAGCATCTCCAAGTACAGGTGGCATAGCAATGGGCTCAATAGTCCTAACAATTCATTCTTGACCTTCTCCACATTTATATCTTTTATAAAATTCACCAACCTAAAACAGAAAGAGGTTCAATCTATGGTAAGTAAAATTACAATTAAATGCTGACCTACGAATGGGTCAGTGGGACGTCAAAGGTTTGTGTTTGTGATGTTTTCAAATTATAAACCTTTTAGGTATCACAATCACAGTAATTGTTAACCTTAGATTAAAACAAAAACCGTTTTTGTTTTAATCTATGCTGTTAACTAAAAATTGTTAAGAATCCTAATTAGTAAAATAATTTATAATTACAATTTCAGACAGTTGTTTATGAAAATACCATACCGATATGTGCCACAATACTTATTTATTTTTAATAGCTTACTTGCTGTACTGTGTGTCGTATTGTCCTGGATCGTTGTTTATACAAGAGAATAAAATTGAATTGGCGCGACTCGCTTCACACTGAACTATAGTGGCGACAGCCATTTGTTCAGCACTTCGGCTCAAAGAATTATTACTGCTAAATAGATCTACGTCCTGTAACCAAAAAAAGGTATAAAAGTAGCAAAGGTATTCTATCGCTGAAAAAATAAATCTATTCATACTCACAGGGTAGTTTCGACGTTCTAAGTAGGAAGTGACTGCAGCTTTGACTGCATCATTTCGAGTCTTTTTAAGCAAAGACATTGATTGTCTAGGTTAAATTTAGCAATTGAAGAATTATATCTAAATACAATATTTGTAAACAAATCTCGCCTTCATCGTATTTCGACAAAGCAAACACTTCTCGTCTTCGTCTTCTCGAGGTCTTCTTCTTACGTGCGTGCGCTGTCAATGTCAATTGTCAATGTCAAAATAACTTTTTTTTAATATATATTTTGTTCCGTGAAGGAACAGGCTAAGATCAGAGACCATACTGTCTAGTCATCAGTTTTTTTATTTCCTTTTTTTCCCCTTGATGATAATGAGTGGTGACTAGGATGATTAATGATGTTCCCCCAAACCCCTTGAGTCTTCAGTAACAATGTGGGATTTTACTGAGGTCTCACACGGACTTCTTGAGAGAATTTGAAAAGTGATGTTGCACTGTTTTATTTCATTTGCCAACACTCATGCATGTTCACAAACACTTAAATCCACTATTATTTCACATTAATGTTCGAAAAAACACAAATTTTAGAAAATAAAAGAAAACTGCAGACATGACGCTTTACTTTCCCGCCAAGAAGTCCTGTCAAAATCACGTCAAAAAAATTATACTTTTTTTTTCTCTTAAATAATGGCTTCGTGCGATCAGCACATTTAGCCAGTGTCAAATAAGTATAATACCTAGTAATTATTATTTTCTTTACATTAAGTGGATGATAATGCGTGATAAAGAACGTTTGATGGTAAATCATTTCCCCCCAGACCCCTCGAGACTCAATAAAGCTGTGGGACTTTATTGAGGTCTCACACGTCCGTGTGAGACAATTTGAAACGTTCTTGAGAGAATTTGAAAAGTGATGTTGCACTGTTTTGTTTTATTTGCACACACTCATGCACGTTCACGAACACTTAACAGTAAATAATCCACCAATATTTCACGTTAATATTCGACAAAACACAAATTATAGAAAATAAAACAAAACTGCAGACATGACGCTTCACTTTCCCGCAAAGATCGTTATATTCGTTGTAAAGTAATCGTTAAATGATGGATGAAAATGCAGAAGAATATAAGTTTTAATCTTTACGGATTTTGTTGATTTATGAAAGAGGATGCGTCTGAAGATGTAAGATTGGCGGTAAGGTAAGAGGTTTAATCGAACAGTAGTTTGATATGGGCTAAACTTAGAGCATTCAAATCACGTGATATAGCCTTGTTTGCACTATTAATCGAGTAACGAGTACCATTAGATTATTAACTACCTATTCCGATGTTTAATTATCTCATACATAAAAATCCGATAAAACGCAAACTATAGAAAATAAAAGAAAACCGGAAACTTTAATTTACCGCGCAAAAGTGACAACCTACTTTGTTTACATAACTTACTAAAGAAAATCTTACTAGCTACCTAAGTAGGTATATATATACGGCTCATATAACAATGTGGCCATGGCCACCCTGAATTCTCTCCCGAAATCCGAGCTGCGGGTCTATCGGCTAAAAATATGGATATGGACATGGACTTCATTTGACATTTGAAGCCCATATTTTGTCCTTTTAAGGGCATATTAACCCCTCAAACCCCAAGCGGTCGCATGAGACCGCACCTACAAAAACACACTTGACTTTGTACCGTGTTTTCATAGAATTACAGTCCTCTCGTCTGTGGGATGGCTCAATTGAGCCACTATTTTCTAGCGCCTGTCTGTGGGCTGGCTCAATTGAGCCACGCCACAGACGGCGAAAATGGGTGTCATATTTCGGCTCTGTGTTCCTTTGTTTTTTATTTGTTAGTGACATGCCGTACATATTTGGAATCACCATGAACTAGGCTCCATGATTCAAAAGTTCTTTTGTCGCGTCCCGAGGGATAAAAATAAAATATCGTCGTTGGGAACGTAGGGTTGTTTTAGCGCGTATATTGAAATCGGAATAATCGATTTATTATCGAGTTGATAGTATTATGAGCTGATTTATGTTATAACATGTTTTTTGATGCTTATGTTATGCTTTATTTCAATAAAATACGGGTTTTCCTTATATTTTATTTTAATTTTAATATGAAAAATCATATCTTTATTCTTACAATATTTTAGGTATTGGGAATGGTTTTAATAGATTAAGGAACTAATGCAGAGTTACTAGTTATCATATTAAAGCTTAATTATGAATAGAACGGACGGTAGCAACGTTTTTAGCGGTAGGTAGCTAAAAAAACCCCTGTCTGTGGAGATGGCTCAATTGAGCCACACAGACTAGGGGCCGCGGCAATACCGGCTCTCCACAGACGAGAGGTGGGCTTCAAATGTCAAATGAAGTCCATGTCCATATGCATATTTTTTAGCCGATAGGGTAGCTGGTGGCATTCTGCGGGTGTGTAATGTTTGATATAAATACTTATGGTATAACGTTCAGATAATATAATTTCATTTCATATAATTTTAGATTCTATCATTTCATTTGATATACTTAATATACATTTGATATAAGTAATAATGTAGATAATAATATAAAATATTATTCATGTAATAAGCAAGCAAGCAGCATGCAAGCAAGCAAGCAAGCAGCATGCAAGCAAGCAAGCAGTATGCAAGCAAGCATGCAGTATTCAAGCAAGAATGCAGCATGCAAGCAAGCATGCAGCATGCAAGCAAGAATGCAGCATGCAAGCAGACATGCAGCATCCAGGCAGGCAGGCACGCAGCAGGCATGCAGCATGCAGCAGGCATGGTTTCCGTCACAGCTCCGGCGGCGCCGCGAGACTCCGGCGGTCCCACGGGAGCTTATCGTCGCAGATGGCTTTCGCTCACCACCGCAGCTTCGGCAAGGAAAACACAACGTATTAACTTTTTAAGACAATATTTAAAATCAATTCAGGGTTAAAATGATATTATTATTTTTAAGCAAAAATAATATGAGTATTATATCAAATGATAATGTTGTGTAGTGTATTTAGAACAAGTAAAAATTATATCCAATGAACGATAAATGTCCTTTCAAATTAGTTCATGTGTCATTAAGTATATGAAATGATACGCACCCTGCATTCAGGAGTTAAGTTTGGTTAGTTAAACCAAGAATGTCATTGAGTCTATGGTTAAACATACATTTAGTTGAGGAACTCGGTGGCTGGCTTAGCCGTTTCTCCGTTTACGGTTGCGATTTAAAGGTACGATTCAGATGGCGGCTCTTGCAGCTGCAGACTGATACCTACGTACCTACGTAGTTACATAAGGCGTACTTCTAGATTCATACAAATTGTTAGAACAAAATAAAGGACGTCAATCTCTTCTCTTTCCGCATTTTAAAATCAAATTTTATGACAGGATCAAGCATCCTTTAATATGTTGATTGATAGCAATTTTTTGTAGTACCTAGGTACCTATGATTGTGTACCAGAAGCAATCGTATCGGTACTTCCCACGACCATTGAAGATTTCGGCATAGGTAATAATTAGTTTTTTTCATAAGTCACATGTCTATCTTGCTTTAACAATACATTATTTTTTATTTCGACGACCTCCGTCATATGCCTCTGTGGTCGAGTGGTTAGCACGCCGGGTCTGGCGTCGCGCCATCTCTGAGGTCCCGGGTTCAATTCCCGGTCGGGTCAATTTAGAGAAAAACTGCTTTTCTAAATTGATTTCGGGTCTGGGTGTTTTTTCTATGTTTATGTATATTTACCCGTTATCTTACCATATTAACAAGTTTCACAAGAATACTTACCTAACTTGGGCTAGATAGGTGTGAGCGTAAACAAATTTAATTTAATAATACAGATACTTACCCCATTATCCTGTTATTGTACACTATAGCAATATAACAACCAACTGTAATTTAGTAATCAAGCGGCAATCGCCTACCTACTCGTTTCCACCCAATCGACGAATAGGAAGTGCGAAGTGTAGTGCATAGGGTTGCCAGATCGGGAAACTAAATTATCTGGAAAAAATTTCAAAATGGCTGGATTTTGGAGTTATTATCTAGAGAATAGGAGAAACACATTTTAAGAAAAAAATTTCTTTTTATTTTAAAATCAACAATTTTGACATAATGACCAAACAAACCTTACTGAATAACAGTTTTAAGAGCAATCAAACTCGTGCTTTATATTTAGGTACCCTATTAAAATTAATTTTTACGTTGCCACAAGTATTTTGTGTTTGATTTTACTGCCTCTACCAATTTCGAGCCCTGAGGGGGTGTTGAGGTAAGATTTAAAATTTTAACAATTTACATCGAAATTCAGCCTAATTATTAGTTCAGCTTTAATTGCCATCATGCGATTCCTTTCATTTGAGTAGATATAAATTGTTCAGCAAGCTAAATACCCTTTCGAAATAGGCATTGCTTACTGGAATCGACAAAACAATTGCTTTTTTAGATTTTTTGAGTTTTTTTGGTCGTATTTTTAAAAAAAAATTGCACACAATTTTGTTGCAACATGCAACAAAATTGTGTGCAACATGTTTTTAAAATTGCTCCATAGTTTTCTCATTACACTATCAATTTCTATGACAGTGCATACATCACTTTCTAATGCTAAAATAGCCGTCTGAAACTCCAACATTACGTTAGTACGAAGTAGTAGTAAAATAGGCTTCTGAGATTCCTTCCTCTTTACATTCCTTAAAACTGTTATCGAAATTAGTAACATTTTTAGATACTACTTCCCATATTTCCTTGTGACACTCATATTGTGCCTGCCGGCCGCCGCCATTCTTTTAATTAGGCGTAAATCTTTACGAAAACTATTTGTATGGAGATTTTGTATTTTGTCTGGAGTCTGGACATCATATAAAACATCTTATGGGAATCCAGACAAATCCAGACCATCTGGCAACCCTAGTAGTGCACCAAGTAAAACAGGGTTTTCCTATAATTTTGTTCAGTTAGTCTCACAGAACACAAGTTACTCTACATCGATTTACCTACACAAATTATTAGTATACTTTTAACACCTAAATACCAAAAACTGTGCTGGTGGGGCATTTTAAAACTTTTTAGGTAAGTAAGTAGTTAAGTTAGAAAGATCTAAGACTAACTAGGTACCATCTGTAGATACAGTCGATGACAATACTGAAGTCAGGGGCAGTACCTAACTATTAATTAATCTGTGTCAGGGTCGCTCTGCTCGCACATAACTGATTAATAAAGGATGGCAGGTGGGTGACCAAATTTTGAGAGCTCTTTGTTCTCCGTGCTTCAAAACGCATGTCGTTGGTCCCGGGTGTTGGCCGTAACCTAAGATCATCGAAGTCTTCAAAACCTATCAACCCGTCAGCGGGCAGGAAGGAAGAGTTAAGCTCGATTTTCTAAGTGATATATTGTTCATGTAGATTCTGAGACGCTAATTAACCAGTTGAGGATCGTAAGACCAGACACAATTAAAAATCAATTGTTTCGCGACCTCCGGCGGTCTTATAATCCTTGACTTATTAAATTAAAGAATTGTGAAATGCTAAACATTAAATGCTATCGAAGGTATCTAGGTAGGTAGGACCTACTTAGTTTTGTAGCAAATCAGCTAAACATTAAACCATTTATTATTATATTTAAGGAAAACGACAGCAAAAACTTAGAGGATACCACCTACCTACCATGTTTTCGAATAGGAGGTTTGCCGTGCACGTGTTAATATTATGGAGTTTTATGACATTGCCAACTACGACGAAGAGTACAAATGAAGTACTGAACGGTCCAAATATTAATGAATATCTTTTTAGAGATAATCAATTTCAGTTCGTTGATTTGACACTCCGATTAAACAGTCAGTTTCATAAACTTTCCGATGGGGAAAGGGTGAGAGTACTTGCCATGTTAAACTATATTCACTACCACCAGTAAGTATCTTTTACAATGAAAATAGGTGCATTTAACAATAATTTTCTAGTTTCCAGCCGTAAAATTCGGCCAGTCTAAAGTTAAAAAAAACCCTAGCAAACAATGTCCATGTCTCGAATTGACTTTCGAGTGGCAAAGCGCTTGTTCCGATACCCAGAGGTCTTGGGTTCAATTCCCAGACCGGCAAACATTTTGATAAACATTTTTCAAAGTTAATAAAAAAAATATTTTGAAGATTTTAACTGCCTCTAAGGCAAAGCTCTGACCCGGATTTTTTGATGCATAGCCAGGTTAGGAAATCTGTGACCGGGGCATATTTATTCTGTGGCCGGGGTTTGTAATCACTAACCCGCCTTTGTCAAGGCGTATTGATTAAGAAAATACCTATAAATTGTATAGTGATGACTTAATTTCAATGATAAGAGACCTTTGCCTAGCATTAGGGGCAACAGGTACAATGGCGGACTCCGTCGCTTTACCAGTCTAAAGATCAAAATTCCTTGCATACCGCGTCGTCTATTTGGTACGGGCACGTACCCGGACGGTCGGTGCGCTTCATACGAAAATCGCGGCATAGTGGTAAAGCGACGGTGAACCCGACCGTACCTATATTTATTAATTTCATTTCTTTTGTTTTTTTTTTATTTTATTTACATCATCATCATGTACCTACTTATTAGCTGTACTTAGATATTTTTAGTTGGTTGCCAATGCCAGCTATGAGTCGCCAATTTATATTTACATACTTAAATAAAACAATCATTATTACCATTGTCCTGTATTTATTTATAACGTCATTCTAACGATTTCAAGCTTTTCGGAGTTCTGCGAAAAAGATTGGATAGGAACCAGTTTAGACATGAAACTGAGACCTAGAGGTTCAGATGTAGTGCAACCATTTAACTACGATCTCCCAAATGTACCTCTGAAGCATCTCGTTTTACCACGTAAGTTAAGATTGTCCTTCTACCCACGGAATGGATAAAGAAGAGTTAAATGTTCTGTGATCTCAATGGGATTGTCACATTACTGTTTTTATTAAAAATCTGCTCCTATAATATTGCTAGAAGACTACCATGAAGATATATGCTTTAGTTTAGAGAGTGTGAAACCCTCACCTACTTCTTATAAAATTGTCTTAAGTAAAATTGATAAAATGTTTTTCAGTTATAATTGCTGATATAAGCGGTCGAGTGAATGGAGATGCAAACTTTATTTTGCAAAAATATCATTTAGACTATTTCTTAAACAATTATTTTGGAAAAACGGAGCAGCCGTGCATAGTAATTTTCAAATTTGGCTGGTCTAAATACGAAGGCGATGCGCTCAAATATTTTGGTCTCACCAATGGAAATTCTTCACTAAATTTTCCTGGTATGTATTTTTAACAGAGTTGAATTGGAGGTTATCTATGTAGATAAACTAATAACTAACAATATTCGTTCAATCTTATCGTTATAGACTGTTCTTTTTTATAAATATTTATAATTCTGGTCTTACTTAAAATGTTTCCTGTAGAACTATTATGTTTACAAACAACATTTAAATGTGCTTGCCGGGCGTGCACGCACACACTTAACATAATTTTAATAACTTAAGAGTTTGTTAAATTCAGCCTTCTAATTAATACCTACAGCCTTAACATTGAGCGAATAAAATACGAAAAAAATCTGTCCTAGCTTCACCCACCTATATCCACTTTTGGCTGTAGACGACAACAAAATGGATTGACAACACAATGTGGTCAATCATGTCATGATTAATCCGTGCAATGGTGAGGCTTCGAAAGTTCGAAGCTAAGCGGGCGGGTCGGCCCGGCGGCGCGGGCGGCCTAGGATGACAAGCGGCCGGAGCCACGACCTTGCCGATGTGAGCAGATTCTTCGACCGTTGCGCGTTATACTAAAGAATAAAAAATAGTACTACGTATACTTACTTACGGAAGTCTCAGTCAGTGGTCATAGGCCGCAATGAACAAAGAATCCGCTCGCCGCTCCGCTCCAGCGGCAAGGTCGTGGCCCAGCCGAAAGGCCCGCAGCGCTGCTGGGGATAGGTCTGGCGGTCCAGATCACCCCGGGCGGCGCACGGCAAAATTTGAGATGATGTAGGTACTGTTTTGGTAGTTAGAAGTACGCCCTCTTTCTTGGGGGAAGAGCCCCACATAACCATCCACCTCTCCCCGTACGCGGTGGTAGATATACTCGGCAATGAGTTTTCCCTAGGAGTGATAAATGAAAGAAAAAAAACATTTATTGAAATCACACAACAAACACACAAATAACAATATTGACGACAAATAAATGACAAATGCATTTGAAGTAAAGACATCTGCTGTAAGCCGAAGTTTAAACGTTTTCATAATTATGTCTTGGTATCTTAGATTAAAACAACAACCTTTTTGTTATAATCTAAGCATAGCTTCACATTTACTTGTGTACTACCCAACTAACAATATACCCTTATAAAATTAATGTATAAGGTCCATACTCTTATAATTGTTTTAAAATAGCAATCAATATATCAATGAACCTTATAATGGTAGTACATTTTAAGAAGATTTAGCTAATACTACCATTATTCTTGTAATTTAGTTGGGTAAACGGTAATAAATCCAAATAATATAGCCATAATAAGGGTTCAAAATGTGATATTCTTATAGGAGCTAGTTATATGGCTTTTTAGCCTTATAACATTCAAAAGCTATGTAAAGGTTTCTAATAGGGCCAATTATTCTTATAAAAGCAATGCACAGAGTAACTACATTGGTTTTTAATTTATAGGAGCTTTTAATAAGATGTTTATATGACAAAAGAGTAAAAGCATTTTATATACCCAACTAGCAAAATTTCCTCTTACACACATCCCAAGAGTATAATTTTACCAGTCTTATGGTACTCCGATAGACTGCTATAAGTGTGGATTTGGGCGCACTTAATAAGTCTATTTACCCTTAAATATATCTTAAAATGGTCTCGAGAAGTGTATTTCCAATCTTACAAAATTCTTGTTGATGCTTTAATAATACCAAACAGACTTACAAATGATTTACAAAGGCATTCTTTATGGGCATTTACCTTTATAATGCACTTACTAAAGCTGTTCTAAGTGTGATATTACTTGTAGTGCTCTTTGCAAGCTTTTAGTAAGACATGTAATCAGATGTAATCACAGTCCGCCGAAAGGATTGCCAAGTGCTCGTGAAACTTTTCTGAATAATAAGAAGAGTATTAAAAACGTAAGTATTATGTACTGTCCTGTTTAATTCACTTTCCTACAAAATGTGTAAGTATAATTTCATGTTTATTACGCATTACTAACTGTTATTTAATTGCGAAGACGATTTTATCGAGTATTTTAAAATAACAATCACAATATTTTTACGGGCCATTTCAACAATGTGTCTTTAATAATAAAAAATATTATATTAAAAATGAAAAATATGGAAATGTCGCCATTATCACCAATCATGCCTTATAGTGGCTTTAACAGAACCAATATAAGTGCATTACCATTGTTTAAGGTTTACACCGCACTTCTAAAATCAAATTCAACCACATTTTTCAATCCACGCGGCCATTGCTCATAACCTTTAGGGTTCCTTATTAAAGTAAAAGTAGGCTAAAAGACAAACAGGGAAGTTCCTGGTCGACCACCTTTTGACTTTTTTGCAATGCATTAGAATTCTAATTGCAATTATCTAGTTTCTAAGACATTTGACGTGCTAGTACTCTTTACTATCTTTTACAATAGTCACTTCTAAGATCGAGTGATCTTACAAAATTCATTTATAAGAGTTTATTAAGAATCAAGGGTAATTAGGCTTATAAAGTGCGCACATAATAATACTACTGTTCTTACAAATGTTTTATAAAGTAAGCTTGTATACATCTTTAAGAATAAGTTATTAGCAGTGGTCGGAGTAGGTATATTGAATTAAGGTCACTGACATCAAACGTATATCCTCTTAGCTGGCTGCGCCCCCGCGCGCCGATTCCCGCGTCTGGCTTACCTCCCCGCTGGGCCTCTCGCGGGTTGGGAACAGATGCATTCTTTTGGAGATTACTCGATAATTTGTTAGAAAATTTACAAACTTCTATATCATTTGGATTCTACATAATATTTCCCATAATATAGCATATAAACCCATTCATAATTTGTAAAAACATTGCATAGTTTCTAGCGTATATTTAAAGAAAGTAAAAAAATAAGGTGCAGTTGGGTAATATCAGGTATATTTTTTAACTAGAACAATTTGAACAGATACTTTTTGTCCTATTTTAATCTTAGACGTATTATCTACAACTTAAAACTATAAAAAACATGCTTCCAAACACATTTCGTTTGATATTTAATATTTAGTATTTAAAATAATAACTCACGGCAAAAAAAAATAACAAATGTCAATTTTAGCTCTTATTGTTACCGAGATAAGAGCTAATAAATCCGCGACCCGAATCGGGACGCCAATTGACTACGTATTTTAGATTGATGAAATATTGAAAAAAACACACACAGAACAACAAACAAAAAGTATTGAGAGGTAGACTACTTACTGAGTCATCGTAGTTTAATGAATTATGAGATTCAATCACTTCAATCACTGCAAAATTACACAAAACACACCCACGAATTGTCGTTAGTTGACTCGCGCGACGCTCACGCGGCGCTAACGCGAAGACTGAACTTCAATATCGAATTTGAATGATAAAATGTTACTAAACTTGGTCGTATTATACGCTTGAATGCTAGCCTACTCTATCTTTTTTAAGATTACATAGGTGCGACAAGGATAAAAAAGTAGGATCGGGTTGAACGACCCGCACATTTGCCGCTAAAATGAGCATCCCGATTCGGGTAGGTTGTCAGACGCGCATTTACTTGACGCGTCCCGAATCGGGTCGCTGGCCAGTTGAGAGGATATGTTAATATGGATACTCCTCCGAGTTTCCGGATTATTATGATAAAAATACCGAAACATCGAAATTATTACATGAAACTAGTTAAAAATGTATCAATACTCTCAACGCTATGCTGCTAGTGGCGCTGGTCTCCATCTCTAATGTTGGCCGTATCCATTGTCTCAATCTCGCAAAAGAAAAGAAATCACGTCTTAAATTATTATTAGTGATTTTTTTTGTTAATCTTTAAATATCTTGGAAACGGTGCGTCCTACGCTAAAATGGACGAAATTTTGTCCCCCCTTTATAAAACCCCCGTCTAACGCTAACCAACCATCACGATGGTACAATTATTAATAATTGTCGCTTTTTAATAATTATTTAGGGTAAGTAACGATTAACTAGTTTAGGAAATGTAGTTTATAGATTTGTTGGGCTTATTTCCCCTTTGGAACTCATTGACTCACTTGGCCGCACATTTGGTCGTTGATTGTAGAGGTTAAGTCACTCTCACACAGGCCGGTCAACGGATAGGTGACCAAAGCTTTATTGTTTCGACCTGTTGGCTAATGTTGAGCCGGCTCTTTGGCCTAAATAAAAGTGTAAGGCCTAAGTAAAAAATCAAAATGTAGAACTTGTAACCGATGAGGATTAAAAATAATTATTTTTAATAAAACTGTAATAATGATTATTTGTATTAACAATAAACAATTTTGTTTGCTTACATATGGTTTTTTATTTTATTACTCTATTTACCAAATTTTTGGAAACTCCGGTACATTCCGGAAGAAATGCATGTCCATGTTATGATATCAATTCATGACGCAAGTATCTAAAATCAATATACCTACTCCGACCACTGGTTATTAGTAACAGACGACATCTAACAAAATACTTAGTAAAGTCACTTCTAAGATTGAGTGGTCTTACAAGTGCATGTATAAGTGTTAATTAAGACTTAAGGGCAATTAGGCTTATAAAGGGCGAGTATAATGCTATTGCTCTAATAAACATTATATAAAGTTTGCTTATATACGTCTGTAAGAATAAGTTATAAGTGTAACAGCCGATATCTAATAAACTAGTTTGATAAGTCACTTTTAAGAAAAAGTGGACTTACATAGTGCATGTATAAGTGTTCAATAAGAATTAGGCTTACAGAGTGCGTTTATAACACTACTGGTCTTATTGATGTCATTTCTCGTTTTCTTATATACTTCTAAAAGTATTTTTTACAAGTATATATGCTCTTATAGCTTAAATAGACTTATGATATGCCATTATTAGAGTCTCTATCTTAATCAGAACGTATATAAAATTTATTTAAGGACATAGCTCTTAAAAGCTTTCGTTTCTAAGGGTATTTTGCTAGCTGGGTAGTCTTTATAAGAATGAAAGCAAACCATATTCGATTACATATTATTTATAAGAGCGTTATTCTCTAGATGACTACATTCAAGTGTTCTATATAACTTTACAAAAACATGGTTCATCATGGTTGAAATAATCTAGCTGTTACCAAAAACAGCCACTGGTTCCGTCGCCTTACTAAATCCATTGAAATTTTGGTGTAGAGATTTAAAAAGACTGGGCAGTAAAAATCAATATTTCCTTCATATAACTTTTAACGATTTATTTAAAAATATTACAGCACGTAATTAGACGATTAGGCGCGTATTGATAGCTAGCTGGCTGGCTGCTGAATTACGTCTATTACTATTATTAATGCGTTTTCTTAATTTCTTGTTTCAATAGGTTGGGACAAATTACACTTCTATAACTTCGGCTTTATCAGGCAAAAAATATTGTTGTCCTGCAAAAGAAATAAGAATTAAATTATGAACAAAACAGTAAAGTAAAATTTACCATGTAAAATAAATAAAAATATTCGATCAATAAAATAAATGTGGGTACGGGATTTTACTGGTGAGAAAAGAACCCTAAATATATACAAAATGGCAGTAGCATAAGCTTAAGTTTCCTTATAAATGAGGTGCGATTCCTTTTCCCCTTATAATAGCCATATTAAAAACATGAATAAATAATTACCCATTTTTGTATCACAAAACAGCCAAAATTCAAGGGCGCGTTGATAATATAACACACTGCGTACTACATTTTGCCATGCATTTGAATTCCCACACCGTTTTCACTATATACAAGCACATATTCAGTAACAACAAAATAAATTATAAACTTACTGTTCTTGTCATTAAAAAGTTTGACGCTGTCACTTTAATTTTTCGCTAAGCTTTCACGAAAATGTAAATCACTATCCATAATACTTATTATAGAATCATACATGTGCAAACAGCTTTATAAAATACTTTGCTTTGCTAGTATAAATTTTACTCCCTTGTTGCTGACCATAATAAAACACGTATAAGAAGAAAAAGCTAATAATAATTCCACTATAAGGTGGGTATAAAGTTATTGTCCTTATAATTTGTGCCCAAACGCAGGTTTATAAGAGATAATACGGCTATTAAAAAGCTATTAATTTTGGCAATCTATAGCCATTATAAGAATCATTTTTGTTAGTTGGGTATGTATATAAATATATTTTGTTTGAAAACGAAGGTATTAGCGAAGAAGTGGCAGGATGGATAACGAAGGCCTACAAAAACATAGTGGGCGTCGGTGTGGACCTGCCGGCGGTGGGCCCAGGCTCCGACACCGCACATGCCGCTCACAACATTCTCGTAGGATCCGGCGTGTATGTGTTAGAGAATATCGGCTTACACCAATACTTGCCTGGTGAGTAGAGCTTCTGCATTTTTAACATTTATAGCAGAAGTTGGTTCTGTTTATTTACTTCAATGAGGTACACCAATTTTAACAATGTCTTAATTTAATAGCTCAAAACTTGAATTTAGTTTGTTCAGAATTGAGAGTAGATCTATTACACTAATAAAAAATATGGGTCACCCTTTTATAAAAAAAATAAGTTGGGTGTTGGTAGTAAAGGTGTCCTACCTACCCTTCAGCTATGCGATTCTCTAAAAGCGACACATAGACGCTGCGCGCATGGCTGTGATCTACTGTCTCTTTCCAATTCTATGAATATGAAAGAGACAGAGTCAATTCTTACTTCTTAGCGCTGCGACAGCCGCTGCTACCTAGGCTTTATCTTAGAGAATCGCACAGCTGAATTCTAAGGTGTAAAACTTTCCTGGAAAGTACATAAATACAAAAATTTTGCGGCTTCAGTACATCTCTACATCCTTTTTTTTTATCTAAAATTGTAAACTGTAAACTGTCACCGTGGTGCAATAAGGCACGCGCAGTGCGCACGCAATAATACTTAACGTAATTTGTTATAGATGCTTCATGCACCGGTTTGGTGCTTCCCCAGAAAGACTCTGTAGCGAGGGCACCCGTCCGCCTGGTGGCAGTTTGCCCGAAGGATCGCATGGAACCACACCAAACGCCGTGGCATCGTATTTAATATTCTAGACCCGGTGTATTACGAGGGCCACACCGAAATTATCGGGAATAGAGAAACTACAAAGATAATACAATAATATTTATTTTCATTGTTTTTCGAAGTATTCTCTGTGACAATCGATGCACCTTTGCATTCGTTCAAACCAATTATTGTAACAGTAATTCCCAGTCTGAAGTGGACATAGACGAAACGGCCGATTTGTAAGCTTCGACTGCCTCTTCTGGACCTTGAAACCGTTGACCACGTAGCAAATCTAGTTCTTGGGAATGTAAAGTAATCATTAGGGCTCAGCTACCCTATCGGCTAAAGAATATGAATATGAACATGGGCTTCATTTGACATTTGAAGCCCATAATATGCCCATATAAAGACAAAGTATGGGCTTCAAATGTCAAATGAAGCCCATGTCCATATCCATATGTTTTTAGCCGATAGACCCGCAGGTCAGGGCAGGGTTGTATGGAGGATGGTCCATCAACTCCACGTTTTCCTGATTTAAAAACGCGATTGTTTGCCGAGCGGTGTGGAAGCTCGCATTATCGTGGTGAAGGATTATGCCACGATTCGGATTACTTTTACAAGTTCTCGTATGACTTCCAGCAAACAAACTGTTGTGTACCAATTAGCAGTACCTAACCGTTCTCCGTTCCTGTAAAGCAATCGTACCCACATGTCCGGTTTTCGATACAAACGAAGTGACCATTTCTTTCGACACGCTACGAGAGCGCACAACTTTTGTTGGCTTGACCCAACTTCGTTTGCCCCATCCAGACTCTCCACGAGGCTACACGAGGGAACGCGAGTACGAGAGTGAGGACGGTGCGCTCGTGTCCCCTCGTCTTCCCTCGCCTCGCCTCGCTGTCGCTCCACTTTGTGTCGGTTTTTCGGATGCGAGTCAAAGGACGCGAGGGGGCGAGGAGAGGGGATCAACCACACTCTCGCGCTCGCTCACACGCGAGTTTTTTTTATCATAACGGAGTGGAGTAACGTTTTGTGTACCACTTTAATGGAGTTATATCAAATGGAACGAATCATTTGGAAACCCAAAAATCCATATCACAAGGACAAAAGTAAAGTGAATGACGCGTGGGATCGGATAAGCAAAGAATTAAATATACCTAACAGGATTAAAAACTAAAAAAATATCATTAATGGCAACGTTTAGTAGGCACCTGAGAAAAAAAGGCACATAAAGTAGCTAACGCAGTCAATTCAATGACATCCATCTTGTAGTAGACGTAGCGGGCAACTAATTAAATCGAGGTGGATGGCTAGCATTCCTGTAGCCTTCACTTGCCAAGACTCGTGCCGCGAGCCTCTCGGAGGCGCCTCGGAAGCAGCAGTAGACCCAAACAGCCGATTGGTGTTTTCTTTCGGGCTCATATGAATAAATCCACGATTCATCACCCGAGACGATATTGTAAACAGCATTTGAGCTCCCTCTATCGAACCGTTGCAGAGCAGCACGAGCCATCTTGTTCTTCGGTCAAACGATGGGGCAGTTGGGCACTCAGCGGGAAACTAACTTCATGACACCCAGTTAATTATGCAATACTATCAGTTTACTCCAGACTAAACTTTGATCGGTTACGATGTATTACAGTCATCCACCATCTTCTTTTTTTCCAACGCTTTTTAATAATGTTTTGGACGTCTAAATAGTATGTTGCCACAGCAAACAAAGTTATTGCAGCAGCAGCTACTACGACAATTTCACGGCGGGTTTCACGAACGATTGTGAGCATCACGTGAATGTGGAGGGCACGACTTGTGCCGTGAATTCATGCCATGAATTCGCGCGTGAATTCACGGCACTAATGTGGAGCCGCCATAAGTCTAATTTATTCAAAAGTATTCCATTCCCGATGTTTTCGGTGTGGCCCTCGCACAGAAATATTCTTTGATATATTTCGGTGGGCACTCGTAGGTATATGACCCGCGGGTCTATCGGCTAAAATTATGGATATGGTCATGGGCTTCATTTGACATTGAAGCCCATATTTTGTCCTTATATGGGCTTCAAATGAAATTAAATCAAAAGTTCATCCTTTCATTCATTCATAAAATTCACGGCTATTATCCCCTAAGGGTTAGTCAGAGACTATAATCAAGGACGATATTTATCTTATTTGTCTATGCTATAATATAGGCAATGAGGACAGCAAAAGCAGTCCTCTACCATAGTCCACTTTCCACCAAATAGCGACAGGACATGTGCTCAGCGTGACAGGTGGTCAGCCCATCCCCGCTATGTGCTGATGGATGTATGTGCAGTCTTTAGTCCGTTAGTCGTTTTTTAAGAACCCAAGGGAAGGGAGGGGGTGGTAGTATTATTTCACTGCTACGTGACACGGTTATTATGGGTTTTTTATTAGATAGTTAATAAATAAACATATTTATTTAGGTATTAATCTACTTAAGTAAAATTTTAAACACTGAAAAAAGACGACAACAGACCTCGGTTGCCAAGTGGTTAAGGCAGCCACCCGGAATGCGGAAGGTGCGTGGTTCGATTCCCGACTGAGGTTGTCGTCTTTTTTCAGTGTTTAAAATTTTACTTAAGTATATTTAAGCGTTAATAAAACGCTAAAATATAAAACATTAATCTATTAATCTACTTACCTAATAAAAAATTACTTATAGTAAATATAACATTGTTGCGCAGTCAAGTCAAAAAAATTAAAACA
Source organism: Scoparia ambigualis (assembly GCA_963921215.1). Classification (NCBI taxonomy): domain Eukaryota; kingdom Metazoa; phylum Arthropoda; class Insecta; order Lepidoptera; family Crambidae; genus Scoparia; species Scoparia ambigualis. The sequence continues at coordinate 19,556,674 of OY992513.1, forward strand.
AAAATACCCCCTCCCGCCCTTGTTTTTTTATCTTAGCATTCACCTACACTACCTATACATATAAGATACTGCTAGAAACCGCAAGAAACTTCAAGGGCTGGTCAGGTCAAGTGTTTTATACATGACAAAAATGACAAAAAAGGAATTCGTGTTTTTTCGTAGGTAAGTACCTACTTATCGCCCAGCTGACGGGGGCAAAACGGCTAGCCGGCCGGCCGTCTGTTGTGTTGTGTTGACCCGTCAACGTAGGTACTTATCGCCCAGCTCGCGCGGACGGGTCAACAGACGACCGTATGCTTTAAAATAAATTAGACACTCAAAGACTATCCAATTAAAATTCACAAAATGAAAAAAAAAAACACGAATTCCTTTTTTGTCATTTTTGTCATGTTTAAAACACTTGACCTGACCAGCCCTTGAAGTTTCTTGCGGTTTCTAGCAGTCACCTTATATAGTTGGGCTAAGCGTTGATGTCAGTCAGCCAGTCATTAGGTCAGTTTTCCTTTTCGGTTTTATATAGGTAGGTAGGTACTTATACTTAAGATATTAAATTATCAGTTCTAATAATAAAAAAATACCTAATCTCACATCACACTCATTTATTCATAAGTAATATTATTATGGCAATATATCAAATGATGTAACACTGCGTTTATCAGCTATTTTAAAATACTCATGTGCCAAAGGCGTGCTCCGGGTTGAAGGGTATCGGCGGTCTAAAGTTTGATTTTGTTTTATTTGTTTTGTGTTTATTAGACTTGTTTACATATTTAAGAGGATTTCTTACACGAATTTCGGCTCACTTATTCAATAATACATATTTACTTAGTAATTCCATAATATTTTTTATTTGTTTATTAAGTACTTAACTATCTTTAAAATTATACATTGAGTAAAATAGCAATTACACTTGTCCAACAAAATTTCCGCAATGATGAGATGCCAAATTATTATCATAATTAGCACACCATGAGGCATTACATTATTTTAAAATAAAATAAATACTCTAGGTTTTGGCTAGAAGTTCTTGTGCAGTGCAGTGCAGCTATGCGATTCTCTAAGCGACACATAGACGCTGCGCGCATGGCTGTGATCTGCTGTCTCTTTCCAATTCTACGAATATGAAAGAGACAGAGTCAATTCTCAGCGCTGCGGCAGCCGCTGCTACCAAGGCTTTAACTTAGAGAATCGCACTGAGTGCAGGCAGGCCAGGCCGGGTGGGTCATATTTAATAAACCTTAATTGTAATATTATGTAAATTGTATGTACCTACCTATTGTAATAATGTGCGTTTCTTTTTGGTGTATACTAAGTACCTACTTATACAATAAATAAATATTCTAATTTTAATTTTGTTTTTTTTTTATTTGACTATGCTTGACATCCTTCATGCTCGAACGGTCAAGCATGTCGGTATTCTACCGTAATAAAACGGTGGTGGCGCGAGGGGAGTTAGGCGGTCAGCGAAAATTCGGATGTTGCGCAGGGCCCCGCGGGTGTTGCGCGGGGCGGGGTCCGCGGTAATTTGTAAGCGCCATTCACATTTTTAACAAAAAGTTAATAAAAATGTTTTTAGAAAATCCAAATCGTTCAAGAAATCAAAAAGATAAATACATACATAAGTATGTGTTTATGATTTTATAGGAATTATTATTGTAAAACACGGTCGTAATGTGCATTTAACTAAAGATGGAACAAATCATTGATAGCAGTGAAAAATCATATGATTTAGTTTTTCATATGACATAACTGCTATTGTCATTCGCAATCGCAGCGATTATGATTTCTCACTAGTGCGTGCGTGTATGAATGATCGAATGAAATCGCACGGAGCGACCGCGGCGAGCATGCACGACAATCATACGAGCGAGGTGTGAGCGGGACGCATCTACTCAAGCAATCCCTGCGTGCGAGTAGTGCGTCCGATTGACCTGTGAGCCGGGTCGCAGTCGCAGTTTAAAATGAAATGACATTTCACCTGTGCGGGCGGTCGTCCTCGTCAGTCTTAAGGACGTGCGCGTTGTTGTGTGACATATATTCATGACTTGTTACATCATAATCATTATTCAATTACCATGTCATTTTATTTCAATATGTGTTATGATAAATAGTAGGAAAATCACTTTTAATGAAAAATAGCAGGTGTGAAAAATAGCAGGTGAAATCACTGTGATAAAAAAAATCATATGATCATATGATTATGATTTCTAAATAGCAATCATTTCCATCCCTACATTTAACCCCTTGAGGATCGTAAAACCAGACACAATTGAAATTCTATTGTTTCGTGACCGCCGGCGGTCGAATGATCCTTGACCTATGAAATTTTAGAGGTATATTCAGGATTTCTTTTTATCGAACAAAATGTTACCAATCGTGTTGTGGATTCGTTCATCCCCTCACGCACGTTCTTAATACGTGCGAAATATCTAAACTATTTTGAATAACAGCTAATAGAAAACAGCCAATTTTCACCCTAAGGCCCCTTATTCTGTCAGCAAACCGTCAATAACAAAGGTCCGGTCCTGCTTTTGCTATTACCTATTCTATGAGTCTGCGACCTAAGTAAACCAGAGATATCGCAGCGAATGATTTCGACCGATTGTGTGAAAACGTACTACTTACTTACTGCCTACTTCTTTATACTGTGGCATAGCTTTATTTTTTCTAATTAGATAAGAGCGTAGTGAGTAATTTACCGTAATGGAAATATGTATTTAAGTAAGTACCTAAGTTTTTTTCTCTCAGAACCAATCAATACGTGACAAGATGTCTATTAAGACAGTAGTATTGTTAGCTAGTCTCATTGCGAACATATACGCGAACGAAAATGAGTTTATTCATTTGTTATTCGGTGGAGATTACGAATTCATAGATTTAACTCACCCATTTGATAATAACACCGTGTACTGGCCAGAAAACCAAAACTTCGTATTTATAAAAAAAACCGAAGACCAGGGACAAGATGGATCATGGTTTGTATATTTTACCTTAAATTTTTAATTAGGTTTATTATTTATATATTTACCGTAACCTTCACTATTTCAACGCCTCCATTTTCATTTCATATCGATCTTCTCTAATCCAAGGTTATCAAATCATCAGACTATAAACGTCCCACTGCTGGGCACAGGCCTTCCCAGATGGACAACAGCACGTGGGGATATTGGGCCATAACCCACCACGCTGGCCCAATGCGGGTTGGTGGGTTTTAACGACTGTCATCCTACGACGACAACCGGACCAACGGCTTTACCTGCCTTCTGAAGCATGGCTTGAGATGTTTTTTTTGGTCACCCATCCAGCAACTCGACATTGCGAAAATTGCTTAGCGGGCAAGATCGCAAGCCGAATGGGTTAGCCGGTGCGTCATCGAGCTCCTCAGGGGTACTAGGTTATGCCTGTAAGAAATTGTTTGTAGTGATAAGGCCTCCCTTTTAAAGTCTAGCTTCTAAAACTGTAAGTACTTACCTATTTATTATTGCAATTTAAGATAGGTAAGTGTATAATTTTCCCTAATTTAATTTTGCTAAAATATCATCATTAGGTATCTACTTTTAGAAGAAGATTAAAGATTAACATAGATTAGACAAGCACTTCAAAAGTTAAATGAAAATATAGAAAATTTTAAAATGGATACAGGATACTATCAGTTGTTTCAACTGCCTGACTGAATTATCTATAACAATAAAAATAACTTTTCAATAAAGCCCCTAACATACAAGTTTGGTTTGGCAAGTTAAGAACAATGACTAGACTCTACTCACTAACTCATTCAGTCATCAAGACACAATTGTGGTAGTTTTAAATTAGCATAAACAAGACCTTGGACTTTGATCACAGAATACGATGTCTTGGTCTTTCGGTGCATACCGTGCATAGCTTTATTTTGTCTGGTTATGAGATAAGAGCGTAGTAGTAATGTACTGTAAAGGAAATAACATTTCAAGAACTTTTGTTATCTTAAAACTATTCAGTACGTGACAAGATGTCGAATATTACAGTTGTGTTGTTAGTTAGTCTTATAGTGAACATTTTCGCTGACGAAAATTTCTTAAATGTTTTCTTATTCGATGGAAAGTTCGAATTCATAGATCTAACTCACCCATTCGATAACAACACCGTGTACTGGCCAGAAAGCCAAAGCTTCGTATTTGTAAGAAAAACTGTGGACCAGGGACGAAATGGATCATGGTTTGTTTATACATATTTTACCTAATACCTACTGTAATATATATTTTTACTGCACCTACACTATTTCAACCCCTCCATCTATATTTCATATCGAACTTTTCCAGGGGTGCGATTCTCTAACGCTTGATCGTAAGCTCGGGCTCACTTCGACCAACACGTTCCGATCAAAATTGACCTTTGTGACGTTAATAGAGTCGAATTTAAAGAGTGTGGATTTGATAACAAACATGTCATCAAAGTAATCGCCAGCATACGATCGATCGCGCGTTAGAGCTTCGACATGCAGTTTTTAGGGTTCCGTACCCAAAGAGTAAAACGGGAACCTAAAGACTCCGCTGTCCGTCCGTCTGTCACCAGGCTGTATCTCATGAACCGTGATAGTGAGACAGTTGAAATTTTCACAGATGATTTATTTCTGTTTCCGTTATAACAACAAATACTAAAAAACAGAACATAAATATTTAAGGAGGCTCCCATACAACAAACGTGATTTTTTTTGCGCTCTATATTGATAACGGCAACAGGTAGACGCTTGAAATATTCACAGCATATTTAGTTTTAAATTCACATTAAAAATAAATAATTAAATTAAAATAAAACAAATATTAAGGGGCGCACCCATACAACAAACATGATTTTTTTAAGAATGTAGAAACTTGAAATATTTACAAAATATTTATAATGGTAGGTGCGGCACCCTTAGTGCGGGAGTCCGACTCGCACTTGGCCGGTTTTTATTGATCTGTGATGCAACTCAGGTTGCCTGTAAATCCTGGTATGCATGCTGCATGCACTGTTGTGCTAGTAATTTAGTTGAGTAGCGAATAACTACATAAATACGAGTAGCGAAATAAAAATCGTTGTCTTATGATATGAAGGCTATGGCCGTCCATGACCTCTCGCTATCATTGGCGTATCTAAGGTCATTTTCCAGGGGGGTTTGGCCCCTAAGATGCAATGGCCGATGCGAAGCAGAGTTTACGCTCAGTTTGGGGCTGAAAAATTTGTGAGAAAGTTGTAAATTAATGATTTTTATTATTATTGTAATATTTCGATCATCAATTTTGAGAATGTAGTTTACTTGAACATATTTTTAAAGTATTGTGAATCGTCTTTATTTCGATTGATTAATATAATAGTAACGAACTAAACCAACTTCAATTTACGTTTCTTCTCTACAAAAATATTAAAAACTTTATCCGGCGTGACGTTTTCCTCGACGTACTTATCTATACTAATATTATGAAAAGAAAATATTTGATTATTCGTTTGTATGCATTGAATAGGCTCCACATGTTTACGCTCAGTTTGGGGCTGAAAAATTTGTGAGAAAGTTGTAAATTAATGATTTTTATTATTATTGTAATATTTCGATCATCAATTTTGAGAATGTAGTTTACTTAAACATATTTTTAAAGTATTGTGAATCGTCTTTATTTCGATTGATTAATATAATAGTAACGAACTAAACCAACTTCAATTTACGTTTCTTCTCTACAAAAATATTAAAAACTTTTTCCGGCGTGACGTTTTCCTCGACGTACTTATCTATACTAATATTATGAAAAGAAAATATTTGATTATTCGTTTGTATGCATTGAATAGGCTCCATATCTACTAGAGTTAAGACCGATATTAAAAATTCTTTCACTCTCCGGGTGAAATATAGGCTATAAAATATTTTAAAATTCGTCACGGGGTACGGGGTCTACACGGACGAAGTTGCGAGCGGTCCGCTGGTTTTCTATTTGGAGAAGAGTATAGTGCTTGAGAACCTCTCTTATCGCATAGTAGACCTTAGCCACGTCTTAATTCTGCGCATTGCTGAAGAGCCCCGTTCGCATCCGGCGGCCCGCATGTAGAAAAAGGGGCCCCAAAAAATAACACTTAATTTTTTTTACAAAATGCCAAAAGAGATGGACAAATTTTATATTTTTTTTTGGAATTTTAATATGAAAAATGAGAAAAACCTATTTTTTTTATAAACAATCTCTAGGATTTATATTGATTGGGGGGTGCTAAATGTCACTATTTTTGCGCTAGCACGCACCATTTCCGAATTACGAGCGAATTTAGGGACAAAACATGTATAGGTATACTTATTTTGCACTAAAGAGAGTTAAAAAACTTGAGACTTCTGAGTGTCTCCGGCACTGCGGGAAGTGCAGCCCCTCCGCCCTTGCGTGACAAACCGCAGGCACTTCTGTGGTTTGTCACAGCGGGCGGGGGCTGCTTTTTATATACACTCTAGGGGTAGAGCAGACTAATAACTAACTCCACCGACACGACTTAGGTACGCTTGTGGGTTTATTATGTATTTAATTGAAATGGTTTTTGTGTGTCCTGGGGTGGGCACCAGTCCATTCTGGGGTGGGCCCGGGCCACTCGTCCCCCCTATATACGCCAATGCGAGCCAGCATGGCTTCTACCACTATGGAAATGGAGAGGTCCGCACCGATAATGTCTGTCAGTGTGACGCTAGAAATTTAGATAACTAACAAAACAATAACCAACAAGAGTAGTCGGCGTAAAAAATACTCAAGATAAAGTTACGGGTGGTTAGGGATAGTCATCGATTATCATTTTATACATTCTACATAATAAGTGCAACAGAGAACCATTTTGGTGGCAGCTAGTAGTATAGTACCGGAGTGTGATGAAGTATATTTTCCACAGGTATGCCGCTAATGACTTCATGGCAGGCGAGCATGGGGGCACCCACCTTGATGCTCCGTATCACTTCCTGAAAGAAGGCCTGCACGCCGGGGAGATTCCATTGGAAAAACTTATTGTACCTTGTACGTAAAGTTAAGAAAATATCTAGTTTTATTTTTAATGTGTGTTTGTTTCGTTAAATGTCCGACAAGACCGAAGAAACCACTGCTGCGCTCAAGTAGTGTGATAAATGAATATTTTCTTGAAAATTGATTTATGCCGCAGATAAATCTATTATGCTAATTTGTCTATGGTGATACTTAGCCAAGGACGACCTATGACTTAGCTTAACAATTTTTTTTTCAGTGGTGATAGTGGATGTCAGCGCTAAAGTTAACGGTGATCCTAATTTCGTTCTTTACAAGAATGATTTGGAACATTTGCTTTATGATAATATGGGGAAACCATGTGTGATCATTTTTAAATTCGGATGGAGTAAATATTTCAATGATATAAACACATATTTGGGAATTAAAGCGAACAGCGCCGAACTGAACTTCCCAGGTTAGTAGCCAGCTTCATACATGCAAGCTCTCACTAAACTGAAGGTAGAAAGAGCTAATCGACATTTATCGTTTTACAGGTTTAAGTAAAGAAGTAGCCGACTGGATTACGACCGAACACAAAAATATCGTGGGTATTGGAGTTGATGTGGCTTCGGTAGACCCCGGCTCTAGCCAAGACTTTCCGGTACACAAACAAACAGCGCGGAATGGCCTCTACCATATGGAAAATGTCAACTTGAGCAGGGAAATTCCCAGTAAGTACTTTTATTGACTTGAAAAAATGCCAATTAAATTAGGAAGTGTCTGGCCTACCACCAGTGGCTATTTTATAAAAATTAATGTACTGCCACTAGTGGTAAGTTAAGGAATAATGTTATTCTGCCGTAAGTTATTAGGTATTCCAATTTGTTCCTTAACGCAAGCTAGTAAAGTTTAATTTTAAATATACATTATGGTAGCGTAGTGAAATAGTTCATTAGCGGCAGACTAACATAAAAAGCTATTCTGCCACAAGTTATTAGTCATTGGAATATGTAAAGCTGTGGAGTTTCTTGCGCCCGTTCTTCTCCACAGCTAAAAGATACGTCCTGAATGGGTGGGGTGGGTGGGTGCCCATCCATCCATATAGAGAAGTAAATTTAAACTTAAATTTTTGACGATTCAAAATGCTTATTTTAAGCTTATCTACTGAATAAAGAAATGGCGATTTTTTTTTTGCAATTTCGAGGTTATTTTTTTATTCAACAAGCAAAGTAAAGTTAAGTCAAGTACAGCGCGTATACTGTCCCACTGCAGGGCAAATGCCTCTGTTATTGAAATCAATATTGCTACAATTACTGGCTTCCCAATTGTATGTTAAAAATATGGTGTCAATATACACTGCCTTATAAAGGGTTAATCACCACGATTGCCAAATGGGGGTCGCTGATCACAAACCCGGGCGTAGCATTTAAAAATCCGAAAACGCACTTTGCCTGACCTGGGAACTGAGCCCGGGACCTCCGGATATCGAGCCGGACGCGTGGCCACTCGGTCACCACGGCGAATCCAAAAAATCGTCTCTAATTAAAACTTTGCATGCTGAAATGAAATTTGCATTTGTGTATTTCGTGAACTTGTTTTTAAAGAGAAAAATACACCAGGGGCCCAAGTCTGCTAATTTACGAATGGCATAATTGAATCGCAATTGGATCGCATTGTAATTGTTTGACACATTTGGTATTCTTAAATGAGTAAGAGAATACCAAATGTGTCAAACAATTACAATGCGATCCAATTGCGATTCAATTATGCCATTCGTAAATTAGCAGACTTGGCACACAGCTATCGTTAACCAGTGGTTTCTCTTGAATCTCGAGTGTCACTAGATATTTGCACAGAGAATTGTGAATACTTATTTGTTCCAACATTCTTCCCTTAGATAGTCCCTTATACACCCTTAATTAAAAGAAATTAAGGGCGAGTTCCACCCATGAAACTGAACAACTTTCCCCAAGAAACCTATGTACAAAAATGACAAAAAAATTTCGACCTCCCATAGAAAACTGTCCGATTAGCTGACGACAATAGTATTTGTCATTTTTGCGTTACGAGAGTCAATAGATATCCTTCATATTGTGTCAATAGGCTGCGCTGACTGCTAACCATGTAGGTGGACTGTGTGTTTTGTGTGAGTGAGACGAATTTAGTTAACAATTTTGACCGTGCTTGCTTATTTTCCAGGTTACGGATGCACCGCCCTGGTGTTGCCAATGAAAATAGCACAAGGAACAGGGGCGCCACTGCGCTTGGTAGCAATATGTCCGAAGCAGAATAAGACAGCGTAGATGAAATTCTTTTCTTAAAATATATAGTTAATAAAATAAAAAAAAGTTTGATAATAATTATGTGTTTTATTAGGAATGCTTAGCAAATGACTTACAATCATTATTTTCCAAGAACAAAACAATGGAATAAAGGAATAAAGTTTTAACTTAACGAGTACCTACCTACATAACAAAATAATCAACTTTTTCAAGTTAAACATATTAACTGATCATAATAAAGTGAAAACTTAGTAACTAGTATTAATAAAAAAAAAAATAGAAATGGAAAACCATTAGCACGAAAAAGTTTAAAATTCGAGTTATAATCAATACTGTGGAATTAGTACAAAACCACCTCACGGAACTAACAATTGACGTAAAGTGTATTTTTTTCTACAAAGTACTTTACAAAAATATGACGTTAACGCAACTTTAGAACAGTAGTTTGGTGTTTGTAATTAATTAAGTATTAGTAGTATTAATTAAAAATCAATTCTAGTTTTGTTTGATAAAAATGCCCTTTTTGATAAGGTTTTCATAAACCAATTCATCGTTGGCGTCTCTTAATTCAACAACTGAATTCACTTGGTCCATTACCTTAGCGTGGAATGGCTCCTTATCTAAAAACGTTTCGGCGTACGCTTCCGAGATAGCTTTAACATCAAAATCAGGATTCAAAGTCACACCATACAATGTGACTTGTAGCGACGCCGGCGGTAGCTTCGTATATTCCTCGCGAATTTCCCTCACATCGGCCAAAGAAATGATCTCGATATTACCGTAGTCCACATACCTCACTTTGATTTGGTTCTTACTTTCGCTATACTGTAGTATAGAAGCTCTGTTCCATTGGCCGTCTTCATGGAAGAGAGCCAAACAAGCTTTGTTCTCGAAAATACCATTCAACGGTGACATCAACTCACCCTCGTTTTGCAATTTTTCCGACATTTCTTCGTACAACAAATTAGTCTCGTCGTCATGGATAATGTTTAGCTCTAATATTTTTGTATCGTTAATTATGGCGATGTTACACAAGAAAGTATCGTTTGTGTTTTTAGGATAGGTCAAGTAGCTCTCTTCTTCAGAGTGGTCGTCGCCTTCATCTAACAGTTCGTTCCAGTCTTTGCCTTCCATGTCTCGAAAGTTAAATGACTCCTGCGACACAGAATTCTCTGCGGTTTCAGTGTCGTCATCGACGATGTAGTCCGGGCCAGAGTCGGATTCCACCGCGGCGACAGTTTCGTGTTCAACGGCGGGCACTGGAGCGAATTTGCGCACGACAGCCTTACTGCCGTCAGTGTACACTGCCATCTCGAAATCAACCAGGTGTTCGTTGATCCACAGCTTGTTATATTTCAATTCGATGGGCAAAACGTCACCGATCGCATCACCTGTGATTTTGACGAAGCACTGCTTCTCCACCACAGATTTGTGAATGTAGTCCAATGTCTGCCTGTCCCATTGAGCATTCGCCGGCCTTATTCGATCCAGAACGCATTTGTGCGCTTGAATCGGTATTTGGTAGAGGGCGATGCTTTTCCTTAGATTGACAAAAGTGCACGTTTCCTCGTTGCCGTAATCTACGTAATGGATGAGGCAAGACGAGGCTTCCTCGTTGACCTCCATGACTCTGCCTCGGTAGAACCGATTGTCTAAGAAAAATAGTGCGATACACGGCTCACCTACGGTCCATTTGGCGTACTTCGCTTTGGGATCTGGATTCTTGAAGCGGACGTCGAGAGCTTTGCGGATCAGATCGAGGGTGTCCTGCTGGGCTACGTCGTGGATGTATAAGACGCCGTCACTGTCGACATACCTGAAAGAGAATTTACAATAAGCTTGATGATATTGAAAAGAGAATCAAATCTACTATTATAGTCTGGCTAACGAAAGCTGAACCAGGAAAAACGCGGCAAATTAAAAAAAATCATGACTGGGTAACACAGGGTCACTCACACAGCTGCTATTTTCTCAGAAAAAATTCAATTTGACATACGACATGACACCTCAGATAAGACACACATAGAGACAAAGTGTTGCCAATCAAATAACTGCAAAGTAAAGCTTTCGTTGGCCAGACTTGCACTGAAGAATGAAAATTGATGGCGCAAGGTTGTCTTAACATTGGTTGACAAGAATGACCTTTTTAGTATGAAATCTGACTACAGATAGTCATACAATTCTCCTTTACATACCAATGAATACAAAACAAAATACTCACGTCGGCATCCCATTGAACTCCTTGCTTTGTAATGGCTCTGGTGGCAACCAGTCCGATATGAACACAGTATCTGAAGAATCGACTCTCATAGTGGACTCTTCGTCTTCAATCGACGGAGTGTTGCTTTCAGAATCGGATTGGTTCACCAGCGGTTTTGTTGGCAGCGGTTCTAGCTGGAGCCACTCGCTCACCGATCCAGTTATATTTAGGAATGATAACGTTTCATTGTCCGCATTCGGCTGTTCCATAGTTGTATTCTGTAATAGCAAATTCACTAATAGGCTACTTGACAGTTTTCGAAAAAGTATTTAAAAAGTTACAAACGCTTATTTTATAACCCATACAATATTTTCTTTCTCGAAAAAACCTTTATTTAAGAGCTTTAAAAGTAAATAGCCTATACACCCTCATTTTTTATTTGTTTTAATGAAATTAAGGGTGAGTTTCACCCATGAAACTGAACAACTTTCCCCAAGAAACCTATGTGCAAAAATGACAAAAAAATTTCGACCTCCCATACTATTTAATTGTCCAGTTTTGTATGGGAGGTCGATTTTTTTTGTCATTTTTACACAGAATTCTTGGGAAAAGTTGTTCAGTTTCATGGGTGAAACTCACCCTTCATTTCATAAAAGCGAGTAAAAAATGAGGGTGTATATACAGTCCCACTGCTAGGCAAAGGCCTCCATTATGAAATAAAGTAACCTCTACAATTGGCTACTTGACTGTTTTCGTAAAAGTATTTTAAATATTACAAACGCTTATTTTATACCTCTAACAATATTTATTTTTCTCGAAAAAGCTTTATTTTATAGAAAAAATCATATTTTTCTTCATTTATTTCAAATTTCGCGCGAAAACGTGTGGTCACGTGACATTTTGCCCTGTGACGTCACATTTCAATAAATAAAACAAACTAGTTACGCGGACGTAACTTTGGGTGTATTTCAGAGTAAAGTTTTAAATTAACTAAGTATCTTTTTCACTGGAATCTTGAAAATGACAAGCTACAAGACGTGTGCCGTGCCTATGTGCAGAAGTACAACCATTTTAAATCCTAACAAATTGTTTATACATGTTCCTAAATGTCCAATACGTCGAAAGAAATGGTTACAAATAGCACGCCGAGACCCGAACTTTACATCCGTTAAATCTGCGATTTTCTTTTGCGAAGACCACTTTGAAGTAAGTACAATAACTAGAAATTAAAATAGATAACATAACAATTCTACTTAAGTCCTAATTCACAAATTAAATCTAACCTAATAATTCTATTTATTTCTTAAGTATCTAGGGAAGTACTTAAGTAAACGTACTTCTTTTTTTATTAATCATAGACTGTCTCTTTTTACAGCTACCTAATGACATGGAAAATTTCATGCAGTACAGTGTAATGGGTTCTGTTGGCAAAATAAAAATGAAGCCGGACTGTTTGCCATTGAAATTCGAATGTCAACCAGACAGAAAAAAACGTACCGCGCCGCCACAGCCACGATCAGCCGTAATCAAAAGGCAACGGGTAGACATCATAAAAGAGTTATTATTAGTTTCTAATGAAACTGAAATGCCAACAGCATCAGGCATGACAAGCAATACCGGTGAGTATAAAACGTTGGTGAAAAAGTAGATTCGTATCCTTAAAATATTAATCTTTGAATATATACCTGTCTAGATAGAATCTGGCCGTAAAAAAAACGTACTAAAATTTTCGGGCCAGTATTGGCTTGACGCGCTCCGACGGCCAGTGTCATTGTGCCATCAAGCAGTGTTTGCTGTTTGTTTCTCAGAACAATATCTAATTATTGTTCTGAGGTTTGTTTACGTCTTGCGTTTCGTTGAACACACACACACTTTTCGCACACTTCAATACAAAAACGAAGCAGATTGGGAGAAGCGCTGGTACCGCGATGCTCTGTCTAGACATGTATATAGGTACCTACCTAGTCAAAGATATTAATGTAATGTGGGGTAGGTACTTTTGTCATATACAAGTAAAAAGATATGCTATAGGTACTAATATATTCTGATTGTTTCAGCATTCCAGTATAATGAGAAGGAGGAAGACCCCTTGACAAATTATCCAGACAAGGCTATACAAGTAAACCCTGAAGCAACTAATAAATTAGTTCAAGTATGTTTAACAGCAAAGATTAAAAGTAAAGCTGTACAAACTAGTAGTCAAGCCAATGATAAGAATACTTCTCCTTTAAAAACCAACATTAGGTCTATTACAACATCACCTTTTAAATCTAGAGTTAAATCAGAAAGAAATACAAAAAGCATAAGAAAATTAGTCTTTAGAAGTGAAATATCATCCTCAAACAGTTCATCACCAGCTAAGCATTCCCAGTTAAATACTGACACTTCACCATCTGTTCAGTCCTTAGTAATAATGACATCAACTAGTAGCGACCAAGAAACTCACTCTGAATTGTCTGAAATAAAAAGTAAAATTGAAACAGAAAAACTGTCCCAAATGTCGCTTGAAAATACTATACAATTGATCAAGAATAATCCAAGATATTATATAGGTATTATGAGTGATTGTTATTTTTTAATTAACATAATACAAAAACATACGAAGCTCAATGAGGAACACATATTATTATGTTTGAGAAAAATAAGATTAAATACACCATTTTCTGAGCTTGGAGATCTGTTTGGCATGTCGCTGTCTTATGCCAGCAAAATTTTCATGAAATCTGTACCTCTTATTGCAAGTGTATTACAACTATTTATAATAAATTCTAATAAAAGAGCAGTAAAACGAAACCTACCTATGGCATATAGACATAAGTACTTTAATATCTATTGTATTATTGACTGTCTTGAAATAGAAATACAAAAACCATCAAAATCGGTAGAGCAGGCTTTAACATGGTCAGAATATAAAAAAGCAAATACAGCCAAATACTTAATCAGTAGCACTCCTGATGGTATCATCAATTATATTTCACCTGGTTATGGTGGCAGAATCACTGATAACTTGTTAGTACAGAACTGTAGTTTTTTAGATTGTTTAGAACCGGGTGTGTCTATACTTGCAGACAGAGGATTTAAACACATAGAAGAACTTCTATTGCAAAAAGGAATTAATTTAGTAAGACCCCCAAGTGTTTCATCTAACTCTAAATTATCTAAGCAAGATGTGATTAAAACAAAACAAATAGCAAGTTTAAGGATTCATATTGAGAGAGTTATAAGACGTGTGCGAGAATTTTCTATGTTAAAACCTCATTCTGTAGTTAATAAGAAACTGTTAAAATATTTAGATTACTGTGTTGTTATAGCCTGTGCACTGATTAACCTACAGGATTGTATAATTAAAAATACATAATTTGGTAAGAATAAATTGTTTTATTTGGTACTATTATAGAGTAATGGATAAACATTTTTTTTCCAAAAAGTGACTAACTCTGACAATAAATTATTTGTATAGTCAGCATTATATTCTATGGGAACAATATTGACATTTTTATTATTTTCAAAGTCCCATGATGCCACACAGAATAAACACTTTTTTAATTTAGTTACATGCATCTGCAGTTGCACTTGTGCGTAAAACTTGGCAGTAATTTCATTGTTAGAAATGTATTTTTTTGTAGATTTTTCATTAATTGGGCACTTTATTTCTATTATAGTATCACCATTTAAAATCCCATCAGGTGATGCTGCTATCATAGGATACTCTTGACATATAAACAGGCCACACTGAGAAATATCACCGAGTTGTTTATTTACTACTTCTTCTAATTTTCGTCCCCTTTTCATAGCAACTGTGTCAGGCACTTTTGCACCCATTATTGTTGCAATTAATGAGCCATCTGAGGTTTTACAGCGAGATACATCATAGGCTCTTGATGCTGTTACTCTTGCATACCGAAGTTCGTACCATGCTGAACTTTTATACTGCTCGCAAGTTAACCTTTCCGCATATATGACATTGTTTTCTGTAAAAACTGGACATATTTTGTTTAAAAATTTCTCACAATCATTTTCAGAATTAAATCTGTAGCTCAAACAGTGCAGTGAGAGTAACTGAACTTTGTCATCTTCATGATCAGGCTGATGTTTTAAAATTTGGCAATTCTGCAATTTTCTTCTTTTACTTTCTTTTAAAAAGTCGCGTAGCACACTATCATCTTGTTGGGCACTTAAGGAACTGCTAACCATTTCTTTAATTTTAATGTACTTCAGAGTGCTGCCCACTTTAGATAGTTTAGATTTCTTCCAGTAACATTCAATAGCAGTGCAAGATGGCTCCTCACTTCTTCTATGAGTCCACATTAAAAAAGCCACTGCATGTTTGCAGCACCCTTGGGAGGCAGGACAGTCATGACACTGGACACTTTGGACTACTCCTTCCTTTTCATTGATGACCATGGACACTGAGTATGGCTGCTGACGAACCTTATGTTCAGGACAAATTTTACATTTGATCATACACAGACATGCCTCCCTCTTTAGTTGGACATACCCTATAGCATCATCGCCATACGACTGTCGTGAAGATCTGAAATTAAAAACATAACCTTTACTATAAGTAATTTTATAACACTTTATAAATATGAACATTTGAGGGCGTTTTATTAACTATAAGTTATTAAAAAGTGTTCAGTTTATACATAATATAAGTTTTTACAAATAAATAATTGTATGTAATGTTGTATTACTTAGTTTTCTCGTACTTACATGGAAGTTTTTGCATTTCGAAACTCGGCAGAGCAAAAGTCAGGATTACACGCAAAGAAATTTGCGACCATAAAAGAATCGACTTTCGGCAGATTTGCACTACCAGCTTTGATATATCCTGACTCCATCTTCTCAAACTTCGTACAAAATGTTTAATTTTGAAACAAACAATCTTTTTGCGAGCTGAAACAGCTAACTTCTTGAATAGTAGTACCTAGGGCAGTATTGGCAGTGACAGATAGTTTTTGATATTTTGTGAAATGTGACGTCACACGAAGCTCAATAATGGCCGCCCGTATTTCGGGTCTTGTAATCCACAGATAAAAAATCACAAATTTATTTTGTAAAAATAAAATATTTACAAAATTATCTTAATAAAAAAAACTATTGGATAATTATCGTTACATTATAAACTACCATATCTGACCTAATTTATATTTAATTGTTACAACTGTCAAATAGCCAATTGTTGGTATTAGTCTTATCACCATGCTTGCTAAATGCGGGTAGACGATCACAAACCCGGGCTATGCGTCGAATAATCCAAAAGACATACCCACCCGATCTAGGAATTGAATTCGAGACCTCCGGATATGCGCTTTGCCACTCAGTCACCAAAGAAAAAAGGAGGTTTCGATAAAAAAATTCGGGCTATTTATTTACTTATTATTTATGTTAGCTATGGGTAAAAAGTTTCTCATGTGTGTTGAATTAAACAAAAGAAATAAAAGTGCAACAAAAAAAATTCAATCACTAACCTCCTGTGCCTTATCCGGAATCCCTAAGCCTTGATCAATTATTTTCTTATTCAGACACCGCCACTCCGATTTGTTCGGCTCTAAAGCGCCACCTTGTATGGTGTGGTACACCCAAATCTCAACTGGCATACTCTTGTTTTTGAAGTTGCCAAGTTTGGTGATAAATACTCTTTTGTAGGCATCGAGCAACTCCTTTAAATACTCTTTGGTGAGCGACGGCCATTCCTCTCCTACAGCTGGTATGACGCCACACAGATGGCATTTTATCGCCGCATCGCCAATGGACGCGAATTCTGGAGTTAACTCCTTCAAGTTGGCGATAGGTAAGGTTTCTATGCAGGCGAAGTCTAAATAGAAAACTTTGGCGTTCGAGTTCTCCAACTCGATGATAACCGCGCGCCGCCACGTTTGCGATTGTGTGCAGAAGCAGCAGCATCTGTCGCCTACATTCCAGTCAGTCTTTCCTTGAGATCTTACCGGCTTGGAGTAATGTTTTTGAACTTTTTCGTATAGCTCATTGAACACTTTTTGCTGGTGGATCAATGAGACATAAAACAGAGACGGCGATTGGTAGCTGAGCACTTTGGCCTCCAAACGCAGCGGCCCCTTGTCTTTAGCGTCCAAGTCCTTTTCTTTGATCTTTTTAGGCGACTGTTCCTTTTGCAGTATTTTGACTTGGTCAGGCTTCGATTTGCTTTTCTTTTTGGGCTTGTCTAGCGGCGATTTGTTCGTGATCACTTGCTCTTCAATATCGTTCTTGTTGAACATGAATAGTCTGTAAAAGGTGTATTATAAATTATAATATATAACATATAATTTGTGCAATAATCGGAATAGGTTGGTTAAAAATAAATCAGTTCCCATTAGTGTTGCCCAAAATCGGTCTTGGTCTTGCAGTCTTGGTCTTGTTCTTGCATTTTTGCAAGACCAAGACCGCCTAATTTTAGCAAGACCAAGACTGGCCGTGTAAGACTTGAGCAAGAACAAGACTAAGCCTGCGAGACTCTTGCGTCTTGCAGTTAGGACTGAGTGTCGTTTCAGGGAGTATAGGAATTCGGGGTACGCTTAGGGACTCTATGAGACGCAAAAAATATATAAAAAAATGAAAAATTGGACTTATGCGTATTATGAACAATACCATAAACATACATAGCGAATGAAAATATCCATTGAAAGAAAAAAGAGTGCATCCCTAGTTTTGACCTTCGGCACTTGATAGTGCGCGGCGCCCTATTGTCGGCATCATCAAAGGTCAGATATTGACCTGTCAAAGAAATTTTGTAGCTATTCGGAAGTACAGCGTCAAGCGTACAAGGTCAAGATACACGCGCCCGCGGCTTCTATTGATATCGCATACGATCGTCGCCGCCGTGCCGAACGCACAAAATTTGACACTGTTTGATTGCCGCCACAGAGTACATGTTCTAAAGAATACAATAAGTTTCCGGGTGCTCAGAATAGACACGATTACATTATGCTGATAACGTAAAAATATTGTAATTGAATAATGGTAAGGATAGGTAGGTAGATTTGTTTGTATTTTATTTTTTATTTAAATAAATGATAAATTGTATAACTCTTTTATTCCATTTCATATAAGGTGAGGGTCTATTAATCTCTTTCTAGACAGATAATGTTCTAATTTAGTCAAGTTAACGTAATTAATTTGTTTTTTATGTTTTAACCATGTTTTAGCAGATGTAAGCTTATTAAATGTAAACGATTTTTAAGAAAAAGAATGACTCCCGTGAAATACGGTAGATAGCTCAGTTGCTTAATTAGAGCATCGGCACGGATCGCTTAGGTCGTGGGTTCATTCAAAGTCATTTAATTTTTCGATTTTCTCATTAAATGTTTAGACATTTATTAATTTGGTTGATCTTTGCTATGGTTATGTTAATTCAAGCTCGAAATGTACCTACTCTGTTACGTTGTTCTAAGATCTAAAGTAACGTTTAATAAATAGCAATAGGCTAATAAGTAATTGCGAGACTTGCGAGAATCTTGCTGCAAGACCAAGACCAAGACTGGGAACGCAATACTAAGACCGGGTTTAGTGGCGCAAGACCAAGACTGGCTAAGTCTCGTCTTGTTTTTGCATTTGGGCAACACTAGTTCCATCGCTTCATCATCGTCAGCCTATAAACGTCCCACTGCTGGGCACAGGCCTTTCCACATGGACAACAGCACGTGAGAAAATTGGGCCATAACTAGGGTTGCCACCTTTTTTATGACGAATAGAGTATTTTTTCATTTTGTTATAACAATAATAAAGTACATAGTATAAAAAAGAGTATTCATTTATTTGTCCATAAAAACGTATTTTTTGTTGCTCTTTGCAACATTTAACAAATATTTGTCTTTTACATAAATAGAGTATTTTAGCGTACTTTATTGGTGTCGTAGATTATAAAGTACGCCTACATGAAAAAGAGGACAATACTCTGATTGCCATCTTACAACAACATCCGGGTCCAACACCAACAGCTTTACGTGCTATTCGAAGCACTGAAGAGCTCTAAGCCTCATTTTTTTGGTCACCCAACCCGGCGGCATTGCGAAAATAGCGTAATGGGGATTGATCGCAAACCGAATGCCTCAGCCGCTGCGCCATCGGCTTTGGTGTGTAGATGCTTACCCTTTAGCTGGTAGTGACAATATACATGCCACCACAGTTTGAACCTTATTCAATTGTAATAGGATGGAAAACCAATAAAAATATTTAATGGTGTACCAGTTCAAGGGTTAAAGATTACACATACCCGAAGGTAACAGCGAACTTGTGCTGTATCATCAGTTGGTTGATACATACGGGGCTGTCGGGATCTCCACGTGCAGCTGTAGCAGACGGTCCTAGTAGGGGTGGCTTTAGTGTGTAAATATCTTAAAGTGCACATACAGTGGTGGTCATAGAATTAAGAACGCTTCATACAACGAGATTGTTTTGAATTTACAATGTTCATATCAAAGTATTACTTCCTGAAAAATATTGACTATACTGCGAGTTAGTACATTTACAAGGTTAACATAATCCAAAAGAAATTACGAAATAATTTGTATTATTTCTGTTCAATTTATTGTCATTTAAATATTGTTCGCATAGTAATAGGTAGGAAACTGGACATATAATTAGGAACGAGAGAATGACTTAATATTAGTATAAACAATAATTGAATAATTCATTAATGTAATGTTTTATCTAATTAAAATGCTTCTTTTTATTAAAATATATTAGTAATTAGTATTAAGTGGCATGCCCTTGACTCTGGATAACTGCATGACAGCGGCGCGGCAACGATGCTATCAAATTTTGGCAGATCTCAACTGAAAAAGAATTCCACTCTTCCAAAAACGTCTCGTACAGAACATTAATGTTACCACACAGTCTGTTTGATATTTTATTTTTGACTTGATACCAAAGATTCTCGATCGGATTAAGGTCTGGGCTGTTTGGTGACCACTCTAATACAGTTACCAGTTGATTATCGAGATATCTTTTTACAAAGTGAGCGGTGTGCTTCGGGTCATTGTCGTGCTGGAATGTCCAAATTACCGGGAGATTGTCATCTGCATAATTATGGCAATATACATTCTTCGAGTATCTCTTTGTATTGATATTGGTCCATTAGCTTGTATTAGTCTAGTAGGTCCGACGCCGTGACCAGAAAAACAACCCCAAATCTTAATGTTTCCACCGCCATGCTTCACAGTCTTTTTCGTGTATTTAGGATCGAATGCCTTATTCACAGGTCGGCGTACGTACTGCTTGCCATCAGAGCATATTCTATTTATTTTTGTTTCATCCGAAAAAAGGACACTCTTCCACTGCTGCTCCAGTCTTGATACTTCTTTGCAAACGCTAGTTGGGCCTCTCTATGGCGTGGTGTCAACATGGGCACTTTTCTCGTCACGCGCCCAAACAACTGTGCCTCCACTAGCCGTCTTCGGTACGCCCAGAGATTGCGCTAGGATTATTCTAACCAAAAACTTATTTTTATTTAATTTGAGTCTAAACGGGTTCTGCTTAGCAACTCGAATTATTCTTAAATCTTCTCGTGGAGATGTTTTTTTTGCTTTAGGTTTGCGGGGGGCGTTCGAAGTTGTCAAATGTGTATTAAAATGTTTAACAGCTTGGTACACCATGGTTTTTAAACAATGCAAGTGATCCGCATTTTTTTTATACGACCACGCAGCTTTATTATTATTTTTCTAGCAGTAGAGCCACAAGATTAATTTTTTTCCCGTTTTTATGAAAAAATAATTGGCGAAAACGTAATGCTAACAATAATAGCGCGAAAATGCAATAAAAATAGTAATGACGAACATCGCATTCCATTTTCAAAATTATGAAAAAAACAACAAAATATTCAGCGTTCTTAATTATTTGTCCAGCCAGTATTCCGGCAACTTTGAGTTCCCATGATATAATAAATAGAAAAATGAAAAGGTAACTGATTTTGACAATACAATTGTTAATGATAATACAGATCAGTCACATAACAATATTCTACAACACTCTCAGAGTAATGAGAAACAAATTATGCACTGAAATTATGATGAAACCATAGTATTGGCTGCATACTATCAGTCGTTCTTAATTCTATGACCACCACTGTAGTAGGTAACCGAAGGTAACAGCAAACTTGTGCTGTATCATCAGCTGGTTGATACAGACGGAGCTGTCGGGGTCTTTACGTGCAGCTGTAGCAGACGGTCCTAGTAGGGGTGGCTTTAGTGTGTAAATATCTTAAAGTGCACATAGGTACCCGAAGGTAACAGCAAACTTGTGCTGTATCATCAGCTGGTTGATACAGACGAAGCTGTCGGGGTCTCAACGTACAGCTGTAGCAAATGATCGTCGTAGGAACAGCTTTGGTGTCTAGATGTCTCAAAGTTAACAGATACCCGAAGATAACAGCGAACTTGTGCTGTATCATCAGCTGGTTGATACAGACGGGGCTATCGGGGTCTCAACGTGCAGCTGTAGCAAATGGTCGTCGCAGGAACAGCTTTGGTGCCTAGATGTCTAAAAGTTAACACATACCCAAAGGAAACAGCGAACTTGTGTTGTATCATCAGCTGGTTGATACAGACGGGGCTGTCGGGGTCGGCGGCGTCGTGTAGAGTGACGCCTAGCGCGCCGCGGTTGCGACAGTCCTCAACGTGCAGCTGTAGCAGACGCTCTTCGTAACGCTGCAGTAGTGCTACGGAGCCCGGACTCCATTTCTTGTTGAGGGGTGTCACGCCGGCCAGGTAACACTCTGCCGCCTGTACAAATTTTAATAGTTATCAGCTCAGAGGATGCTACTAGGACATTAAATTTGACGTTGTATTTGGGATAGAACTTAAAAATTAGTTAAGCGTACAAACATGGTGGCATTTCAAAAACCATACATGGTAGCATAGTGTTAAAATGCATCGAGTATTGGTGTTATCCGGCATTTTAAAGAACATCTTGTAACTATACAGAAGAATTACACGAGTAACAGTTGTTCTTATGTGAGAGCACTCACAAGGGCGCGCATAATAGTAATACAGTAGATACGACTCAGGACGCTGCAGCGGTTCACTGTGCCATTCTTCTTCAAATGCAGTTGCCAAACTTAACAGAAATAATAGTAACACTTACAAGGGCGCGCAGAGTAGTGTACCGCGGCAGGACATGGCACAGAGCAATGACTGCATCGCGAGCGTCCAATTTTGTTGTTTCTCCATTGTCTGTCTGTCTGTCTTTTAACTGTGCAGAAGAATGGGCGCGAGTAACAGCTACACTCAAGAGTGACGGTAGTACTCACAAGGGCGCGCAGAGTAGTTCGGCTGGATACGCCGCAAAGCACTGCAGTGTGCGAGCGTCAAATTTAATTTACCTACTGTTTTTTCTTTGTCTGTCTATTTTTAGCTGTACAGAACTATGGGCTACTGTCACTTATAACAGCTACACTTACAAGGGCGCGTAGAATAGTGTTAGGCGGCTGGATATTGCATAAGGTGCTTCAATGCGCACCAACGGTTTCCTGTGCCATTCTTCTCCAAATGCAGTTACATAGAAGTGATGAGTACCGCGGCTAGATATGTCACAGAACACTGCAGTACGCGAGCGTCCAATTTAGTTTACTCACTAGGTAGTACCTATGTGTAGTTTATTGTAGTTGAGTGGTGGGGGCTTTCATATAATGATAGTATCACTCACAAGGGCGCGCAGAGTAGTGTACCGCGGCTGGATGCGGCGCAAGGCGCTGCAGTGCGCCAGTATCGCGGCGCCCGTGTCGGGTAACTGCACGCGCACGCGGCCGCGGCCCGGCAGCTCGCTCACTATGGCCCGCGCCCCAGAAGAATGAACGCGAATGACAGCTGTACCTACCTAGTAGTGACAGTAGCACTTCAAGGGCGCGCAGAATAGTGTTAGGCGGCTGGATATTGCTTAAGGTGCTTCAATGCGCACCAACGGTTTCCTGTGCCATTATTCTCCAAATGCAGTTACATAGAAGTGATGAGTACCGCGGCTAGATATGTCACAGAGCACTGCAGTACGCGAGCGTCCAATTTAGTTTACTCACTGGGTAGTACCTATGTGTAGTATACTGTAGTTGAGTGGTAGGGGCTTTCATATAAAGATAGTATCACTCACAAGGGCGCGCAGAGTAGTGTACCGCGGCTGGATACGCCGCAAGGCGCTGCAGTGCGCCAGTATCGCGGCGCCCGTGTCGGGTAACTGCACGCGCACGCGGCCGCGGCCCGGCAGCTCGCTCACTATGGCCCGCGCCCACGCGCCCGTGCTGCTTTCCGGGAAGTACTTCTCCGTGTTCACCACGCACACCATACCTGATCACGTGACATCTTTTTGGTCAAATGCGGCGCTTTATGAAACTGTTTTGTACGGATAGAAAACCTTCATAAACAATATTAAAGATGAATTAAGACTTAGGCAAGCTATGTTATTAATATTTTGTATATAATTTTAACGCACGTTGGGAACAAACTACAAATAGGAAAAAGTTGAAGAAATTTCAACGAGCAGCATTCGACCCTGCACCGGACCCGGATTGTCAGAAGGGCGCAGATTCGAATCCTGCATTAAAATTACTTAATTGAAAAATTTGAGTACCTACTTTGATTACAAAAAATCTTACTTCTAAATATACGCAAAAAATTATGTATTCTACACATAATACTACAAATAATAACAAAGTCCGTGAATTAAAACAAACAATAAATAAAAATCTAAACTTTGATTTGTGCCATAATGTAAACCACTCACCAATTTCAGGCAAGTAGATGGTTCCAGTGTTGACGCTTAGGCTATAATCCTGTTCCATGTCTTCACACATTTTCTCATAAACGTTTTGCAGGTGACGCTAAAAATAATAATGTTTACAATAAATAGAAATTAATTTTTTCAACACACTTGCTCGTAAAGTGGCTTTTATTACACCGATTTCAGCATCGTAATGTAGCTTGTTCCAAACTAGTGCTGTAATGTAGTTTAAAAATAGAATCTCAACATAGAGTTTCAAACACATCCATTTTTTTTAAAAGGCAATATTTTTTGTGAATAAATTAACAATTTTGATTAAAATATGAATAAATAAACTGTTTTAGATAAATAAACACAGAATAATTTCACCAAATTATTTATGCTGTCAATAAATTAACCTTAATTCGTAACATTATTGTTTAGTTTATTATATCTATAGGCTGTTGTCCTTTGCCTTATTATTATTTATACATGCGCGTGCTTGGCAAATTAAAATGAATGCATTAAAGATAGCAACCTGGAACGTTAATGGGTTGGCGCCACAGACCACTTATCCCATAGACTCCGCATACGAGGGTCACTCATACTACATATGCAATCCATTGCATATGTGAGTGACACGCCCCCAAACCTAGATTCAGTCATAGTTTGACAGCGCCGCGGCACGCTAAAATTCAAAAACCTATTAATACTATAAATATGCCGTATTACGCTGTAAAATTGTGTGGAAAGTGAAACAAAACTTTTGGCTTTCAAAAAGATAATATTTCATTTCATCGGTAAGTACAATTTTATGACGTAAAAGGATAAATTTTAAATTGGTGTAAAAATTCAATTATAAATTAAGAAAAATGCACGCGTTGATGTCTTTTAAAAAGTTGCTTTCATTATGTTGTAAATGCATAAAGCACTATCTCCCTCTGTTTTGGTGAGTGTTGCCGAAGTTAGAACCTATCAACTTGTCGATAAATTTGTTACAAATATCGATAAATTTTTATTAAGTTTAGAACTTTGTTATACCATTATGACATTATTCGGTTATGAGAACGAAATCGAATTCGCTGGTGTATTTTGGTAAATTCAAATATAACATTAAGAAGCTTTCCCATAAAATGTAATGTTGCCTTTAGCAATTTCTAGCAAAATATAATTTCTATACCTCGAGTTTTCGTAACCAAACCGAAGGTTTAGTGTATAATATGTACTAAAAGGAAAGTTTTTTAGGTTGTTATTGGCATTGTATAATCAGTTTTAGTTGGTTTAAAATTATTATTATCTTTTTATCAAAATATTCAATGCTGACTTTTTGTCTTAACTTCTTTATTTTAATTTATTATTTAAAGATAACTAACTTTTGATGTAAAAGGTTTTCAAAATGTCCAAACTTGAAAATAAAATGGATAGAAGCTACAAAACAAGACGAAAATTGGTTTCCAAGCAAATATAGAGTTATATGCTCACGACATTTTGCCGCTATCAACTAATGGAAAAGCGGCGACTGTTGTTTAGTAATGCTGAACCCACGCTTATGCTTCCAACTGTGGTAAGTAATTATGTTCAATTTGCTCAGTAACTAACTATGAAGTATCTACTACCTACAATTTAAATATGCATTTAAATATAATGCGACTAGGTGAATATTCATATTAACCTTTTTTAATGTTTTAGGGTTCTTCACAAGGTGAATTTGCTTCAGCCACAACTTCATATTGTTTACCAGTGAGGCCAGTTACCACCTTACAGCATAGACTATCGATGATATCTTCTTTGTCACTTAAGGTACCAGCCTATAAAGATCTAATCTAATCTAACTTTTTTTTTTTGATACGTTTAAAACTTTCATTATACTTGTTGTTGCAGGATTGTACTCAAAATGATCAAGAAATACCAACGACTTTAGATATGCATATTTTCGATAGTTCTCTCTCCAATAATAAAACTATAAAACCTCAAGCAATTAACCAACCAAGTACAAATACCGATTTGTTAGAGATATGTTTTACATTTAGCAGTCCAAGATACAAGCGTCTTAGGGTGGATTCGACCAAACTGGAATAAGGTCTTATACCTAGATTAAACGCCGAATTTGTATAGACTAATCTCGGAGTAAGTCTTATTCCAGTTTGGTCGAATCCACCCTTAATCGTTAAACTTATCCGTCTGATAAAATATTACGCGACCAATCTAAAAATGTCTTGTAAAACAATGAAAGACATGATATTATGACAAAACATTTTCAAAATGGTTGTATTAACTCTAACCACCAAATAAGTTTTGTCTGACCTTTGAAAAACCGGCCATTACATATTTATTTTTTTAAACTACTCCGAAACTGATTATGGCAAACAGATTGATTGACAAAATATAATGCCTATCTTAACTTGAGTTTTGATTTAAAATTTAGTACCTATTAAATAAGAAGAATTGTTTTATTAACTTATTAACACCGTTATATTAATCATCAAGTACGAAAAAAAGTCCATCGATATCAATATCGACTCCTACCACATTACTAATTCGAATACATTTGATAATGGTGTGTTACGTGTCACTAGTTTGACCTTTAAATATCCAATCACAGCCAGAGTTACACCCGCGCACCCCCTTGAATTTTTACGATTACATCTTTTAGTAAAACTCGCTGCAAGCGACGTCTATGGGATAAGTGGTCTGTGGTTGGCGCCTAATAAATACGAAATTAAACATTTTTTAAATCTTCACAAACTTGATATTTTACTAGTGTCAGAATCCCACTTTAAAAATAATAGATCAATTAAATACAGAACTATAGTACATATAATACTAATCACCCAGACGGAACTTCTCATGGTGGTTCTGCTATAATAATAAGATCTTCTATTAAGCATCACGAGTGTCCGGGTTTTGCAACAAACCATATTCAAGCAACAACTGTATTAGTAGAGGATAAGCAAGGCGATACTAACGTTTCGGCAGTTTACTGCCCCCCTAAGCATACAATAAGCGAAAGCCTATTCAACCAATACCTAGAAACGCGAAGCAGGCGATTTATCGCCGGAGGGGACTGGAATGCAAAACATGTTCACTGGGGGTCCAAGCTGAATACAACACGCGGAAGAGAACTTAAAAAGAGCTTGGATAAACTTAATCTTACTACGTATTCAACAGCGGAACCTACCTATTGGCCTGCCGATATTAATAGGCTTCCAGACGTCATCGATTTCTTTATCACAAAAGGACTATCACGACTCTACTATTCAATAGAATCGTGTCTCGATGGTTCCTCCGACCACACACCCATTATATTGACTGTCAGTTCTACAGTATTACATTACGAGAAACGAACCATTATGTATAACAAAAGAACAGACTGGGCGTCATTTAGAGAAATGGTTGAAGAACGCTTGGAACTGCAAATAGCTCTCAAAACAAATAATGATATTGAGAATGCTGCTAAAGACTTCACCACTACGGTACAGAAGAGCTGTTGGACTTGCACCCCTGAAACAAATAATCTTCAGCCAAGACATGGAGTTGTTCCCGAAGACATCAGGGCGAAGATTAAGGACAAGAGAAGGCTGCGTAGAAAATGGCACACTAGCCAGCACCCAGCAGATAAAACAGCTCTAAATAAGGCAATAAAAGAGTTAAAAGAAATGATCACTGAAGCTTCTAACGCAACTGTAACAGCCCAGATCGAGTCGCTTACAGCAACAAGAGCTACAAACTATTCCTTGTGGAAAGCTTGCAAAAATACAAACAGGCCCATCATTCCCAAGCCCCCTCTAAGGACAACAGTGAATAACTGGGCTAGAACAGGAGTGCGTTCCGTCGTTTTGGGTGTAGTTGTTTGGTTAAAGTTTAATTCGTTTGAGTTGCAACCGAGCTACGGAACGATCGAGTTGTTTTTATAACCTATTCTGAAGTATTCCTGTCCAAAACGAGAGAACATTCTTCTTCTGTCTCCATTTTTTCCACTTTTATACCATATTTAACAAAATTATTAAAAAGTTTTTTTTACAATTTTGTTTTTACAATACGAAACAACAGGCGGAAGTTTTTGAGACGTTTTGAGATAAATTGCAAACTTTGACACTTTATAACAATGCTTTATACGTCAAATAGCTATCAGAGTGAAAAATAACCATCCGATTTGATGGTTGTTTGGTTGTTGCGCTCTGAGCCACAGAACGGATGAAACTACGCTCTGACAGCCATCAGAGTAAAATTTCACCAAGCCACGGAACGGTTAGAACGCGCGCCGGAGTGCGCTCGAGTGCACTCGAGTGAAGCGACGGAACGCAGCCCAGCAGACGAAAAAGCCAACATTTTCGCAACTCATTTGTCAGGTGTGTTCACTCCTAATGAGGCTAGTCCTGGATGCGATGAATCGGACATAGATGAGGTTATGAATGAAGACCTACAATTTGATAACCCAGTCAAACCAACATCTCCTCGAGAGATATACACTGTTGTTACCAACCATTTGGAAAACAACAAGGCTCCGGGCTTCGACCTTATAGATAAAAAGGTGCTTGCTGAATTACCACGGAAAGCTTTTATATTCCTGCTAACATCATGTTGAGGACTGGATACTTCCCAGCTCTAAGGAAGGTTTCGCTAATTATAATGGTACATAAACCAGGAAAACCAACTCATGAAGTTACCTCATATAGACCCATAAGCCTGTTGCCTACTGTGTCCAAGCTATTCGAAAAAATTCTCTTGAAATGACTCCTAATAGAGGTCTCGGAAAGATCAATAATACCGAATCACCAATTTGGCTTCAGGCACGAGCACGCAACCATAGAAAAAATTCATAGAGAGTACCAGGCAATCAGGGTATCACTTGAGAAAAAAGAATATTGCTCGGCAGCTTTCCTGGATATCCAGCAGGCGTTTGATAGGGTACGGCACAGGGGTCTTCTTTTTAAAATAAGAACTACACTACCACATGGATACTACGGAATTCTGGAATCATATCTCTCGGAGAGAAAGTTTCAAGTACAAGAAGGAGAAAACACATCACCATTCTACAACATAGTAGCAGGAGTTCCCCAAGGGTCTGTGTTGGGTCCGGTACTATATATACTTTGTTCACCCATGACCTTCCCCAAGTGACTGGAGTAACAGTAGCCACCTTTGCTGACGACACAGCATTATTAGCGTCTAGCAAAAATGCCGAGGAATCGTCAAAGACCCTACAAACAGGATTAAACAAAATTCATGAATGGTTTAATGTTTTATATTTTAGCGTTTTATTAATGCTTAAATATACTTAAGTAAAATTTTAAACACTGAAAAAAAACGACAACCTCAGGCGGGAATCGAACCACGCACCTTCCGCATTCCGGGCGGCTGCCTTAAGCACTTGGCTACCGAGGTCTGGCTTTCAACCGTCGAAATTTGTCAGTGCTTGATGCTTATGTTTTTAGTCAACATGGCTTCATCGAATTCGATGGTTCGATTCCCGCCTTAGGTTGTCGTCTTTTTTCAGTGTTTAAAATTTTACTTAAGTATATTTAAGCGTTAATAAAACGATAAAATATAAAACATCTATAAACGCAGCTTCATCTTAACCGAATGTTCAAATATTTGTAAAAATATTTCTTTCGGATCTCAGAGGTGAAAACTTCTAAGATTTGATGAAGCAATGTTGACTAAAAACATAAGCATCAAGCACTGACAAATTTCGACGGTTGAAAGCCAGACCTCGGTAGCCAAGTGGTTAAGGCAGCCGCCCGGAATGCGGAAGGTGCGTGGTTCGATTCCGCCTGAGGTTGTCGTCTTTTTTCAGTGTTTAATTTTTTTATTCATGAATGGTTACAAAAATGGCGTATCCGAGTTAGCACAGCCAAATCAGTCCACATCACAATCTCCTTAAAGAAAGGAGATTGTGCACCAGTTAGACTGGGCGATCAACAACTTCCTCATAGGAATTCAGTGAAGTACTTGGGAATGCATCTTGACCGTAGGTTGACGTGGATAAACCACATCCGGGCCAAAAGAGATGAACTTAATATCAGATTCAGTGGACTCTACTGGTTACTTGGAAGAAACAGCATATTGTCATTGGACAATAAACTCTTGATATATAAGACTGTCCTCAAGCCAGTGTGGACGTATGGTTTACAACTTTGGGGTTCCGCATGCGACTCAAATTTGAACATTATACAAAGAGCTGAAGACTCAAATCTAAAGAGCATATCGAATACTCCCTGGTTTATTAGAAACTCGGAAGTTCATGAACACCTGAACATTAGCACCGTAAAGGAGGAAATACGTAGTTATGCTAAAACATACAAATCTTGACTTCAGCATCCAAACCAGCTTGCAGTGCAGCTTCTTATCCCGGACACAGTAAGACGTCTAAATAGGCGCAAAATTATAGACCTGGACTCTATTCTGTGAATTATGCCCATGGAGATGTTCCTGCTGGGGAATTGACTCTACTTGCCAAAAGCCACTCAACAACACATCTGCTCATAGCCTAAGGGCTGATCGCAAGATAAAATCATAGAAAAAAAACTTGCGCGCGAGAAACAGCGTGCGTAATAAAATTTGCCGTTTCTTTTACATAGGTACCTTATATTTTGTTGATTCATACAGCGTCTTCTTGTTCAATTTTACTTTAAAAGTTTAAAAATAAACATGTCTAGTTCTTGTAATAAAGAACTAAATTTACAGTCTACACCGTCGGAAATAACTATTAAGTGAAGCACAAAATGTTATTGACAGCCTATTACCATCTAAGTCCAAAGGAAAATATTATGTTGGCTTACCAAATATTTAAACACTAGAAAAACAAAAAAAAACACGCAGTCATTTTCAGAAAATGTGTTTTCCTCACAAGTGTGTTGAAAAACGTCGTATGAAACGCGTGTGCATTGGTAATTACAATCCTGGGCTCATAACCCGCCTCGATTGTAATGACCAACATAGCACACTTGTATTGTATATAATGACGTACCATTATACTTACATACATATATATATTCACGACTATTATCATTAAAGGTTTAGTCAGAGACTAGGCTATGGGGACCACAGAAGCAGTTTCACGTTTCACCAAGTTACAACTGCATATGTGCTCAGCGTGACAGATGGTAAGCCCATCGCCGTTTTATGCTGTTGGATGTATGTGCAGTCTTTAGACGGTAAGTCGCCTTTTACGACACCCAAGGGAAGAGAAGCGGTGGTAGTATTCTTTGATTGAGTCACTACGCGACCCAGTTACGGTTGACTTTTCTTTTATTTCTATTCTCACCTTCCTCACGTAGAATTTGTCGGGGCTGACGATGTGTGACATATAGACTTCTTCATTGGATTTTGCAACGAAGTCATTGTTGCTCGTAAACAATTTCGGCTTCTCCGCAATTCCTATTATTTTGGGATACTGAAAAATAAGATAAATTGATTATTTAAGGGGGTTAAGCGGTCAACGAAAATTGTTGCGCAAGGCCATTCACATTTTTATCAAAAATGTTAATAAAAATGATTAGTTTTTTGAAAATCCAAATCAGTTAAGAAATCGAAAAGGTAAATACCTATGTGTTTATGATTTTATAGGAATTATTATTGTAAACCAACCACGATATTACACTCACACGCACTTACACACATCGACACAACACAATCAGATTCACACCTAATCTGCAAGTTATCAATCGACAAAATCCATTTACTTAAGTACCTACCTATTATTTTTTAGACTACCTACCTGCGTTCATTAATTGTATTAACATTTTTTAGTAGCATAATGTGTTTCTTTAATTGGCCTATGTTTAAGTAACATCTTCTGTACCTTGTGTTTAGTTATATGCTGTTGAAACATTGTTGAATAAATAAATAAATAAAACACGGTCGTAATGTGCATGTATATGAAATTTTAGAGGTAACTGCAGGATTTATTTCTATCGAGTCAAATGTTTCTAATCGTGTTTTGGCTTCATCCCCTCACACATACGCTCTGCAATACACATTGAAAACAGTGAAATGTAACTTATATATTTTGAATAACAGCTAATAGAAAACAGCCAATTTATCCGTTTTTTACCGCCTAAGGCCCCTTAATACAAAAGTATTGAGAGACTGCAAAGGCGGAAGGTTCGCGCAACGACTAGAAAATGTGATTGCAGTTATAATCCTGTTTATTAAAGTATGGCGTTGCTTATACACACATCGGCACAATTAGGGAAACTTAAAAAAAGGTCGATTTAGTTCAATACTTTCGGGTATCTTGCCATTTTTTTATAATTTATGTATTAATACTCTCTCTACAAAAAACTTAAGTGCAAACTTCTTAATTACAAATAATAATAAACTAAATAAAAAATAAATAAACTTTCCTACACTCACACCAATTATCTAGCCCAAGAGAAGCTTTATTATGAAACTCGTTAAATGGTTACTAGCCTATTGAAAGCCGCCAATACAAACACAATAGAAAATCTATTGTTCATGGCATGCGGACATGCCATGCGGATGTCAAGAGGCTAGACAACGAATAAACATACTTAACCTCTCGAGTGTCGGCGGGAATACCGGCATTCCCACGAAAAAAAGTACCGCTGAGTGTCCTCGGGAATGCCGGGTGTCCCGCCAGTGACAAGGTCTATGGTTAATTTTTTACTACCTTCAACTTATTTAAACCAATAAGACTGTTTGACATCATTCGATTCCGTGTTCTATGCGCTCCAATACTAAATTATGATTGGCTATCGTGTTCATAGAAAAAGTGTAAGTATTGGTCGTAGAAAACAAATAGTGACGCATTTGTGAACAAGATTGTGTAGTGTCAGTCAGTGCAACTACTTGTAAACAAGATGTTTAGATGATTTATCGTAAATAAATTACAAGTATTAAATGTCAAATTAAACAGAAACATGTATAGATTGTTTTGATGTGATTTTCTTGAACTTTTATCTCTTGTTACATAGTATATAAAGACATTTAAAATGTAAGTGTTTGCGAAAAAACCATAAAAATGGCACTTTAAGCTGTATTATATTCTATAGTTTTGTTTACAAATGCGTATGGTGCAAAGTGTTGAATGTTTTATGATGATAAGTGTATAAGCTTGGTGTGTAACTAATAATTATGTGATTAGGTGCAAGTTTTACATGATTTCTGAATCGTCAAAGTTGTTGACCGTTAGTAAAATAAAATGCCATAAAATGCAGTAAAAAGTATGTATTTGTTATTACTTAACTTTAACGGTTAGACAATGTTTCTAGCTTTCTAAAAATGTAAAAATCATAAAAAACGGACGAGAATCATAGGTTATATAAGCAATATAGTAAAATAGGTTAGGTCACTTGAGGTCAGCAGGTCAAGGCGTCGACACTCAACGGTATCCGATGCATTTTGCCGCGCGACACTTGAGAGGTTAAAATACTTAAATACATACTTATTATACATAGAAAACACCCAGACCCAAACAAAAATTTCGAAATTGACCCGACCGGGGATCGAACCCGCGACCTTAGAGATAGCGACACCATGAAAACCGGTGTACAAACCACTCTACCAAGGAGGTCGTCAAAATTACAAGTGTGATGACAGGTTTTATGGCTCTTTCTCACGGATTGCGCTAGAGGGCGCTCAATGGTAAACATATCACTCCGTATCTAATTTGTCGCAAAATAGTAAAAGTGTTTAAAACCTAACTTTACTGCAAGAACCAGCTAAGACATTGCCTAAATATTGTCATAAAGTATTATCTTCAATTATATCGTCAAAATAAAACAGTTAAGTATAGTGAAACAAAGACTGCTGTACACATTACCCAGTGCAACTGGATTAGGTACAGTGTTAAAAACAGTGAACAGTTTTTAAATACAGTGTTTTGACTAATTTTTTTTTAAGGAAAATAGTGAAATAGGTAACATTATTTTAACAGTGTAATTGCTAAAAGCCCCAGTTTCAAAACAATAAAGTTACAAAAGACGGTCAACTGAAAACAATAATAGTGGTCAGTGTGCAACGGTCGAGTGTTTACAATTTGAGTGCAATTTCGAACCTTATCACACATCATCTCAGTAACACAACTCGTAGGTACTGCATATACTAAAGCTTATTTACGCCATCGTTGACACAGCGTCGGTGGTCTAGCGGCGCGCGCTTAGAGGTGTGCGCCCGCTAATTCGCTAAACGGGGTTCGAATCACCGTGGAACCGCCACTGCATCTATCATCATTTTATTGTTTCTTTTTTTTTTTAAATTGTTTTATTTGTTTGTTGTTATTCTTTTTTATAGTCGTAAGTTAAAATATCGTCATTCGTCATACCTACTTAGCATTGATGCAGCCTACCCGTTGCTTTAAAAAAAAGTAATTTATAAATATTATTGGTCATAACTGTAAATAACTTAATTGTTTTTATCACCTAACATGTTGACTCGCAGAGCATTATCTCGTCAGGAGGAAACCAAACTCCAACTGACATTACAAGAATTAAAAGTTGCTAAGGAGTTGTGTGGACAATTACATAGTGAAAGAGATGACAATGAGAAAGAACTCATTGATATCTTGAACACTAACTCTAAATTAAAAAGTGACATGACTGCCCTACATCTAGAACTTAGTTCAATTGTTGAGGAACGGGACACTCTCAAAAACATAGTTGATAAGTTTGATCGCTGCAGTGATGAATATGAGCAAGCCCTTGCTAGGATCTCCACACTGGAACAGGAGCTTCGGGAGGCACACCTGCACATCTTACAACAGCAAGAGGTCGCACACAACATCACTGTGCAGCAAAATATAAGTCTGTTTAGTGAACTAGTAGAGAGTGCCCCGCAGTTGGTTTCTTCTGCAGTAAGCAAACAAACTGACTCTTTCCAATATCCAGTAGTAGACTTAACTAATGATAGTCTAATTAAGCAACAACAGTCAGTGTGTGTGTTAAATTGTGGCAGGATAAAACTGAAAAGATATGTTAAAATCAATAGATATATTAAAAGAACACAAAAATTAATTAAAAAACAAAAGTTTGTAACTAAGTGTGCCAAATCTACTAAAGAAAAGTTAGAATTATATGATGATTTAGAAATAAGCCCACTAAAGTTAGAAAATAGTAGAATTAGGTATGAAGCTGACACACAGGCCTTACAATTGAGGATTAATTACTTGACCGAATCATTAAACTCGATTCAAAATAAATATGATCTGTCACAAAAGGAGATTAAAGAGTACTCAGGGGCCTTGGATGATCTCTTAAAATTGAGTAATTATAACACTGAGCGCTTCGATTCACTCGTTAACAACCATTCATGTAAGTGCACTTGCCTTAGTTCTCCACGACCAGTGTGTACTCCCACGGTTTGCAACAATAATAATACTGAGACTTTGTGTGATAACTCCCATACTAGTGTTAGGACAGAGCAGTCAGTGGGTGCATCAATTGATGTAACATGTTGTACATCAGGTGATGCACAAGGTACTATTATGTTTAGTGATAATATTGGAAAACATATGGGCTCAAAATTGAATTCACTCATAAAGGGACAGTCAATTTTAAACCTTTGCTTTCCATCTGCAACTTATGAAGTAATTATGAAAAGAATTTTAAATTTCAAATGAAATAATTATAATAATCTAATTATTTTAGTGGAAAATAGGGGTAATGTGAACAAACAGGATTTAATTGACGATTGTGATTATTTATTATCTCTAGACTTAAGTAGTATAACTTTGTTCACATTCCCCTATTCTAAGAACTTGCCAGATGCGGAAAATAATCTTAGGTATAAGTTGAATAGTGTACTACACACTATAAGTACATATAATGATTCTATTCATTTGATTGATACTAACAGTCTTGTTAGCAGCAAATTATATTATTTGACTAAAGGTAGATATTACCTTTCTGCTAGTTTTAAGCGACATATAGCACTTTCGCTATCCTATTTTATTGATATTACAGCCAAAAACTTGGCTACGAAATCTGCTTTTATTAAGCAGACGGTTGACATGGAATTATCCATTAATTATTTAAGTAATCATGACATTAATTATAATTTAGCTTCTATTGAGCATAACTCTGATGTTTAATATCATTATTATAAGGATAATAATGATATTGACATTTCTAATTCAATTATTATAAATAATAACATTAATTCTGAAATTTATAATCATTTAAATTAACTCATAAGACAACAGAGGTAGCTACCTCTAGCTCTAATTTATTACATTCACAATTAATTGATTTAGCAATACAATCAAACAGTAACTTTAACATGTCACTACGCCCACAAAAATGTAATAATTGCTATACAAATAATAATATTAACCTGGTGCATCAAATATATATTGTATGACTGAGGGCAAGCAACTAGAGCTGGAATTATTCATGAACTCTGATAATATTAGTATTATGTGTATCACTGAGCACTGGTTGAAGGGGCATCAGCTTATGTTTAATTTCAGCAACCACCAGGTTGGTAGTTCATTCTGCAGGGTCAACACAGTACATGGGGGGTCACTAATTTTGCTTAATAAAAAACTGAAATTTAAAGAACGTAAAGATATTGTGTCCCTCTCTGTAGAATGTTCCATAGAACTATCCTGTGTACAATTAGAGCAGTTCATTATTATATGCGTATATAAACCTCCTTCCGCGGATCTTAATTTATTTTTAGAAATCATGGATGAAGCCCTTTGCAAAGTTAGTAACTCAGGTAAAACTATTTTAGTCTGTGGAGATTTTAATATTAATATTGTTACTAATACAACTGCATCATGTAAAATTTTAAGTCTTTTCAAGTCTCATAATTTGGTTAACTTATTTATGGAACCTACTAGAATAAGTGCCACCACGGCTACCTGCTTAGATAATATATATACAGATTTTAGTCCAACTCAAAAAAGTATTATTAATAAACTAGATTCTGACCATTCTGGGCAAATGATAAGTATTAAAATAAATAATAAAAATGTAGTCAAGAAAAAAATTACTTTTGTGCCAGTAACAGTTAGTCGCTTGGAACATATGAGAGTAAACCTAACTAGTAACTTACCTTTTTTAGATAATGACTTAGAACCTAATTTGATGTATAACTCATTTTTTAATGCATTTCTTCGCGAATTTAATTCAATATTTACTTCCAAGGAGATTACTGTTACTAATAGCCCTGTCTTTGGCGACTGGGCAACCGTAGGTATTCATAAGAGTAGGCCAACTTTGTACATGTTATACTATGAAAGACAATTTAATAGCAGTGAATAGTTTAAAGAACATGTCAAATTATACTCGAAAATTTTCAAACGCGTTTGTCAAGTAGCAAAATCTATATTTATTAAATCTAAAATTAGAAATAGTAGTAATAAAATCAAAGCCACCTGGACGGTTATCAATGAAGAGACTGGGAAGGGTAGAACAAAGGATTCAGAGTTTAAATTAAGTATCAATGGTCATGTTACCAAGTCAGATTTTGAGGTGGCTGATGCTTTTGAAAAAATTTTTTCTGCTTTCCCTGTCACTTTAACTAGTGCTCTAGGCTCTTCCATCTCCGTTGCAGAATCATTACTTAAAGATAATGTGCCTGAATTTTATGATGGTTTTCATTTCCGTCATGTTAATGGGTCTGATCTAAAAGTCGCGTTTAAATCAATTAATATTAAGAAAACGGCTGATCTATGGGGCATTTCTGTGCACATTATAAAATCTTTATTTGACATTGTTGCTCCCGCTTTAATTGTGATATTTAATAGATGTATTGATTGTGGTGTGTTTCCTGACTTGATGAAATTGAGCAAAATTATTGCTTTGTATAAATCAGGTAGTACATTAGACCCCACAAACTTCAGACCAATATCGATACTACCTACATTAAGTAAAATTTTTGAAAAAATAATTCTCACTCTGTTACTTAAATACTTTAACGAAAATAATCTACTGCACACTAAACAATTCGGATTCACTCGCGGACGGTCAACATGTGATGCTGGGGTAAAATTACTAGAATGTATATTTGAGGCTTGGGAGGAGTCACGGGACGCCTATGGGGTGTTCTGTGACTTATCTAAAGCTTTTGATTGTGTGCAGCATGAAACTCTAGTCAGAAAATTACACCACTATGGTATAAGAGGCACCGCTTTGGAACTTCTTACTTCTTATCTGGGTGATAGGGTTCAGAGAGTAGATGTTAATGGAAAGCGATCTCATGGATCAGCTGTGGCGATGGGGTGCCTCAAGGTTTTATTGTGGGCCCTTTCCTGTTTCTCTTGTACATTAATGATCTACCTCATCTTGTAAAAAATAATCATGAAATAGTATTGTTTGCAGATGACACTTCTTTAGTTTTTAAGGTAAATAGACAACAATCAGTAATTGACGATGTAAACAATGCTCTTTCAAAAATAGTAAACTGGTTTAGTGCTAATAACCTGCTTTTAAATAGTAGAAAAACCAATCTAAATGTTAGATTTTTTACAAAAAATGTCAAACAATTAAAAACCAGTGTGATGATGGACAATGAGAGATGAATTGGTCAATAGGGTTGTCTTCCTTGGTTTAACATTAGACTCTAATTTACAATGGGGCCCACATATAGAAACGTTATCAGGTAGACTCAGCTCAGCAGCTTACGCTGTGAGGAAAATACGTCAACTGACCGATGTTGACACTGCGCGGTTAGTTTATTTTAGCTATTTTCACAGCATTATGTCATATGGTTTATTGCTTTGGGGTAGTGCCGCGGATGTAGATTCAATTTTTGTGCTCCAGAAACGAGCTATTCGTACTATCTATATGATGAGTCCCAGGGAGACATTGAGAAATAAATTCAAGGTGATAAATATTATGACATTACAATCTCAATATATTTATGAAAATCTTATTTACGTTCATAAAAATCAAACTAAATTTAAGAAAAACAGTGATCTCCATCAATTAAATTTAAGAAATCAAAACAAACTCGCTGTGCCCACTAGTAGGCTCCATAAAATCTCTAACTCGTTCCCAGGTCAATGTATACGCTTCTACAATAAACTTCCAAACGACGCGGTAAAATTATCCATGGGTAAATTTAAGAAATATATTAGAACTAGACTATGTCAAAGGGCTTATTATCTTATCTCAGATTACATAAATGATAAAAGTATTTGGAATTGAATTGCTCTTCTTATGTTGTGTTGATGATTGTATTTAGATTAATGGTAACAATATTATTAAACTAATTGGCAATTAAAAAGAGTCGGCCTTGAGTTTCTTGCCAGTTCTTCTCAAGAAGCCCTGTCGCCGGAACTGGCACTTAAATTCACTTTCACATTCAAGATATTGTGATGAAAGTGAATCTAAGCTCCGCAGATTTAGCATTTAAGTAATAATTTTCATTTGAGTATGTACTTATTATTTATATATATACTATTTTATTTATATGACTATTCTAAGTGCTTTATGAAGTCTAAGGAATAAAGATATTTTGATTTGATTTGATTTGATTCTTTAAGAATTTGTTGACACTTAGCATTAAAATTGCTTCTGATAAGATGTTTGTTGGGTGCTGTGCATAGTGACTGCGGCTCATACCACTATTTATTTTTGAAATGTGTACACCATCCGGATACGAAATTAGTGATTTACCAGCAACTTCAGCGGCTAGGGCTGTAACCATGATCGAAGAGGGGTATACCTTTCAGTAAGCAGAGCTTTGAGTGTATCGACATCGGTGATTCATCGTTCAACGCTACAGAGAAACGGAATCTTACGTGCGGAGGCGAGGACAAGGCAGAAATCTGGCAACAAGCGCCGTTGATGACCGTTTTATCACCTTGCAAACTTTGCGAAATCGTCGAAAAACCGCTGTTCAGACCCGAAACCAATTGGCAGAGGTCCGGAACGTTAATGTCAGTGAACGGACAGTTAGGAGACGACTAACTGAAGTTGGATTAAGGTCTTATGTGCCCGAAAAAGCACCTAAACTCCTGGTAGCCCACCGAGTGGCAAGATTGGCGTTTGCTCGTGAGCACCGAAATAATCGCGTTTTATTCACTGATGAGAGCCGATTTTGCGTAAATTTCATTGATGGTAGGGAAAAGATGTGGAGATATCGTGGAGAACGGTAGAACCAGAGAAATTTCACAGAAACGGTGTCATATGATGGAGGCTCAGGGAGCGTTCAGCTCCGCCTCAGTGGAAACCCGGCCTCAGTTATGATATGGGGTGGCATATGTTTGGGAGCTCGCAGAGTTAGTGCTTATTGAAAATGGATCTCTCACTGCACATCGATATGTAACAGAGATCTTAAAACATGTTATGCCTTTTGCCCCATTTATAGGCAAAATTTTCATTTTTATGCACGATAATGCGCGCCCCCACACTGCACAACTGCGCATATCGTGAGTACCTGCGTGAGGTTGGTATCACTCAAATGAACTGGCCAGCACGATCACTGGAGATGAATCCGATAGAGTTCGACAGCGAAATCCAGCTCCCAGAAATATTGAAGAACCAAAAGTGGTATTAGTGGAAGAGTAGGACAACTTGTCCCAAGAAATGATCGACAGACTCATTCAGAGCATGGGAAGTCGCATACAAGCTCTCCTAAGAGCCCGCGGAGGCAATACTCGGTATGGATTTCAATTATTTTGTGTTTTACATTGGGATATTTTTGACTTATTATAAGTTTTATATGTACTTATACGTATTATTCT
Organism: Scoparia ambigualis; assembly: GCA_963921215.1. Classification (NCBI taxonomy): domain Eukaryota; kingdom Metazoa; phylum Arthropoda; class Insecta; order Lepidoptera; family Crambidae; genus Scoparia; species Scoparia ambigualis. The sequence goes on from OY992513.1 coordinate 19,597,456, forward strand.
TAGAATTAAGAACGTAAGGAGAAGTACAGAAGTTTTTTCAAAGGTGTGCTGTGCTGTGCCCCTTTATTATCGGGTAAAGGTATGTATATGTATGTATGTATGAAGCAATAATAAGTTAATCTCACCATCAGCTTGGGGTTGGGCATCTTGGCCCGCTCGTGGAATACAAGCGCGTGTGCGATGCTGACGCCGTCCTCGAAGGTGGTGACGTCACACTCCAGCCGCACCGTGAAGTTGCAGGTCGAGCGGATGTGGCGGATGTGGATCACAGCCTGCTTGCTATGACGCGATACAAAAATAGGTTAGACACTCCGAAAGGGAAGGCCAGAGGCCCCACTCTCTAAGGACGCATTTTTATTGGTCGTTAGCGCCCGCATGTAGGGTGCGAGAAGATTTTTAAAAGGCCATGCCACAGGGTCCAAAGTTTTATACTTAAATTCGAAAAGATCTTCTCTTTATTTCTGAATATCCTTAAAAATCTATCGGCAAATTGTAAACCACGAAACCTTCGGTTAGTCCAATTGCGGGGCCTCCCCGCATTCGGACTAACGACCGACTTATCCACCAGTGAAAATGCGCCCTAATGCCCGATTTACACGTATTATGTAATTTAGTAGTTAACAAATTTTAAGTGATTAAGTGCATGTAAACACAGAATTTAGTAGCAAGTTGCAAGTTAAAATTTAGTTAACAACTAAACAGTTAAATTAGAATTTTGTCTATTTTTCGGTTAAGTTGGTGGGCGGGGTTGACATGTTTGGACAGGCACAATTTTGTTAAATGCGTTATAATTCGGACTTCTTGGCGGGAAAGTGAAGCTTCATGTCTGCAGTTTTGTTTTATTTTCTTTAATTTGTGTTTTGTCGAATATTAATGTGCAATAATGGTGGATTATTAACTGTTGTGTTCGTGAACGTGCATGAGTGTTGGCAAATAAAACAAAACAGTGCAACATCACTTTTCAAATTCTCTCAAGAAGTCCGTGTAAGATCTCAATAAAGTCCCACAGCTTTATTGAGTCTGAAGGGGTTTGGGTTTGGTTAATTTACCATTAAATATTCAATATCACTCATTTTCATTATCATCTACTTGGCCCAAAGAAAATATTCACTTTAATATCTTACTTGACACTTAGCTTCGCTTGGCTAAATGTGTTGACCGCACGAAGCCATTATTTAAGCAATTAAGAATTTACGACTACATTACGTTGTTGATCGTCCATCTTGAGTGAACTAGAGAGCTTAACTACCAAAATACGTATGGACATATACTTAAATTTAAGTCACTTAAAATTAAGTTAACTACTAAACTACTTAATACGTGTAAATCAGCCACAAGCGCATCCGTGACTTCGTCAGCTGACCCCGTAGTACGTCTCGTACACGGCTGTGTGCGCATGTACTGCGCCAATCGCTAGACGGCAGCGTGCGTGCATTGTAAGGCGAATTACGGGCCAACGAAATTTTGGATGCGCTTAGAGAGTAGGCCTTCTATGCCTAGCAGTGAGACGTCTATAGGCTCATTATTTACCGTATTAACCCGCGAGGACTCGCATCTCATTTTCTATCGAGGACGGTCGCACGTGGGTCTAAAAGACCCAGATTTCAAATTTCTTTACTAATGTGAACCCAATTACTTTTAAGCATTTTTTTATAACAGAACGGATAAGTATTAACAAAAAAACATTTTAACATTTTTTGTACATTTATTATCAAATAACATATTAATAAAAACTACTTTCAAGCTGAGATCAAAAAGTTTCTTAATTTTTGGCAGTAGGAACAAAAAGAATAGAAATTTTCTGTTTCCTCTTAACAAACATGCAAAATAACTTTTAATTATCAATAAACAAAATATTATATTCTAAATAAACGAAATAACAATCCACTTTTATAGGACTATTTTTAAAATAGAGATAAAAACAAATTACATTATTTTTATAAGGCAACTATAACGCAACTATGGCTAATCTGACTACTTCCTGTGATCTTCATCACTTTTTTTACACAAAAAGCTAGTGTGTTGACGACATATAGGCCCTATGCAATATTCACAAGATGTTTTTGTCTTTCTGTACTTCTTTGTGGGGCATATACATCCCGCGAATGCCAAGTGCGGGGCCTTCTACTGGTTGACTAGTGCTTTCTTCACCACCGAGTATTACAGATATCCGGGTACGAATGTGCTTAGGTAGGTTAGGAACAGCAGTTCAGTAACAATCTTCTCGAAAAAGCTGTCGGGAAACATCATACTCCAACAACCCATGGGTGCCTCCGAATATCTAACTTCACGCACGCTTCTGTAACAATATTGTGTCGCCTTGTCCTTATAGCTTTTGGTGGTTCATGAATATGTCACAGTGTGATCTTCTCCTTGACGTGAATGTAATAACCTTGGCGAATATATAAAAGTGGAACGTCACTTAAATCAGGTCTCTGCACCAAGTCAACCGCCGTAAACCGTAGGTGTTTCAGAGTAATTATCTTCTACACTTTGTCAAAAATCTGAATTATCGGATTCCATTTCTAGGTTATCTTCTTCCTCCTGAGTAGTCACCTTCTGAAATTTGTTCTTCCGCCAAAATGTCCTCGATAACTAAAAGAGTCGGCTACGCGTTTTTGCGACATTCTGTTTATAAAAACACCAATATTAAAAAAACACTACTTTGTAATTAACACTTACGTAAACCATCGCATGTGGGTCGAATCGACCCAAACTTACTTTACGCGTCCTTCCTGCGCAAACGCCTAGCGGAAACGGACTGGTGCGAGGCCTGGTGGTAGCTTATAATTTAGTTTGAAGATACCTAGAATGGCGCCACGAAATAACAAATATTTAAGGAATTGCGACTGTATTGGCACAGCTCTGGGTCTTTTAGACCCAGCGCGAGTCCTCGCGGGTTAAGGCTAGGTGTTAGTGAAAAATTAAAATAACACGTTCTTAGAATTACTTTTTTAAGTAGTAAACAGTTAAATTAAAATCTGCGTAAATTATAAAATATTGTTGAGGCTCTAATCTGTAAAATACACCCGATGGAAACACGATTTGATAAAGTTGGCTCGATAGAATAAATTCACAAAGTTACATATTTTTGTGTCATTTTATCTTCTTTTCCAAGTTTTATTCTTAAAATAAATGATTTGATATTATGAGTTATTTACCAAAAGGAAGCTCATAAATAAGTAAGTAAGAGTTTTTTATAACCGATGGTTTTTTATTTATTACATCTATCAATTTTTTAAAATATAAAACGCGATTATTCGCGCCGCTTCGCTGTTATACCCGTCCCTTACCGTTGTACCGTCGAGAGAACGAGAGGGAAGCGCTCGAAATACCTCCCCTTAAGCAGCGATGGGCTCACCACCTGTCACGCTGAACACATGTGCAGTTAAAATTTGGTGAAACGTGACCAGTGGCAGTGGACTGTCTATGCGGTTACCCTTCGGGGGTAATAGTCATGAATGATATTTGTGTTTGAATGTAGATATTTTTTTTTAACTACTCATGTTTATAGTAGCGGCCCGCCCGCGACTTCGTCCGCTTGTCGGTCCAGCCGTTCTGAAGTGATGCGCGAAACATTTCGGAAATTGATTTATGTTAAATAGAGATTACGACGAATGCGTAACAGGAAACTAGTGACAGTTGGACTATTGATCCTGGACCAGCATGCAGTTTTAAAAATATCCTTACAAGACTATTTACTATATTTCGACGGTTGAAAGGCTAATTGATCCAAGCGACATTTTGTAAAACTTGCCGGAGGACAGATCAAAGTTTTTGTTTTTTAGAAAAAAAATCATAAATAGACACCTATCTAATAGACTTTGATTTATTTAATACAGTGTATCCCTAAATAAGTAAGGAAGTTCTTTAAGCTATTACTGTAGGTAATTGTGTATTATTTTAGAAAATTTATGTCGGTTAACCCAAAATGCATCAAATTTAGTAATTTTTTGAGAAAGGCAAAATGGTTCAAGTGCCTACCGTTAGTAAAATAGCTGAAAGTAAACTGGCTTAAGCATTGACTTAGAATAAAATAATACGAGAAAATGAATTAAGCGCAAAGTTAAGTAACAGTTGAATATACCCATTCCCCAATGTTGCACCAGAGTGAAGTACTAGATTGATGCAGATGCCCATTAAGATGAAACAAAATGAACCCTTACTAGTTTATAGTAGATATTGATGCTTAGGCCATCATTATTCAGCAACGTCCAATGTCCATAAGATATTTGTGAGCAACATAGTTTTCTAATTTAGTTGAATGCAAAATGGGCCAAACAACAAAACTTATTGTTTTGGTTTAATGCAAAATAGACCAAACGACAAAACCACAACCATGGCGAAAAAGCCAAATGCTTTAATCGACACGTTATGAAAGTTCGAAAAATCAAAATAGCCTTAGTCATCGAGTCCTCAAATTTGTCTAATTTTGTGTCCTATAGATCAATGAGGCCTGTTTTGTTCTGGGTGCTTACACTGGGTATTTACACAAAATAAATGTTATTGTAAATTAGTCTAATATTTAGTAGGTTAGTAGAAGTAACACTTTAGTTATCATTAAAATATGAGGATTTTATGATCTACTGGCGTTGACATTACATAATACTTTAACCTGAGATCATGTCTGCCATTTAGTTACAGAGGTGTTACTATGCTAATCCAATGAGGTGTTAAAAATTACATGCAGATTACTAACTTATCAATGATATTCTGAATAAGTATGGCATCGTCGCTTGTCCAGGTACCCGTTTTGGGCTCGCAATTAGCCAAAGAGCAGTTGATGGCCAGCGGATATGGTGTCTGCATCCGGGCCGGGTTGAGGAGTCTTAATCTGCGAACAATAGTTAGTTTCAAAACAAATTTTATACTGTACTACTAAATATTTTTCAATTTCATTCTTTAAATTAAATACTGAAATTGGGGACATCACAATGTCGTCGCTATTACAAAGGCTGTTCCTACTATTCCTATTTATAATTTTATAATAAGTCCTCGTTTTTGAGCACGCTTAAATAGAATCACCGTCATACTTCAGCTATTTATTACAAAATATCTACACATTATAAACAAAAGCCGACCTCAGTTATCATATTTTCGGTTAGTAAAACAGCATAAAATCCATTGAGTAGTTTAGAACAAACAATTGTAAACCACAACAGTCATTAAAACTGTATGATTTAAAACACAACATTAATATACATTACAAGTTAGCCTATCAAGGCACATACTTACTTGTCAATGCTAACCACTTCCGTGCTACCGAAATCAACACAGAATACGTGGAACAATGGTTTGTCTTGGTTTCTTCGGTCAATACTGACGACGCGGCATCTCTGCCACATATTATCGGTCTTATTGAACATAAGGTACACTTTGCCTGTAACAAAAATGTAATCATAACATTAGTCATGGACAATCCAAGCAAATACTTTTGTTTGAGATATCAAGTTACGTCTGATGTTAAGCTTGGTTTCAAATAACTTCATGTAATTTACAAAGGAAACATGATTAAAAGAATATGAATTTCATAAACCTATAATATTATGTATAGATGTTTGTCGGTAACTCAAAACTAAGACTAACCTTTTATGTGGATATTCATAATAAATTTTACATACCTTCTGCAACATGGCTGACGGAAGGCTTGGGCAGTGAAGTGGCATTGCGAAATTCTCGCAGCATTTCCTTAACCAATCTTTGGTGACAAGAACGCTGCACGTAAAAGTTATGCGGGTTTACTATGTGCGAAATGTATATTAACTCCTGAGTACCTACAAATATTTAGAATTTTAATATATTTCAAAAGCTGGACTGTAAGTATATTATAATAATAATAATAAATAATAATAAACCTTTATTGCAGGCAACAAACAATGTACAAGATGGTAAAAATACAGAGGCCCACATTTTAATACAGACTAACATACTTACAATAACATTTTTTGTTAGTATATAACTTATAACATGATAGTATTTATTAAAGCACCATATTGTGCTGATCCGGTGGTGTTGCCTCCCATACAAAACTGTCTGATCAGCTGACAACAATAGTATGGGAGGTCGAATTTTTTTGTCATTTTTGCACATAGGTTTCTTGGGGAAAGTTGTTCAGTTTCATGGGTGGAACTCACCCTTAATTTCATTAAAACAAATAAAAAATGAGGAGTACATGTAAAAAACAGTTTTCGACGTGTTAGTTATTTAATTACCTTCATGAAGATGCTTGGGATGTTGGCTCTCTTCAAAAGGTGAAACTTGTTGTACATTTGGTCTTTGGTTCACATCGCCTATAACAATTTTGCTTTACAATGGTGGTAAATCATAAATACTGTTTTAAAAATATATATTATTTTCTAAACAAAGAAACAGATTGACATGACATTTTTATAAACAACAAATGGGTGTCCTTTTTTTAAATAGATGTTCATCATTTTGTGGTAAGAAATTCCCAGCGGTAGGTATGCAATAAGAATTCAGCAACTAACCAAATTCATTTGGTAGAAAGTTGTTGATTGCATTTTTATAACACAAAAGTGTTTTGTTATGTTTCATAACTTACTTTTTGCTATTACTGAGCTCCGATAAGAAGAATCACTTTCGATGGAGTTTAGAGAGGACACGGAGCCACTTTTGCAATGGTACTTAGGAGCACTTTTGTAAAAGCCAGGCTTGTTATGATCTTTTTTTTCAATCTTTTGTTTGCCTTGCTGCCTTATATCTGGAATACAATTTTAGAATGAATAATGAGTAAGGAAGAGAAGTAGGTATGTAATGAATAAATAATTAAATTTAATCCAATTTTTTTTCAGATAAGTCTAACAGCAAATGAATAATGAAATGAAAGTATGATAATGTGTTATCTATTTTATAGCTGTTTTTACCTTTGGGCAATTCAGGCGGAAAAAGTGGTGCTGAAGGTGGGGGTGGTATTTCAACATTTTCTCCCAGTTCAGATGTGGAGTGCAATCTATATACTGATTTCACATTTCCTTCCAATTGTATGTAGTCAGTGACTAACGCGCATAAATCTTCATTAACTGCCACCCTGTGATAACATGAAATGATATCACACTAATATTATAAATGCGAAAGTTTGTGAGTGTGTATGTTTGTTACTCCTTCACGTCTAAACGGCGTAAGCGATTTTAATAAAATTTGGTATGGAGTTAGCTGACACCCTGGATTAACACATAGGATAATTTTTATCCCGATATTCCCACGGGAACGGGAACCACGCGGGTGAAACCGCGAGTGGCCGCTAGTATTTTATATCTTTGAATTCCACCACCACTACCAGTTTGTGTATTAGCTAAAAATAAATAAATAATACTCACTTGAGAGAGTCACTGTTGCTTTCATCTCGGCTCAAATGCCATGGTGTTTCGAGTACCTGCTTTGCATTCTCTAAAAGTGCTGCCAGATTCAGCTAAAATAGATAAAAATATGATAGACGATATAAGTTTCATAGAGGTAATTTTTTTTTATTATTATTTTGGTATGTACCAACCTGTTGCAATTTTTTAGTATCAGATGTAGAGTTTATAATGTTCAAAACTTTTTTAGCAACTTTGATTGAATTAGCAACATCATTTTTTGCCTTACGTAATGATTCCTTCTCAGAACATTTTAATTTGACGATTATATCAATAATTTCATGCTTATGCCTTTGTATTTGGCAGGAAAGTCTTGAGAAATGTTGCTCAATACTACTTATCATATTTGTAAGTTCTTTAGCTGATCCTGTGTCATTGTCAAAGTTGTGAAGCAAGTTGCCTATGTCCTGAAATAATAAAATGTATTTTTAAATGTAAAGACTCATTTACATTTCTATATTTTATGAAACTTTTTACTCATTTATGGAACACCTAATGTTTTTGTAAAAACACCTTTGTTCTACATTATGGCAGTAATAAATACATAGGTACTGATAATATTAATATTTTTATAAACTAGAAAGAAGTTTAGATTTATTTCTGCAACTACTTACTACTGCAGTTTTTGTGAGCCTCTTGAATGTTTCATCAACTTTAGGTGTAACTTCTGATATTTCATTCATGAAGTCTTCATTCTGGAAATGAAGTCATGAGCAATATAAAAAACCGGACAAGTGCGAGTCGGACTCGCCCACCGAGGGTTCCATACAAAGGACCATGGGGGATTTTGTATGAACCCCGTCCCCACCCTACAACAGTCATGGGATACGTGTCAATTTGTTCATTGGAAGAAGCCTAAAGTACCTGTGTTAGTTGCAAAAAGTATTGGGTTTATTTTTAATTAAAAAAAAAACTTTTCTTGCTTTATTAGTGGAGTTGCTCGAGAGTGTCATGCTCTCTCAAAGTGTCTCTGCGGTGGTGGCATGTGCGTCGGGTCGTTACGTTTTCCCTAAAACATGGTTGAGCGAAGCGATGGCTGATTCACATGTCATAGTCGTGAACGGGTGCCGCATATTGTGGAGTCTGGTCTGCTCTTGCAATCTTATTTTGTTGGAAAAAAAATAAAATTCAATAACAATATATATTTTATAACCTAAATCCCGCGTATTTGAAGAACGTCGCCATAGTAAAAAAATATCTATCCTACTAGACCCTTCAAATTACATTAATTTCAAATCTGTTGGATGGTGGGGACAAAATTTCCCATGGTCCTTTGTAGTACTTATAAAAAAGGAAAGAGGTTTTTTTTCATTCTTCATCCTATTCCAAAAACCATACGTCATCATAAAAATAATTAAAAATCTGTCTGAGCTTGTGCCAATGAAGCCCTTTCATACGATACCCCACATGACATGGTTAACTCAATTCAAAATTTAGACCGCTCGCCGGGTCGGAAGCAGGTCGTCCCATTCGCAACTCGTCACACATTCGAAACTCGTCCCATTCGCAGCTTGTCCCGTTCGCGGCTCGTCCCATTCGCGGCTCGTCCCGTTCGCGGCTCGTCCTATTCGCAGCTCGTCCTATTCGCAGCTCGTCCTATTCGCAGCTCGTCCTATTCGCAGCTCGTCCTATTCGCAGCCATTTATATTTTTTACATCTCGTGGTATCGATAAAGATTACCAGGATGTTAATTTGAATGCATGCCATAGCTTAGGGGGTGATTTCAGTATATTATTTTAACACACGCCTAGACAAAACATGAGAGCAACCTTGATTATTAATAACATTGCTAGCCGAGTTTCGTGGTCACAATTACTCTTTATTATTAGTACTTGAAGAGGGTAGGTACACATATCTTGTCACTGACACTGTCACTTGCATCAAATTATCATTCCCTTTTTAATACTTACGTGAACCACATTTGTCTACGAGTGTTTTTGTTATGGATTCGTTTAAATTTATTGTTACTCAAAGAGGTAAACGCAGTTTAATACGAGGACAATACCCATACAATAAACATTGTGATTGTGATTTTTGATTAGACATGTTTGTGTATGACATTATTATAGTAGTTTAGATTTATATACATTTTAAAAAGAATAGGACTAAGCCAAAGGTAACATCTGCTTCCCATGCACGTCAAACGGCTTAATACTTTTTTTTATGAATAAAAGAATTTGAATACTCTTTTTTTGTTAAATCTTGTGTAAGCACGGGGACCTATTGAGAATTTTGTTGTATTTGAGTAAATGATTTGCAGCATTTTTTATTATTATTGAGCAAAGTAAAAAAAGTTGAAAAGTGACTGTTTGTCGAAAACAAGTAGTAACGTTCTCCTTATCTACGAGTACACCGCACGGTGATACACGCACACTCCATACAAAGACGGCCATAAATACGTAACACCGAAATAACCGTGATTTTTTAATTTTTACAACGTTTTAAGATTGTATGAATATGAATTAAGCAGCTCATAGTATTAGCTCTTAATTTTAACCAATATCTGTACATAAACCTATATTTATATTTATTATTTTCACTCAGTAATTTTGATTTTAACTATGACTGCTAAAACATTGTTATAGAGTGACATTTACAGGTAAATTGGAACAAATATAGCTTGTTTGTGGTAATTACAACCCTAATTTTAAAGAAACAAAATAAAATACTGAGTAATATGGGTATAACAATATTTAATAAATCCATACAAAATGACGTTCAAACGTAACAAGTACCTTTACACAACTATCAAATCTAATAAACATTTTGACAATAAACTTTTTTTTTAACAGGTAATTTGCGTAAACCTGTAATTAGTAGATCTGAATTATGAAGAGGCATCTTAATTAAATCTGTATTGGTCAAAATACGATTCATTTTCTGCGTATGATCGCGTCTAAATTGCTTAAGGTGCAATATTTTCGATTACACTAAGCCAGTTTGAGTACTTTTCTAGTAGATTTAATTTTGTACGATGAGATTTCTTCCAGTAATGCGATATACTATTATATATATTTCTAATTTTGTTATTTAATGACGTCAAATCAATACTGTCCAAGTTTTTTCGAAGACACGACGTTTCAACCAAATTGTTGAGAGTATATTGCGATTTTTCCTTATTACTGCCCTCCACAGAATGCCAAATGTCGAAAACAATCATTCTCGTTACTAAACATTTTAAAAATGTACCTAAAACAACATATGAACTAGGAAAAAAAAATCCTTTTTATTTTGTTCTGTGGACACCTACACTTTGATACCCCTGAAACCTAAGAACGGGCAGCGTCATGCAGCTGAAATTTGCATGCTATAATCTAGACATACTCCCTATTAGAGTAACATATGTCTCAAGTGCAGCCGAGGTCGGCGAAAAGTTATAGCTCTCAATTTTTTAAAAGTTTGGAAAAAAAAAAATCTACCTTGAATTAAAAATTCGTATAAAATTGAAATATGAGAATTTGTACCGAGAATATATAAATAATCAAAGTATATATCTTGTTCTTGCACCTCCATATTGTAACAACAACAAAAAACTTGATTGTAAATAAATGAGAGACGAAAACAGAACAACAAATTTCGGTAACACACACGACCGGGTAACTAAACTCAAGATGCTCTCACTTCCGACGTAGCAAAGTGAATGGTACTTTGAAGTAATTGGATTACTAATAACATTTTTTAGTACTTTACTAATTAATCCATTATCAATAGTTTGAAATCGGTAGGCGCAAGTGACTTTTTTTGGTTTATGGCCTATGAATGAATCACTGTGCACCGTGACCCCTATGAACTTTCCCGGCCGGCCACCTGCGCCGGCGACGGGGCGGGGGGTAGGCGGAGCGTTTGAAGCGCCTCGGTCATTGACTTTCGTAAGATCGTCCGGTACTAAATGTTTTTACATATTTTATGAATATTTTTTTAATGATTTTTTTATGCTCGTATTTTTATTTTTACATGCTAAATAGATTATACTGATGATAAACATGAACAGGGTTTCGGCTCCAAAACCAATGAAAATCTCGGTGTGTACCCACTCGCGAGCCAAGAACGGTACAAGTAGCGAATGGGACAAGTTGCGAAAAAAATTAGAGGATAGGACGAGTTGCGAACGGGACGAGCTGAGAATGGGACGAGTTGCGATTTGGAAGAGTTGCGAATGGGACGACCTGCTTCTGACCCCGCTCGCCGTTCCTGGCATAGAGACTATGATATTTTAATTACAAATGTATAGTTTACAGATTTTTCCCTATACTTGTAGTATAAGACGGCAATACTTGCCAAATTTCATAGTTCTAGGTCAACAGAAAATACCCTATAAATTTTGACTCGCTTGAGTGTCAAAATATACGTTTTGGTAAAAATCTTAAAAAATGGTGCACGAATTTAGGGGAAGGGTGGGGGAAAGGGAGGGGTACCCCCAGGGTCCACTTACAGGAGATACTTAGTTATGGAGATAATATAAGCATTTGAATTCTCATTAAAGCTAACCTTAAAATGTGTAAAGCTATAAAAAATATTTTTGTTTAGAGCTAATTTCTATTGTCTAATAAAAAAAATATGACGTGCCTACTGGAAAAGGGCAGATAGTATTTGTTTTTAAAAAAAATAAAAATTATCTGACCTATCATGGACCTACAGGACTAGGGGGGCAGCTAGTATAGGACTAGGGGGGCAGCTAGTATTTGTACTGTCTAAAAAATTAAAATAAAACACCAAGAATTACACTTTATAAACATGCCTTATTGCTGTTAACAATTCTTCATATGGGTCTTTTTTCAAAAACACTTAGTTTTCGTCCTCCTTAGAAAATGCAAATGTGCATTAGAATCTCTGATTTTTTTATAACTAAGTGGAATACTCGTTATATACAAATTCGTGCACCATGTTCTAAGATCCAAGCCTACGTTTTTTGCGGCATAAACGGCCGTATCATTTTTAACATTAACTTAGGAGTTTGATTTTTTCACAGCTTCAAGAGACTGTAGACCCGAGTCCAGTTTTAATTTCGACTCAATACCGCCACGCATTCCCGAGATAAAGTCTTGACAGACGCGACAAACGAACAACAAAGTGATCCTATAACGGTTCTGTTTTTCCTTTTGAGGTACGGAACCCTAAAAATAACTCATAAAAATATGTATAAGAACTTTATAGAAACACTTACGACTTCTTGCATTGACACAACATCATGGGTTTTGCATGACTTCTCTCCACCAACCATCAGACAATCCATACAAATACTCTTTGAACAATCTTTGCAATAGTAGTCCAATGGCTTTTCCCTATGCAATTTGCAGAAGTTTGGCTCCATTATAGGTTCTACAAAAACATCAAAGAATTGAAATATGGTTTTGATAATATTTAAATGTAAGTAAAGTATTTAAATGATGATCCATAGTTACCAATATTTGCCAGGACATGGTTTTTAAATATAACAAAATTCTTATGAGACTTATGGAAACATGCGTCGCAAAGAATAGTGGCACATTGCTGGCACATTTTAGTGGTTGGTTTGTGGCACTCCAAGCATTCACCTGTAAAATGTAGGTAAGTATACTAAAGAATCCCGGATAAACATTTTATACATAAATATTCATAGTACACTAATGTGACCTAGACATACCTTGAGTGTTGTTAGTACTATTAATTATAGATTGTAAATCAATATAATGTTCTTCTGATTCTGGACCTTTCAGTGTTTTGTTTGCGCTTTCCTGGAACACACAATTCCTTTTGTTAATTAATTCACAGCTTAGGAGATGGAACAGTTTTATGAAATCATAATCTTACCTCCATGTGTTGCAAAGTTAGTTCACCCAGCATAAACACATTGACAGGGAACAATTTATACAGTTTGATTTTGTTTTGTGACAGCAATACTGCATCAGACTGCTTAACTTCCATATCTCGGTGGCATATTTTGCATTCTATGGGCTCGGCGAACTTCACTAAGTTCTTGACACAATTTTCGCAAATGGAATGTCCACATGCCAATAATAAGGGTATGTTCCCTTTTAAATGCGATGAGACAGCTACATGAAAAATACACTTAGTCAGTACTAGCTATTTGCATAGATAGAGGATCACCAATATGACATAATAATACAAGTACAGGTAGGCTACTCTTGAAACAGAATTGCATTAATCAATTTCCAATCACAAATCTAAAAAATGTCAAATGGCACTTTTGTAAGTGACAATAACGCCACATTGGAATTAAATTGCGTGGAAATTGATTGAATAAATTATTATCGAGATGGGCGTTCCGGAATTATCTTTACTTATCCCAATATCGATACATATTAATCGCATTGGAATTGTATTAAGATTGAGTTTGCGTTCGAGAGTAACCCCCCAGTTTACATTATTGTTACAGAAATATGTGAACTATAAAAGTGTATTAAGGTGTTACCTATGTATATAATATGTTAATACATACAATATTATTTACTTTTTTGGTAGGTAAATACATAATTACAATGTTTTTCCGGAAAAGGCTTGATATTACACGATTTATTTGGCATGTTGACAGGGTTATTATTATTATTAGTCTATCATAGTTTTTGGAATCAATTTATAAATAAAATTAACTTTAATCATTTCATTTAAAACTAAGAATTACTCTGATGCAAATCATGTTGAATGCTTGGTGACTTCAGAATAAGATCGGTCACTAGCTAGGCATAACGTATATATCGTTGTAGCTAGGTGTCGTCCACACGAGGTGTAGTTACTGACATGAGAACAGAGGTGATGATGATGGGCATTGATATGGGACAAGAGGGTATACAAAATATTAATAAAAATAATAGTGCGGCTTCGTTTTTACTTTAGGTACAAATTGTAGACATATTTTAGTAAACTTACGTTTTAGCTGAAAAAATTGACTGCAATTTGGACAACATTTGCTCAAGGTATCCATTGTCCAGTCTGATCTTTTACTTGGTAGGAATCGAATTTCAACAAAGCATTTCTCAAAACAATATTTTTAAGTTATTGATAACAATCTTTAACAACTTTTAACTTGAAATGGGAGACTTTCAATCATAGAAAATGTTTAGTTACTTTTAAATTAAACCGACAAACAACATGAACCGGCGTCGGCCTGCTACAATAACAAGTGAAGGAAGAAAAGAAAGAAAGAAAACGAACGGTGCGTTTTGCTTTTTTTTTTTTTATATTAGTTCCATGAAGGAACAGGCTAAGGTCTGAGCCATACTGCCTAGTCATTAGTTTTTTATTTGTTTTTTTCCCTTGATGATAATGAGTGGTGATTAAGATGAATGATAAATGATGTTCCCCAAACCCCTTGAGTCCTCAGTAAAGATGTGGGACTTTACTGAGGTCTCACGCGGACTACTTGAGAGAATTTGAAAAGTGATGTTGCGCTGTTTTGTTTCATTTTTCAACACTCATGCACGTTCACAAACACTTAACGGTTAATAATCCACTATTATTTCACATTAATATTCGAAAAAATTGGTTGCCTGTAAAGTCGGTTTTACGGGCGAAGATTTTACGTGACAACGTCTTTTTCTCGGTAGAATATTTATTGATATGAATATAATTAAATTGCACAATAGGAACAAGGAATTGAATGAAAATAAGAATTGCACAAATTTTAACTATAGAAATATATTTTTTTTTTGTTTTTTTTTTTTTTTTATTTTATTTTTTTTTTTATTTTTTTTTTATTTTTTTTTATTTTATATTATTTTATTTTATTTTATTTTATTTTTTTTTTATTTTTTTTTATTTTATTTTATTTTATTTTATTTTATTTTGTTTTATTTTGTTTACTAAAACATTGTACATGTAAACTTAAACTTAACTATTTAGTGGGAGAGAGACGCAAGGCATTCGGCGGGCCTCTCTGTCGTTCGGTGACTCATCGTTACGTTCCCGACGAGCGTTACACTTTTTCATAAGTGTCTCCCAGCTAACCTAATTTAAGACGTTGTCACGTCAAAAACACAAATGTTAGAAAATAAAACAAAACTGCAGACATGACGCTTCACTTTCCCGCCAAGTAGTCCGGTGCGTTTTGCGTTGGTATCTAGTAGAATCATTTTCTTCTTTTAACTTTAAGAAAGAAAGGCGAAGGCATCTAGACCGTACATCCACTTTTTATAATAATGTCATTGCGTACATCCCGATTTATAAAAGAAAGTATGTACGGGCTAGCCGCACACATTTATATTGACCTAGATTTAATAAGCAAGTCTAAGCATTACTTCGCTAATTACCTTTTAATTGTGCAATTTGGTGGAAGCAATAAATTCAGTGTATATTCGTCACTCGTCGAGTTTGGTTGTTTTAGCTCTCTTCGGAGTCACCACCCTTCAGCATCCCTTCCCTTAGCCATATTAGTGTGTGGTTACTACCATTACATTATTTTTTGGTCTTTCAAGCTTTCGGACAAGCGGGACCGCTCACGCGAGTGTCTTGTGTTCCGTGAACTAGCGTAAAAACTTTGACTTTTTTATACACGTGTCTATATCCAAGCACTTCCACGTGTCTGTATCAACCCAAACTTAAGTGACTTTAAGCAGCACTGCAGCGTTCCTGTGAGTTGGTAAACTCAATAGCGACAGCGACACCCAGCTTCTTTGTGTGAGTCAGGAGACTCGCCGTGCAGTAACATTCAAGTAAGATCGTTCATATTTTACTTGCTTATCCAGCGATTATGTCGAACTACGAAGTATTATTCACCCGTCAAGGTGAACTTGTCACTGAGCTCCAGCGCATTGGATCCAACTTCAAAAAGGATCCAGCATATCGTAAAACTGCTGCGTATTTAAATTTACGATTAACCTCTCTAAACAACTTATGGGAAGGGTTCGTTAGTAACAACGAGCAACTAGAAACCATAGAGAATAAAGAACAAAGGTACTTTTTAGAGTCAGTTTATGAGAGAACGAAAAATTATTATAACGATATAAGACAGCAACTTATAGCTATAGAGCCGGTAGGGTCAGGTTCAGTAAAATGAAAATGACAGAGACAGACTTGTCGTCCAAAATTGACGACCTTTTGTCCTTCCAAAGGGCGAATTTCCGAGCGTTTGGCCGACTGATAGAGAGCATCAAGGTGAGTGAAATTACTGATAAGTGGGAACTTGAAGATAAATTGCGCAACATCCAATCGAGATGGCAGAGCATCGACAAGCAACACCTGGAAATAGATAACATTTTAGAAGGAGAAGATGAAATTTACAAAAATGATTTTCTAGAATACGAATCGATGTTTAAACAAACAAAGAAGGCACTGTACTAAAAGCTTTGCGCTACCGCACATATTCAGCAATCTACTCCAATCTTAGAAATACCAACCTTCACTGGTAAATATACTCATTGGCCTACCTTTTTTGATTTGTTCACCGAGTCTATACATAACAATACATTTTTTATCAAAAGCTCAAAAAATGCAGCACCTTAAGGGTAGAGTAAAGGGCGAAGCAGAGCGCTTAATTCAGCATTTACATATCTCAGCCGACAATTATGACGTTTCATGGGACATCTTAACCCATCGTTATAATAACCCACAAGTTCTATTCACTACGCAAATAGAAACACTTTTAAACCAGCCTAGCATTAGTAAGCAGACGTCATTCGAAATCAAACGACTCCATGATACCACATTAGAGTGTATCCATGCTATTCATAACCTTGGCGTGGACACCAATACGTGGGATCCCATACTAGTGCATCTTTTAACAAAAAAGTTAGACAGCGACACGTACAGCGCATATAAAGAAGCACGTAAGTCTTCAAGAGATTTAGCCTCATTGGAAGAATTTATGACTTTTCTCGAGAGTAAGTTCATTGCTCTCGAACCCATGCATAAGCGAGAAAGAGATCATCCAACTTCATCCAAGCCAGCTCCAGCGAACTATCAGCCTAGAAACCAACCTACATATAGACAATCCTACAATAGGTTGCCTTATAAAGGATACCAAGCAGCGATAACTTCTACATTAAAATGTCCTTTATGTAACTTTGATCACGAGCTCTATAGATGCCACAAATTTAGCAATATGACCGCGGATGCGAAATTAAGGACAGTTGCGAAATTGAAACTTTGTCAAACCTGTTTATTCAAACATTCTAGCGATAAATGCATTTCGAATAAAAGATGCAAGGAGTGCAATAACGAGCATCATACGAAGCTACATGACGCATGTGTCGGGTCATCGCACTCGACTTCAGCGGTGCATGTTGACGAGTCAAAGCCGAAGGCCATGCTATCACCACCGATACCTAAATCGTTGAGCAACAAACCTTATGTTGCCAACCACGTTAGTGCTAATGACGAAGAGGTTTTATTGGCCACTGTCTTATTAAAGATAAAAGCTATTGACGGGAATTACATCACGTTACGAGCGTTACTCGACCAAGGTTCTCAGATACCTTAATCTCAGAAAACGCCGCTCAGCTCTTAGGGTTGCCTCGCCGTAAATTTAGCGCATCTGTATCTGGTGTAGGTATCAGCCCTAAGCAAAGCAAAAGCCTTGTCACTCTCGAGTGCAAATCTATTTACGACGACTATAATTTTAATACCGAAGCTTCTGTTATTCCTCGAGTTATAAGTGATTTACCGAACATCTCGTTTTCTAAGCGATCTTGGCCTCACCTCCAGCATATGAAGTTAGCAGATCCCGAATACAATGTTTCGACGCCTATCGACATATTATTAGATGCATGTGTTTACTCCGATGTTATCATGAGCGGACTAGTAAAGGGTGAGCACAGCGCACCGATAGCTCAGCAAACCAAATTAGGCTGGATCTTATCGGGCAACGTGAAAACCTTTAACTGCAGCGTCGTCATCAATAACCTGGAAGAGATAGCGAAATATTGGGAAATAGAAGAGATTCCTAACACAGCATCCGAGCTCACAAAAGAAGAACAATATTGCGAAGAGAACTATGTTGCTACCACAAAGCGGCTTCCTGATGGTAGATAAGAAGTTTCACTACCTTTGAAAGAAAACTACTTAGAAAAACTGGGAACTTCTAAAGCAAAGGCGACAGCACAATTTAAGCAGCTGGAAAACAAAATGACTTAAAATAAAACGTATTCAGAAAGTTATAAGCTATTTATAACCGAATATCAGCGGTTAGGTCACATGAGGGCAAGCAGCGAAAGTCATAGTCTTCAATGTTTTTTACCACATCACGGTGTCATAAAGCACGACTCTACTACGACCAAGCTTAGAGTAGTTTTTAATGCCTCGTCAAAAACCAGCTCTGGACTCAGCCTTAATGACGTAATGGAGTGTGGTCCAAACTTACAGCATGACCTGCAAACGTTATTATTAACTTGGAGGCAATACAAATACGTCATTACTGCGGACATAGAGAAAATGTTCCGTCAGATCCAGGACACAGAAGACCATCAGCACCTTCAGTCAATCATCTGGAGAAACAGCGCGTATGAACCGCTGCAAGAATTTGTTCTCACTACGGTTACCTACGGAACCATAGCAGCTCCATACCAGCCATACGTACTCTAAGACAGCTAGCGAAAGATGATGCCGCCAAATACCCCCTTGCAGCTGCAGCTTTAGAAAAAAGCTTTTATGCGGATGACGTACTTAGCGGGCACAACACATTAGAAGCTAAAAAGGAATTACAGATCCAGCTAATCGAAATTTTAAATGGCGCAGGAATGAATTTACGGAAATGGTCGGCAAATGACCCTGAGCTTCTAAAAGACTTGTCTTCCGAACAACTTGACAAACCGTTTGACTTTAAATGCTCAGAGTCCCGTAAAACCTTGGGGCTCCGATGGGTACCATCGTCCGATTCATTTGTATTTACAAACAAAACAGACCTGTGTAGCCACTGTAATACGAAACGACAGCTACTATCTTTAATATCAAAAATATTCGACCCGTTAGGCTGGCTCTCGCCACTAACAGTCCGAGCTAAGATCCTTTTTCAAAAAACATGGTCCTCAGGATTAGGCTGGGATGACGAGATTCCAGAAAAAATAAAAAAGGAATGGACTGAGCTTCAGCTTGACCTACAAAATGGAAGTCAATTCAATATACCTAGACACTTAGGTAATACACAGCGCGAATTCCAACTACACGGCTACTGCGATGCATCGGAAAAGGCATACGCCTGCGTAGTCTATCTAGTAGCAAGCGACAATAAAGGCAAGTGCACATCACGACTTGTTGCAGCAAAAACTAAATTAGTTCCAATAAATAAGAAAGTCTCACTTCCACGATTAGAGCACAGTGGAGCTCTTCTTTTAGCTCAACTAACGAAGCTTATTAAAACATCTTTAGGAAAGCCAGAACTCCAAGTTTATGCCTGGACAGATTCCATGGTCGTACTGGGATGGCTACATGGTGATGTAGCTCGATGGAAGCAATTTGTTGTAAATTGGAACCATGTCCGCTCTGAAGAAAACGCAGCGCAACGAACAAATAATGAACAAACAGTTTTCACTATGTATTCACTATATTTATAGCCAGTTTAAAGAAATATCTACAGATTTAAATCAATTACGTAATGACGTCGACAACGGTCTCTACATTATGTCATCAGCTTTAACGGCGAGTATTATACTTGAAGATTTGAAACGCATGCAGTCGTCTCTTATAGATACGGTCACAGACATCACTCATGGCCGCATCGATACGCACCTGTTTTCAAGCGAGCAATTACAGCAACAAATTAATTTTATATCAGGTCAGCTACATGATGATTTAAAGGTGCCCGTAAAGACCGAAAATATTCGAGATCTATACAAGCTACTTATGGTGTTCGCAAAAGTATACAAGAATTACCTCATCATAGTAATAAAGGTCCCACTCGTCAACAACGACATATACGAGTTCGATCAAATTATTACCATTCCACGTAATAAAGCAGGAATATCTTACATAACTGTACCAACCTTCCCTTACCTAGCCTTTAATTTAAAAAGGGACGCAGTTAATATTTTAACTGACTACGACCTACAAGCTTGTCTTCATGCATCTGAAGAAAATATCTTATGTACCTTAGATAAACCTACCTACGAGCTTAATCTTAAACAAATCATATGCGACCTGAATTTAATAAATGCGGGAACGAAAACATCGCCCTGCATTTACGAGCAAACGCCTTGGAACAATAGGTGGATCAAGTTACACAGACAGAATGTCTGGATGTATTCGTGTTGCAATGAATGCAG
Source organism: Scoparia ambigualis (assembly GCA_963921215.1). Taxonomy (NCBI): domain Eukaryota; kingdom Metazoa; phylum Arthropoda; class Insecta; order Lepidoptera; family Crambidae; genus Scoparia; species Scoparia ambigualis. The sequence continues at coordinate 19,618,022 of OY992513.1, forward strand.
CGTTCGCACTTTCTGTCCTAGCGGTATGTCAGTCAGTACTCTAAAGGACAATGGCCTACTGGATATAGGCCAAGGTTGCACTCTTAAGGCAGATTCATTTACGATTTACGCTCACAACGACTTTGTAAAAAGGGTAAACATGCAACCAGATATTGAAGCCTCAAAGATATCCATCTTAAATACCCTCATCAACACTTCTGCGGCAGCTTACGATTTTACTACAGAGAACCATCAGCAAGATTACCATCAGATAATGGATGAGATAAGCACCCTAAAGCGAGAATCAACATCAGATCTCAGCATTCACGACATCCATCAGTACTCAATCAGCTACCTCATAGTTGCGATTCTACTATTAATCGTAATTGTATCAGTAGTTCTTCGAGTAAGAAGGAAACGGTGTCGGCAAGCAAGGATTTCGAGATACCCAGCAGCAGCAGCTCCTGGGGGGGAGACCCCGGTGAACGTCGGTCTACCGTGTGTGCCTAGTGAGCATCAAGTGCAACCCGAGTGTAGTGAATTGCGTAAATCCGTGAGCATGGGCGTTCTAAGTATAAACAGAGGCACGGCGCCTCCTAAGCCCCCGCGATCAGTGTCGATTTCCATTCCGTGTAAATCTCTTGGTGAAGTAGTCACACCGACCGCAAATCATAATAATATTATGTGAAACTGACTTTTCTTATTACTTTACGTTAAGTTAAGAATAATTATTTTTGTACTTATTAATTTTTAAGTGAACTCTACTTGTTACTTATTATTATTTTTAGCAATAATTTATTTACTTTTATTATTAAAATTCAATTCGTAAGCTTTTACAGTTATTGTTTTCACCTAGCGTAGCTTTTAATAGTAGCTTACTTGTATTATTGCTATTTACTTATCTTTACTTTAATTACTGTATGTTCTTCTCTGGTTGGCAAGATGTACGGGCTAGCCGCACATATTTATATTGACCTAGATTTAATAAGCTGGTCTAAGCATTACTTCGCTAATTACCTTTTAATTGTGCAATTTGGTGGAAGCAATAAATTCAGTGTATATTCGTCACTCGTCGAGTTTGGTTGTTTTAGCTCTCTTCGGAGTCACCACCCTTCAGCATCCCTTCCCTTAGCCTTATTAGTGTGTGGTTACTACCATTACAAAGTAGGTACCTAATGATATGATATTGATGAAATAAACCAAGACGGGCCGTTTAAACTTAGGGTGTTACCAGACCAATCGATCGATCCTCGAGCGACGGCATCGATCAACATCGATCGATGTTGATAGCTGTCTGGTAGCTTTAATCGATCGACGGATACCGTTTGACTAACCAATCGATCGACGACGGTCGGTCGACGTTGATCGATAGGTGTGGTGTGCTTTAATCGATCGACGGATACCGTTCGTCTAACCCATCGATCGACATTGATCGATTAACCCCGGCTATATTCCATCAGTTTCTTCCGAAACGTATGCAGAAGAGGTCTCGTTGTTCTTGGCCAGTACGATGTTGCTCGTACTATTATTACGGAGACGCAAACGCAGAAAATCTGGATGCGGCCGTTTTTTAAAGCCAAAGATCGCTTATTATTTTTTTTAAAAATTTTTTTTTTATACTAAGCCTCCACCACAAAGTGCTTCTTCACGCCTCGTTTGATATTTGATTCGTTTGATTGATCGATATTTTATCCAAATGACATTTTAAGCAGCGGTTTTTTTTTTTTTTGCGTAGCGATTTATCATTGAGCGATTGTCATGAAATTTTGAGGTTATTTTTTTATTAGACAACAGAAAACTAGCTCCATTCAAAAATATCTTGGGGGAAGAAGGGACGGGGATGGAGGGGGTACGGTAATGGTAACTTAGTAGAATATTTGTTTTTTTTTCTAAAAATAACCTAACGTAACCTCAAAATAACAATATCTTAAAACTATGCATTTCAGCAGTTTGGCACCCACTCCCCCTCCCCATCCTCTCACTCTCCCCCTCCCCTCCCCCTCCAATTTTTCTAACAGGTGCACCGACATCATTTTGATGATGATCACTGATGATCACTTTTACTATTGGGCGATTTTAATTATGTCAAATATAGTCTGGCTTCCAGCTTCTGATGGGGCTAGTCCTTTGGCTAGTCTTATACCTACGAATATTATAGGCACACACCAAATTATCTTTTTTGATAATATTAATACATGTAAGCAATCTTTTACAGTATAATTACGTTCAAAACGCAGGTAATAGAATATTAGATTTATTTTTCTGTGACATTAGCCTACAAGTATCAAATAATCCCGACTCCTTAATACCTATTGATACCCATCACCCGGCAATCAGCATAGCGTTAAAAACACAAAAAGATATACCTTTAAAATCAGCTCCCCGTATTACTTACATATATAAAAAAGGCGACAGTTACATATCGTCGTTCGGCATTCAAAACCGCGAACGCGACATTTATGTTTTATTTGATTCTACTCGTTCAAATACGCGATCCTCCATTTAAATTTTGGCTGAAACTTACTTCACTCCTGTTATTTTTTAGTCAGTCCATAACCGCGAACGTAATTTCTCGCCAAAAAATCCGCGAACGTGACAGTTCCTCAGTGGCGCCAAGCAACCGCGAGTGCATGACTGTTCCGTGTGGTAAGTTTTCCTGTTTTAAGCATTTTAACTCAAGTATTTCACATGAATGTTTGCAAAAAAGACTTTGAAATGTGCAATAAGTTTAAATAAACACTGTGTTTACGTATTACCTATCTTATACTCTGAGAAAAAACTGTTCCAAAACAAAATGTGGTATTCGCGGTTTTACCTGACCTTAGATCTACGCGTTAGAACAGATTCGCGTTAATACTTTCGATCGAAACTGAGAAAGTAGGTGTTCTGTTTGTATTGGTACCTACTTAATTTATTATTTAAATTAAATTAATTCTTTATTCAACTTTAAATGGTTAACTTAAAATCCAAACTTGTGATCAAATTGGATATTATATCATGGCAAGTGCAACGTTTTTTTTTGCCCGACTGCGAAACAAAAGAGGATTTTGTTTTGAGCGTATGTTTGTATGATTGATTCTTTAATATATCAACTTTTTTATACACATAGTCGGAGGCCCAAAGTGTTTATAACACCTGACAAAAAAGAGGGGTGTTAAAGGTTTGAAGTGTGTATCTGTTTTTCTGTGTGTCAGTCTGTGGCATCGTAGCTCCTAAACGTATAGACCGATTTTAATGCGGTTTTTCACGCTTGAATGCTTATGTAATCGCGATGGTTCTTGGCCATAATTTATGAAAATTTGTTCATCCGTTTGAAAATTATTAGCTTCTGCTAGGAAATCCTAGCAGATGAAGGAGTTTTGGTGAAGTTTCTAAGACATGGTAATCTTGAAACATGCTGCACCATCAAGACTTGAGTGTAGTCTGCGAGATACCCAACTCATCAGAACATGACATATTATTAGGGTGTTGACTCTTAGCCTTATTTAATTTTGTTAATACCTGCGACTGTATTTATTTAATCTTTTACAGGCTAGTAACAGGCAGGTTTTTTCACAATTACCTTATACTTCCGGATGTACCGGGGCTTCTTATTGATCCAATCTTTTTACTATCGTTGTGGGGGGTTTACACAGCCTCCTTCAGTGGACGTCAAGATTTACTTTGTGTTAATGTAGGCCTTTTGAGGGTACCGAGCATTCAATGTACAGCAGATCCCTTTAAGAATCACTGGCGTCTCTGTTTGTCTATTCGTTACAAAATGGTAACCCTAATCATGTTTATTTTTTAAACTTCAGAAAAGATACTCGGTTGCAGCTTGCAAACCTGGAAGACTCGCCTCAGCCTTTTTTTTTTTTTTTTTTATATATACTGGTGGAAATGCGTTACGCATACCCGGGGCCTGCCTGTACATATTCAAGTCTTCAGCCTCAGTCAAATTTGGTTGACACGCAAATAGAGCTGCAGTCCCAGATTACTGATTACCCATTGCCAGTCCAATCTCTACCGACCACTCCTGATCACCTTGAGATAGAGCCTCAGATGCAACATACTGACCTGGCAGCCCCGCCACAACCTGCCTGTTCTCAAAATTTTCCTTTAACAAGACTGCTATAATGTTTTCTATGTATAATTAGTATGTATTGAAGTATTTTAAGTATGTTTATCCGTTGTCTAATAACCATTTAACGAGTTTCTTCGAAGCTTCTCTTGAGCTAGAGAATTGGTGCGAGTGTAGGAAAGTTAAAAAAAAATGCTTTAATTAGATGTTACGTACATTAATATTTGCGAAGATTATAAATGTTAAGTTGATTTTGTTACTTATATTTTGTTTTATTGCAGCTACCTAATTTTTGATCCTTGTAAAAAATTAAAGCCAGGCTATGTAACTGCTATCTAATATCGAGCTAGATAGCCCATTATAGTATTTTTTATTACTATGTAACTAATGACCAATTCAATTTGTATTCTATTTACTGAGTTTCGACTGTCAAATGTGTAAGTACTTAAATATAAAAAAACATATTAATTATTTTTAAATAATTTTTTTTAAGCTATTAAAATTAAATAGATACTTATTTACCGAAATTGTTAACAAAAATATGCTGTTGGGTTTTCTATAACATAACCGCGAATATGATGGGACATGACCAAAAAGTAATAGGTTAAAACCGCGAATGTGACTTACACATGCCAATACTAACTTGCAGCCAAAAAAATGTGTTGCACCCAATGCTAGGATATAATTTTAGATTAAAAAACATAATTTTAAATTTATAGTACAATATAAGGTTAAATTTTATCAACTGCAAATCTTTTAAGGATAAATTAAACAGCATAAATAAACTATTTTTATGAAAAAACCTTAAATTTTTATACGCTAGTTTTCAAGGAAAACGCCAAAAGACATTTCGATTAAAAAGTAAAATAAAACACCCCTAACGTGCTCTTACGCACGGCACGAGCCGAAACAGAAGATGCCTACACCGCTTACACCTTACACGTGCCGTAGTTTCATTCAAAGGAGCCGACAGAGACACCGACCGCAATGCCTACACCGCTTACACGTGCCGTAGTTTCATTCAAAGGAGTCGACAGAGGCTGACCGCAATGCCTACACCACCACCGCACCGCTTACTACGTGCGGAGCGAGCGAGAGCGAAAGCCATCCGCCCTTGCCCCCGCCCGCTACGCGCCCCGGCCGTGTCGCCCGCCCGCCGGCGCGTGCGCGTGGCGGGTGGGGTTCAGTTCGCCATAAACATACCTATCGCACTAAGCTAATTGCAGTCGCAGGTGTATTCGCGAAAGTTTTTAAAATGCCGTACCGATATTCATCACAGGAGTACATGAATAGCTACCATGATGCAGGTGAAATTATGTTGCGGGCACAAGTACTGTACGGCGAGAGATACGGACGAATAATTATCATTCGCACCATACTTGGAGCCGTGCAGCGCTTCCGAGAGAGCGGCAGTTTCCAGCCACACCTCGACTCTGGGAGGCCACGATACCCAGTGCGTCTTGAGGAGCACGTGCTGGATTTCTTCCACCGGCACCCAGTGGCGAGCACCGAAGACGCTGCCCGTGTGTTTGGCGTAAGCCAGTACTACGTGTGGCGGCTTCTGCGCAGCGAAGGTTACCATCCCTTCCACTTCACTCGAGTCCAGGAGTTGCTGCCAGAGGACTACGCGCCCAGGGTCGAGTTCTGCCGTTGGTTGCTGCGGAACCCTACCTACAACGTGCTGTGGACGGATGAGTGCACGTATAAGCGCAAGGGACTCATTAATGTGCATTACTGGTGCGAGTACAATCCGCGAGTGTTTCGGCCGGACCACTTCCAACACAGTTTTAGTGTAAATGTGTGCAAGACAGTGTTTATGCGTGAACAAGGGCGATATGTCCAACATTTAATGTGATTAGGTTTAGTTAGGTAGGACTAAACTTGTAAATGTGTAAATTGGAACCTGTAATCAACAACTTGTAAATATGTAAATCTGTAAATATCAATGAATTTAGACTTAAACACGCCAAGTTAATGTAAACTTTACATAGCTACATTACTTATTTCAATCTTGGTAAAAACTAACGAATTGTATTAACTTGTCAGTCCAAAGCCTGAAAAATGTGATGGGATGTCAATTTGTTGTGAATAGTTAAAGCATTTAAATAAAAACAGACCAATTATCTTGAGTTTCATTTATTTACAATACCTAGGTACTCACATCTTATACTTACTATGTGCATTTCTACTGAAGCGAAGCCAAGCAGTAGGTACCTACTTACCTTCCCTGTTTACGTTAATTTTTATTTCGCGCATTACTTTACATAGGCAGTCCGAAACCGTAGATTGTAAATTCGCTCCGATTTTTTGGAAATGTCCTCCGCTCGCTATTAAACTAATCGTGCTAGGTAGGTAATTTGTAATTGTGTAACTATAACTAAAAATGACGGCCGGGTGGTCGTGTGGGTCAGCGACCCTGACTGCGAAACCCACGATAATCCAGCTAGCAACACATGTGTGATGAGCACGAGCAATTTGTGACCAAGTTATGGATGTTTATTAGTATTTATGTATGTTTATCTGTTATCAGTCGCCATAGTACAGGCTACGCTCAGTTTAGGGCCGAATGAATGGTGTGAAAGTTGTAATTTTTTTTTAATAATTTCAAATACGCCAAATTAGCGCATAGATGGATTTTGTTTCTCGCAGCGGAGTATTAACATGTGTTACGTGTGATAGTTTTGGGTAACGTTGCTTGTGGTGGAGTCTATCCCGATGTCACAGAATAATGTAGGTACCTACAGCGCTTAGCGGTGCATTACTACTGCACTGACGCGCCGCGGCCGCGGCGGCCGCCACAGTTAAACTTAAGATATGAATGAAATGAGGAAAGAGTGCAGAAAGAGTGAAATGAGAGAGACGGGCGGTAAGAAGAAGCCATGTTTTAAAACTATTTATGAATGAAAATTAATGTCAGGGTGCTCTAAAAAATATTACAAATATTGTGTTAGGAAAAGTAAAATAAAAACTAGCCTGAATTTTTTTTTTTAAATGTTAGGGCCTTATTTCTCTGGTATAATTAGAAGTTTTGTCAAAACATTTGCAGTTGATAAAATTTAACCTTATATATGAAGTTTTTTTTGTCTCCCGTAAAATTTTGCTAAAGTTGCATTCGCGGTATTGAATGCCGAACGACGATATTTAACACACTTCGAGATGAATATGTTCCAATGAAAAGAGGCTCTGTTGGGCACAAATATCCAATATGGTATATACCTACTGCACTTGTTAAGCTCATTAAAGAAAAACACAAATACCATAAAATAGTAGATTGTTATACAAGGGGCTAAAATGACCCATTATACATACGAGGTAGTTTTTAAATAGAAACCGAGTTTTAATGGGTTTTTAGCGCCGTGTGTTACACTCTGCTTTTCACTACGAATGCGAGAAAATAAAACAATTCAATACAACATGAATTGGTTTATTTTATTAAAAATTAACCCGTTAGTTGCTTTAACGACACCCAAGGAAAGAGATTGGTTAGTAGTATTATTTTGATGAGCCCATCGCCGCTCTATGCTGTTGGATAGTAGGTATGTGCAGTCTTTCCATTTCTCCCTTCGGTGTCACCAAAGGCCACTAACGGACTAATGACTGCACATACATCCTACAGCATGCGACGGCGCGCCACGCGCCGCGCAAGGAAAGACACACACACCGGGCACACAGCGTGACGTCACAGCCGCGAGCCTTATAAACACAGACAGTCTGTGCTTATAAAAAGCGCTCGCGCACAGAGCTCGCTCGCCATCACATCCGAAATTACAGTACAGTCTCGCGCTAGCTGCCGTGCCGCACGCACGTCTCGCTCGCTCCGCCCGCTCGACGTCCGTGTCGCGCTCGCGCGCTCTCGCTCCGCTGTCGGTCGGTTCGCCGACCGCTCTCTCGCTGTGTGTCTCGCTCACACAGCTCGCTCGCTCTCAAGGCGTACCGGCGCAATTGTTATTGCGGGGTCGCCCTTTCATTATCGACAAGTCGTCAATTGGTGCTCATTTCGGACAAGACGTCAAGATCTCTATTTCATTATAGACAACACCAAGACGTCAAAGCAAGACTACGATTTTAGTAGCCAACTGGTGGTTAACGGTGCCAACGAAGCCAGTTGGGGCACTGACCCGGCTGCCCTCCTTACCCTCCTGGGGGGAAAACACTCCGGAAGAGTTGTGAGTCCCTGGCCTTGGGGGGTCTCCTAGTTATACTCACAACTTACTAACCACACTAACCAGTCTAGGTACACACCCAACGGTGAATTGAATTTCATCGGTGGACTCACCTAGGGCCATTCAGGCAGTAGGTTCCCCTCTTACTCACGCCTCCCTGCTTCACAGGCAGGGAGGGTCTGACGCCAACTCACCCATTGTGTGCATTGCACTCCGCCACGATGGACGTCGGGGAGCTCTCGGCTTTGCTGGAGTAACCCGACGCGGTCGAGCTCATTAGGAGCCGCATCCATTCAAATAATGCCTCCTCTGCGCCTTTAGCGCAACCCGCCGCCGCGAATCTAGCGCCTTCTGCGCAGTCAACCCCAGCGCCTTCTGCGCAACCCGCCGCGTCCGCGTGCAAAGCGCCTTCAGCGCAACTCCGTCCGGTGCCTTATGCACAACCTACGTCCGCGTCCTCAGCGCCTTCAGCGCAGACCGTTTCCGCGTTCGTCGCGATTAAGCCGCCTTCTGCGCAACCGATGGTTGTCGTTTACGACAACCCCGCGTCGCCAGATGTTACCCTTCCGGTAACTAAAACCGCCTCGTACCATATCGACCCGGTTGATATGGATGTCTGCCCGTCAGTGTCAGACTACGACTCGTCGTCGGACTCCTCTTTTATAAAAAAAACAAAAAAAATTTCGTGCCCATGGATAATAATCGTAATATTAGATTATGTTTATGTTGATAATAATGAGTGATGATAATATGAACGTTTCAATACTAAATGATATTCCCCCAAACACCTTGGGAAGCACTTTAGATTAAGCAACACCGAAAAAGGGGGGAAGGGGAGGGGGATTGGGAGCCAAAGTGCGAAAATGCATAGTATTCAAGATATTTTTATTTTGATGTTATTTTAGGTTATTTTTAGGAAAAAAAAAACAAATATTCTACTAAGTTACCATTACCGTACCCCCTCCATCCCCCTCCTCTCTACCTCCCTCGAAACTACTAACCTCGAAATTCATGACAATCGCTACACAAAAAAAAACAAAAACAAAAACCGCTGCTTAAAATGTCATTTGGATAAAATAAGCGATCGTTGGCTTAATAAAACGGCCGCATCCAGATTCTTCTGCGTTTGCGTCTCCGTAATAATAGTACAAGCAACATCGTACTGGCCAAAAACAACGAGTCCTTTTCTGAATACATTTCGAAAGAAACTGATGGAATTTACTTATTTATTTATTTATTTATTTATTTATTTATTTATTTATTTATTTATTTATTAGGTACACAAAACAGATAGAAATTAAAAAATAACAAAAAAGCATCACAATTTGTATAAGAGCTAAATTCCTATCTAAAACATGTGTACACAGCACGATTAATAATAAGCGTCCATATTAAAGTTTATCTAATCTAAAACTAATATTCAATTAAAAACTAATTATATACATAGTATGAAGAATAATAAAAATCAAACAAATCGAAAACGGATTCCAGATGAATGTTGTGTTGAAATTTAGCCAGGGTTAATCGATCAACGTCGACCGACCGTCGATCGATGGGTTAGACAAACGGTATCCGTCGATTGATTAAAGCTACCACACCTATCGATCAACGTCGACCGACCGTCGTCGATCGATTGGTTAGTCAAACGGTAGGTATCCGTCGATCGATTAAAGCTACCAGACCAGTCGATCAACTTGGATCGACGTTGATCGATGCCGTCGATCGACGATCGATCGATTGGTCGGGTAACACCCTTAGTGAGAGGTTGGTATTTACGCCGGGCGAGCCGGCCCAGCGTGCCCGGCGTGCTGCAACGCAGCGTGGCTCTACCACTCAGTCAGTGTCACTCATTTAGCACCACCCAAGGGTCGCGTGTAGGGTCTAAACGGTAAACCTACGGACGTGAGTAACTTTAACCCCTAATTATAATAACGAACTAGGTACACACCACATTAAAGTGATTATATCGATATACTAGTCACATCTTTAGTCACGCACACATGTACAGATAAAAAGCTGCACACTAACAAAATACGGACATGCTAAAAATCCAAAGACTCAGTCCATTGTGATATTTGGTCCAAGGATCCAACCGTAACGGCCGGCTCTTGAGCAACCTCTCTGAGTCGATGCTCTTCGACATCCTGGTCCCTATGACACCCACGCATTACCCGCTCGTAGCCGGGCACGCGCCTAGCTCTTATGGCGTTATATGGCGTTGCTAAAGAACGTATCCCTACGGATGCGTTCTATAGAAACGATCCACGCGCTTTCGTCTGACCACCGGCCGGTCGTATTACAACTAGGGCCCGCCGCGGATTCTACGCCCGTCACTAAGCTGGTGACTGATTGGGACAAGCTCGAGAAACTTCTCGAGTCAACCGACAGTCAGCCGCTTAGTACGATACCAGATGTCATTGCCTCGCCTCACGAGACAGTGGCCGCGGTCGACGCCCTCAGTAGTCACCTCACGAACGCTATTAGCGAATCGTCTCGGCGGGTTCCAGTGATGCCGGATCATCGCTTTAAACTGCCGGACGATGCGAGGGAACTACTGAGGGCGAAGAATGCCGCCACCCGTGCCCATGACTCTTATCCCACCGCGGACAACCGGGCCCGGATGCGCTGCTTACAGCGTGCTGTCAAGCAGCGCATGCGGGACCTCCGGTCTACGCGGTGGGAGGGTCTCCTTGAAGAGATCTCGCCAAGCTTATTGGAAGTTGGCGAGAACCTTCAAGTCGGACACGGTGACCGTTCTACTGCCTCTTAAGAAACCCGACAACTCCATCGCTTTCGACGATGATGAGAAAGCCGAATGCCTGGCCGACAGCTTAGAGTCGCAGTGCTCGCCTAGCACACTTCCGGTCAACCAAGACCATGTCGTCATGGTCGATAACGAAGTCGATAGGCTCTCTTCGCTCGCTCCCACCGCGATTCTCTCCCCGGTCACGGAGGATGAGGTGCAAACGCTAATCCGGCAACTCAAACCGCGCAGCGCCCCCGGTTCAGACGGAATCTCTAACAAGATCCTTAAGATCTTACCCGCTCAGTTGATCTGCCTCCTGGCAGCAATTTTCAATAGCGCCATGACCAACGCCATCTTCCCCAGCGCGTGGAAGGAGGCTGACGTCATTGGCATTCATAAGCCCGGTAAAGATAAGTCAGTCGCGTCTAGCTACCGCCCGATTAGTCTTCTCAAATCGTTGGGAAAACTTTACGAACGTGTCCTCGTAGCCCGGTTAAAGGACTTTGTGTTCAGTAATAATATTTTAATTAACGAGCAGTTTGGTTTCCGGCCCAAACACTCGTGTACGCATCAGTTGCACCGCCTCACGGAGCACATATTACGCGGCCTTAATGGCTCATTACGGCCGCGGGGTACGGGAGCCCTTTTCTTCGACGTTGCGAAGGCGTTTGACAAAGTCTGGCACAATGGCTTACTTTACAAGCTTTACAAACTCGGCGTGCCAGACAGACTCGTTCACATCATTCGAGACTACTTGTCAGATCGCACCTTTCGCTTTCGCGTCGAGGGAACGCGCTCCTCCCCCCGACCCATTCGTGCCGGAGTCCCGCAAGGCTCCGTGCTTTCACCTTTGTTGTTTTCGCTTTACGTTAACGATATACCCAGGACGCCTCGCGTTGAGTTGGCGCTCTTCGCTGATGACACCGCGCTATATACCACTGATAGAGATATGACCAAACTCTCTCAGAGACTTCAATCCGCCGCGACCACCTTAGGCGATTGGTTCCGACTTTGGAGAATCGAGGTGAACCCCGAGAAAAGTGCCGCGATCCACTTTCATCGGGGCTCATCCGGCCTCCGTCCGACCCCTATCCGACTCTTCGACCGCGTCATACCGTGGAAGTCACAGGTCAAATATCTCGGTGTCATCTTCGACAGTCGATTGACATTTGCACCACACATCCAAGCTATCCGAAATAGGGCAGCGTTCATTCTAGGTAGGCTCTACCATCTCGTAGGCAGGCGGAGTAAAATGTCTCTTAGAAATAAGACGACAATTTACAAAGCCTGCATCCGTCCCGTCATGACGTATGCTAGTGTAGTATTCGCTCACGCCGCGAACTCTTATCTGCACCGGTTGCAGAACGTTCAAAACCGTTTCATGCGAGGCGCCACGGCCGCCCCGTGGTACCTACGCAATGTAGATTTACATCGCGATCTCGATCTTCCGACTGTCCGTTCCTTTATGAAGGACGCCTCTCAGGCGTACTTCGACAAAGCGCTTACGCATCCGAATCCTCTGGTGGCGGGAGCTGCCAACTACGATGTTGGCAGCTTTCGCCCCCAGAGAGGACCGCGCCGCCGGTTTCCGCGACACGTTTTAGACAACCCCGATGATGCAATAACGATTGCAAACGCACCAAAGCCCGACACTACACACCCAGCCATACTAAACTTGCACACTAGCTTAGGACCAAGACACCGCACTCGTAGAATAAGTGTGCGTAGACCAGGTTCACACCCGCCCGGTGGCAGGTACATTCGTAATAATGTACCTGTTACTCGCGTACCCCCCACGATACGGTAAACCCGAGCCGAGGTACCGTGCCTCCTAGAGGCGCCCTCGGGTTTAGCCGCTCCCTACCGGTTCGAACCCCCAGAGGCTCTGGGGGGGGATCGGAAACTGGGGAATTTCGACCACTCACGGCTTGAGGAACGCTTCAAGTTTCTCGCCGCCCCCAAACAAGCCCGGTAACGCTGTAAAGGTCATCTGCGACCGACAGCACTCACACTCAAAAAAAAAAAAAAAAGCTCGCCATTAGTCGCTGCCTCGGCGCCGTCGCCAAAGCATCGCCTGAACCGACCTAGGCTGCGCGGTGCGGGCTTTCACCGATGTGCGCGTCTGGGCCGATAGGGATCTCGGGTTGTAGCGGTACGGGCTTTCACCGTATCTTTGCTCACCTGGCCTCCGTCCTCAGGGACTTTTGAGTCTACTCGCGACCAGTCGTTGCCTCGACGCCGTCGTCGACGCATCGCCTGACCCGACCTAGGCTGCGCGGTACGGGCTTTCACCGTATGTGCGCGTCTGGGCCGATAGGGATCTCGTTTATTTGTCGCATACCCGTGGCTAACGCTTCTAACGCTGAGCTAGCTAGGAAACCTTCTAAGCCCCTCCGGCGGAAGGAAATGTAGGATTCACTCTCGGCGTGCTCCCGCCACGAGAGTCCGGGGTTCGACTCCCCGCCAGCAATCCATTACAAGCATAGAGCGGCGATGGGCTCATCAAAATAATACTACCAACCCCACTCTTCCCTTCGGTGTCGTAAAAGGCGACTAACGGACTAAAGACTGCGCATACATCCAACAGCATAGAGCGGCGATGGGCTCATCAAAATAATACTACCAACCTCTTTCTTCCCATGGACGTCGTAAAAGGCGACTAACGGACTAAAGACTGCACATACATCCAACAGCATAGAGCGCCGATGGGCTCATCTAAATAATACTACCAACCCCTCGCTTCTCTTCGGTGTCGTTAAAGGCGACTAATGGACTAAAGACTGCTCATACGTCCAACAGCATAGAGCGGCGATGGGCTCATCAAAATAATACTACCAACCCCTCCCTTCCCTTGGGTCTCGTAAAAGGCGACTAATGGACTAAAGACTGCACATACATGCAACAGCATAAAGCGGCGATGGGCTCATCAAAATAATACTACCAACCACTCTCTTCCCTTGGGTGTCGTAAAAGCGACTAACGGGCTAAAGGCTCACCACCTAAGCACATGTGCAGACTGTGCAGTTTTTTCTTGCTGAAGCGTGGTCTGTGTTGTCCATAGATTCAAATGATTACTAATTTTACCATAAACTTTAATAATAACAAAAGTTGTTGATCTAAGTAAACAGTAATAAGTCGAGTCTTTATTCATGATTATTCTACATAACACTAAATACTTTTTCGTTTTTGTAGGCTCATTGTCATGTGACAGACAATAGACATAAAAAAAATTACTTTTTCCCCTAGGGCAGGAAAAGCTATTTTAGCCCCGCTCTAGAACGCTACAATGACGGTATTTTTGAGCAAGAGGAGTGAAAAATATATTAAATATAAAAACTATTCTGACCATTTATCTTTTGTAATATTGAGAAACCGAAAGAAAAGAAAAGTGTTATAAGAAGTATATTAAAAATGTTGAAAATAACATCAAGAGTAATCCTAAAGCTTTTTGGACGTTTGTGAAAAACAAAAGAACATCTAACTCACTACCTTCAACGATGACATACAATAACTACTCTTCGAGTTGTGGTGAGGAAATCTGTAACCTCTTTGCCGAGTACTTTCATTCGACCTTTCAGTCTTCTAGTTCCCAACCATCCTTGTTGATCGAGCCACATAATACACCTGCTGATCTCAGTTCCATTGAAGTTGACGAGGACCTTCTGCTTAAACTTTTAAAACAGCTCGATGTAACTAAAACCGCATGCCCCGACAATGTGTCTCCCATACTTATTGTCAACTGTGCAAGCAGTTTAGTGGCACCACTGGCATTCCTGTTTCGATACTCCTTTGACTCTGGATATGTACCCTCTGTCTGGAAATCGTGTCATAACACCCCGATACATAAAAAGGGTTCTAAAGACCTCATTGAGCATTATAGGCCAATATCGAAACTCTGCATTTTTGCAAAAATACTTGAGAAAATTGTATATCAACAAGTTTACTCATCTTTGCGACATGTCTTTCTCGATTCTCAACACGGGTTTCTAAGTGGTAGGTCTACTACCACCACTTACTTACTTACTACTTTGTCAGGATATAATCACTAAACACATTTCTTCACAAGCACAAGTAGATGTCGTGTATACTGACTATAGTAAATGTTTCGACAGAATCGATCACAAATTACTACTGCACAAGCTTCAAATGGTCGGTATACGCGGAAATCTCTTCAGGTGGTTCAGTTCATACGTTGAGAATCGCTGTATGACTGTTGCGCTAAATGGTTACACCTCATCAACACTATTTATACCATCAGGAGTGCCACAAGGGTCACTCTTAGGCCCTTTATTATTTGTTATTTTTCTAAATGACATAAACACATGTTTTGTTAATAGTAAAATCTTACTCTATGCGGATGACATGAAAATATTTTTTCCAATAGAGACTAGGTCTGATTGTATTAAACTTCAGGACGACCTAGATAGATTTCATGCTTACTGCCTAACTAACAAGCTTGATCTCAATATTTCCAAATGTTCCATCAGTACCTTCAGCAGAAAAGTAAATATCGTCAATTTTGATTACTCTATAAATAACCAATCACTGAGCAGACTTAGCGTTATGAGAGACCCGGGGGTGGTATTTGATTCTAAACTTCTCTTCGATAGCCATATCGATTCAATTGTTACAAAAGCTAGAAAAAGCCTTGCGTTATGCGCATGTCATCGGAGTTCCATGACATCAAGACTGTAAAAATGTTATACTGTGCCTTCGTGAGGAGCCACCTAGAATATGCCTCCCAAGTGTGGAACCCTCAATATAACAATTATATCTTGCGGCTAGAATCTATACAAAAGTGTTTTCTTCGTCATTTGCTGACGACATTTTTCTCGTGGCGGAATCTCTGCAGGATTTGGAAGAAATGCTGAACAGCCTAAACGAGTTTTCAAGACAAGTTAGTCTCAAGATGACCAAGGTCATGTTTAATGGCCGCATATATCCCCGAGACCTGTAGTCGTAGGCGGCTCTACTCCTGAGGTTGTGCCAGAATACATCTATCTTGGCCAAACTATACAACTGTGCAGGCACAACTTCAAGAAGGAAGCAGACAGAAAGATTCGTTTGGGCTGGGCGGCATTCCGGAAGCTATATACGTATCTTTCAGTTGTCGATTCCCCAGTGCCTAAAAACAAAACTGTTTAACCAGTGCATCTAAGATTGTGATAAGTATAAATTATTGGGGATAAGAAGGTTATATTTTCTTACTAATAAACTTGAAACAGAGTCGGAATAACTACTTATTCCCTAATCGTTGACTCGCGGGCGCAGTGGCGGGCGCGGTCACGAAATATCAAACCTCAGAACAATAACTTTAGTTATTGTTCTGAGTATCAAACATAATATTATTATGACGTGCCGTGCGTGATATCATTGAGGTACAATAAACTAAAGAAGACACCGCGAAGCAAGTTTGTGCGCAACTAAGGTGCAGCCGCAAAGGTTCACAATCGATTGAATCACGCGCAATCACTGAGGCGTTTGCAGCCCATGGGCTGCACCTTAGTGCCCACAAACTTGCTTTGCAGTGTCTTCTCTACTTTATTGTACCTCGATGCGTCATATCCAAGTGTTCACGTACGAAACGGGCAAGTAGCGGGCAAACTAGCGACTGCCGCGCGCGCAGCAGAGAGAGAGAGCAAGTGAGACTCGGTGAGACGTTTGTGTTTGTGCCGTGGTTTGTATGTCTTCACATCGAACAACAGGCGGAGCAGTATATATTATTCTGTGGCGGAGGCACAGAACGCAACATAAGAAAGTCAAAATTCCAAGACCGCACTTGATTGGCGCTTATCATCACATAAACAATTACCGCATTGGTATTCGAAGCAAAAAGTGGCGGTGACCAATATACGTGGCTGATTGATGTTTTCATCAATAACGCATGGATAAGTACTAATGCGCAAAAATGAGCTTCAAATATCGCAATAAGATTTTGGCCGGGAAATAGCTCAAAACTTACCTCCATAGGTTTAATCTACCAATTAAGAATAAAAAATAAAAATAAAATAATTTATTGGCTTTAACAATTTTTTGGAACATCTTCAACTAGTGATCAGCACCTCCTTTTAAGCTTAGTAAGCCTGTTTTAAGAGATACTGCTCTTCCTTAGAATTAATCGTAAAGTAACATTAACATAAATCCACTTAGCAACATACAGCTAGTTTCTATATTATAAGGAAAAAACTTCCCAATACCATCCCTACTACGGCTAGCCATTATAAATAGCGTCCACACAAACCAGAGAGCTCACATTCTCTCTGGAACTCAGCGCGGACGGATCTCTGCCCGAGTGGCTATCTGGTATCGTAGCCATCTTTTAGTTTTATTGTGTTGTGTGTCTTTTGTATTTTTAATGTGGGTAGTGCTTTTTAAGGTGATTTAATTAGTGTGAGCGTGCAATCTTTTCAGCATCAAATTGTTAGTAACATGGTTGTTTTAAGTTAAGTGCTGATTGTTATTTCGTTAATTACATTTAAAGAATAATTAAATCAAAATTAGTGTTTTCTTGGACATTGTTTTTTTTTTAAGTATTTTCCGGGCTTGTTCCTAAAATCAGAAGTGGGATAAAGGACACTGTGGTTTACGTGTGATTAGTTTTGATTTGTTGTAAAATTGAGATTGCATACTCACCTGTTATCACCTTTGAATTGTTTGATTCTTTGTGTACCAAGTAAATATGGTTAGATCAAGGTCACACAGCCCGCAACGGCAAATCTCTCGGAGTAGGTCGCCTGACAGAACCGACAGATATAGGTCTAAGAAGCGCCATAATCGCGATTCACGGTGCCAATCTCGTAGTCATAGTCGAGGTGACACGCGACGTGCTTCGAGTGGCCAGCAACGGCGTGATCTTCGTAGTCGTTCTCGTGGCCGTGATCCGTCCGGCTCGAGTGATAGGCGACGACGCCGTTTGCGTCGCGAGGTCGGAAATCGCTCGCGTAGTATTTCTCGCTTTCGGTCGCGAGAGCGTTCTCGGAGTAATGTTCGTAAATCTCAATCCCGCTCGCGCTGCGTCTCACGTAATCGAGTGCGCCGCTCGCATGGTAGGCGTATGCCAGTAACTAGGACACCAAGTCCTATGCACTCGGGTAACTGTCGCGCCGGTCGCTCCACGGAATCCACAGCTCCGCCCTCCGAGGCATCCACTCTCGCGCACGCTTTGATGCAAGCCATAAAAACGTTACAACCGACGAGGTCTCAACATTATTACGTGTCTAATTTTGACCCGTCTATTAATAACATTGAAGCTTGGTGCGAGGAAGTGGATCGCGCCAGAGATGCGAATGGTTGGAGTGACCACGAGTGCTTATCTCGCGTGGCTTCTTGTCTTAGGGGTGACGCTAAGGTTTGGTTGGGTGAATGGGTGACAAATGACAGGACATGGTCTAGTTTTAAAAAGGAATTTAAACCCCTTTGCCCAAACAAACTAGACTACGCAAACATTTTGTTTGATGCGATGAATGCGACTTCAGACAAATATCTAACGTACGCAGAATACGCGCGTCGGACTTTATTACGACTTAGAGTAGTGCAGGGACTTAGTGATGAGTTAAGGACGCTTATCGTCATCCGAGGTATCGATAGTCCTCAAGTTCGTGCGGCTGCTGCCAATGCGGAACTAACGCCGGATACCATTGTCTCCTTTTTATCAATTTACACAAAACCAAATAAAGTCAAAACCGATAAGCCTTTCAGTTTCAAAAAACCGGTTCCTCATGGTTCAAACGTTCGTTTTGGCCCTAAATGTTTTAATTGTGGCCTGCGAGGTCATGTTAGTAAAGACTGTAAGCGCGCAAAATTAAACACTACTTCTACAAACCAGACAGGTGTCAGTAACGCATGCACGTTCTGTAAGAAGCAAGGACACACCGAGGCAACCTGCTTTGCGAAAGCACGATCGGAGTCTCGCAATCCACGTAATGTAAACCTTTGCTCTCATCAAATGGATCACAAAAAAAGTAACGATGTCACTACAGCAGTTGTAGACGGTATACCAGTGGACGTGCTCATTGATAGTGGTGCTCTCGATGTGTCCCTGATTTCTTCGGATGTCTTAAAGCATATTTCTTGCCAACCAAAATTTAGACGTTGCGTTTTGAAAGGCATCAGTGACAAAGAAATAATAACTACTTCTTATGTAACTGTCACTGTAGAGTTTAGCGATATTGCTATCGAGACTGATCTAGTGGTTGTCCCGTCAGCATTTATGAAT
This sequence comes from Scoparia ambigualis, assembly GCA_963921215.1. NCBI lineage: Eukaryota > Metazoa > Arthropoda > Insecta > Lepidoptera > Crambidae > Scoparia > Scoparia ambigualis. Next base: position 19,637,185 of record OY992513.1, read on the forward strand.
ACACCAATAATTATAGGTACGGATGTTCTTAATCGTGACGGAATCACTTATGTGAGAACTAAGGATAGGCAGTATATTACGCGCATTGACAACGGCAACTATGTTAACGCTATCCAATCGGAAGATAAGCTTCCGGTGAACACGCCTCTTCAAGGCAAAGATTTAGATAGCCTTATGTCCGTCATAAATGATTATTCAAAATTTCTGATATCTGGTACCGCGGCGACAACTGTTAAGACTGGTATGATGGAGATTAAGCTCACTAGTCCTGTACTAGTGGTATACCGACCGTACAAGCTTTCCTACCAGGAAAAACTTAAGGTTAGGGAGATCACTAAGGATCTTTTGGATAAGGGAGTGATTAGGCGTTCAAACTCTGAGTACGCCAGTCCAATTATATTGGTAAAGAAACGCGATGGTTCCGATAGGCTCTGTGTAGATTTTAGGGAACTAAACCGTATTACCGTGAAGGATCGCTACCCTTTACCTTTGATTGACGACCACATCGACAGGTTGGGTAACTACAAGTTCTTCTCTAGCCTTGACATGGCTACAGGCTTCCACCAGATTCCCCTTAAAGAGAGTAGTATCCACCTTACCGGCTTTGTGACACCGGAAGAGCATTTCGAGTACATCAAAATGCCTTACGGATTAGCTAACTCACCGATCGTGTATCAACGAATTATAAACGATACCTTACGAGAGCCCATAAATGGGGGTAATGTCCTGGTATATGTTGACGATGTGTTGCTGATGAGTAATACCATTAGTGAGGGCACCGAGTTGCTTCGTAAAGTCTTAGGCATCCTTACTCAAGCAGGTTTCTCTATTAATCTTAGAAAGTGTTCCTTCTTGGTGACTGAAGTAGAGTACTTGGGCAGAGTAGTGAGTCAAGGTCAGGTTAGGCCGAGCCCTCGAAAGGTCGAAGCCTTGGCTAACACCGTTCCTCCTGAAAACGTGAAGCAAGTCCGACAGCTTCTCGGACTTGCTGGTTATTTCCGCCGTTATATAAAAGACTATGCCACCTTAACTGCCCCCATTGCTCATTTGACCCGTAAAACTGTAAGCTTCAATTGGACACACCAATGCGAGACAGTTCGGCAAAATTTAATAAAACAACTAACGAGCGAACCAGTTTTAGCCATCTTTGATCCAAGTCTCACCACTGAGGTCCACACAGACGCTAGTAGTGCAGGGTATGGGGCAGTCCTCCTTCAGGCGCACCAGGACGGTAGAAAACATGTAGTAGCCTACTTTAGCAAAGTCACCCAGGGAGCTGAAAGCAAGTATCACTCCTATGAACTGGAGACCTTGGCTGTCGTTAAGGCACTTCAAAATTTTCGTCATTATCTTGTCGGGTTAAAGTTTACAGTGGTAACTGACTGCAATGCCCTGAAGTCGACAGAACGAAAAAAGGACTTACTCCCCAGGGTTGCTCGCTGGTGGATATATCTGCAGGACTTTCATTTCTCTATTGAATATCGGAAAGGTGTAATGATGCCACATGCAGACTATCTAAGTCGTAATCCTATTCCGGTGAATCAGATCACACGGCCTCGCAACTGGGCTCAAATAGCTCAGGCAGCCGATAACGAAACTTTAGACCTTATTCAGAACCTTAATGAAGGTAAGCTGGATCCTGTCCGATATTCAGTACAGAATGACCTCTTATACTACAAGTACACACCGGTAGGCGAGCAACCACGCCTCCTTTGTTTCGTGCCGAAAGGCCATCGCCTCAGTCTTCTTAGAGCGTTCCACGATGAACACGAACACATAGGCGCCGAAAAAACTTTAGACCTTATTTTAAGGCATTTCTGGTTCCCAGGGCTTAAGCAGTTTGTCTGCAAATATATTTCTCACTGCTTGATATGTATCTCCCATAAACGAGTACCGCGTGCACCTTTGCAAAACATCACTTCGTGGGAGAAGCCCGATGTCCCATTTCATACGGTACACGTCGATGCTCTAGGTCCCCTGCCTGTATCCGAAGGATACAAATTCGTGCTTCTTATAGTGGACTCCTTTTCTAAATACATCCTGTTGTACCCTATATGCCGGCAAGATGCCGTAGAGCTTAAGCGAGTCGTCGTGCAAGCCATTTCTTTGTTTGGGGTACCTAAACTGATGGTAACTGATAAGGGTCGCATGTTTGAATCCAACGAATTCGTGTCTTGGATAACTGAACTGGGCTGTAATCTTCATTATATTACACCGGAGATGCACCATGCTAACGGGCAAGTCGAAAGGTACGTCAGAACGGTTCTTAACATGCTGCGAATCCAGGTGAATCATAAAAACCTGTCCTGGTCCGACACGTTGTGGAAACTACAGTTGGTGTTAAACATCACTAAACAGAAGACCACACAAGCTTCTCCGCTCAATCTGCTCATTGGAACTGATGGGACTACTCCTGTCATACGTGCGTTGGTGCGAGATATAGCTGTTGAAGGTTCAACACTAAATCGAGAGGCCCTACGAGAGATAACCAGAAGTCGAACACGCCAACTGCTGAAGGACAATCAGAGTAGGCAAGATGAGCGTGTTAACCGGCAAAGACGCATGCCGCGTCAATTCAATGTGAATGACTGTGTTTTTGTTGTCAAGTTTTCTCAGTCGACAGGCAAACTCGACCCAGGCATGCGTGGTCCGTATAAGGTGATAAAGGCATTACCTAGTGGACGCTACGCGCTTCGTCTGCTCAGCGGCGGCTACGGCAAGACGACGCAAGCTGCGGCTCAACATATGGTGCCGTGGCGGGGCGAGTGGTGTCCTGAAACATGTGCTGCTTTCTTCGAGAGTAAGTCGAACACGATGGCGTGTGTCGCCTGTCGTGTTGTGTGGGGTGGGGAAGCTATGCAACCCAAGCGTCCGTCGCTACACCCTGGCGTTCGTCGCCGATAGCACTTGGTGGGCCCCAAGTGGCTGCATAGACTAACCAAAGTGGTTGGCCTGTGTGTTTGTGTACAGAAGACGTGCAGGCGTGCACTAATCTGTTTGTGCGGCGTGCACTATCCTGTTCGTGCAGGCGTGCACTAGTCTGTTCGTCGGACCGAGGTGCCAGCAGTGGTCAGCGTGGTCAGCGACTTCACTGCGAGAAGAGACGCCAAGCTAGCTCCAGAAAGTCCTAGGCTTGGTTTGCTGCTTTTAAGAGACGTCTCTGCCTTACTTTTAGAATGATGAATGCGAGATTATTCCGTATGATGAGTCTAAAAGTAGAAGCATAAATAAAATAAATGATGATCGTAAAAAAGAATATTGATGTGAAAGGACGAATGATACTCATAGTCAAATTGATGACCTACGCTAATAAAATGTTATTTACAGATGAAAACGAAGATGATCTTAATGCTGCACCGCCCACATCTGGCTCAGCAGCTGCACCATCCATGCCTTTGCTGAACGAGGAGGTGGAGCCTGATCTCAGCGGGAATACTACGACGACACCATCTATCTCAGGGGTTGCACCTTCTATGCCTTTGTTGGACGAGGCCAAGGAGCCTGGTCCCAGCGGCATCACTCGAAGACATGAAGACATGGAGCCTGGTCCCAGCGACACTACTGGTGGAAATTGTGTCGAGGACGACACATCGTCAGGAGAGGCCGTATAAGGAAAAAACTTCCCAATACCATCCCCACTACGGCTAGCCATTATAAATAGCGTCCACACAAACCAGAGAGCTCACATTCTCTCTGGAACTCAGCGCGGACGGATCTCTGCCCGAGTGGCTATCTGGTATCGTAGCCATCTTTTAGTTTTATTGTGTTGTGTGTCTTTTGTATTTTTAATGTGGGTCGTGCTTTTTAAGGTGATTTAATTAGTGTGAGCGTGCAATCTTTTCAGCATCAAATTGTTAGTAACATGGTTGTTTTAAGTTAAGTGCTGATTGTTATTTCGTTAATTACATTTAAAGAATAATTAAATCAAAATTAGTGTTTTCTTGGACATTGTTTTTTTTTAAGTATTTTCCGGGCTTGTTCCTAAAAATATAATATTGTGTGTGTATGGGTGTGGGGGTGTGTGTGTGTGTGTGTGTGGGTGTGTTTGTGTGTGTGTGTGTGCGTGCGAGCGTGTGCGTATGTGTGTGTCTGGAGGTAAGTATATCTGAGTGTGTGTGGGAGGTGTATATGTACTTTAGCGTGTGTATTATGTAGATGTATATGAGGTGGCTGATATAAAACCTGCTTTATGTAGCGTCTGTGTGAAAAATAATAAGTTTCAACTCCATCAAGTTACTCTAACCAAAATGTCTTCGACGTCATCGTAACTAAGGGATAAAAGCCACTCAGTTAAAACCTTCCTACACTTAAACAGTTGCATGGGGTAAATACTTAGTGTACGATGTATTTTGTTATACACATAGGGAGCTTGAGCTATAAATTGCCGAGTGGCAAAGACAGTACGAGCAGGGTATGAAGGAGCACGGACGGTATGGCACCGTCTTTTTTGAAGTTTGGTGTTATCTAAACGTAATGTTTTGTGGTAGCTTATTGTCATCTGTAGAATATAAAGTTTTCTAACGGAGAGCCAACTAGATGTATCATAAAGGGTTTCGGTTGAGTATTTTTTATTTATTTATTTATTTATACTTTATTGCACAAAATCAAGTACAAATGGCGGACTTAATGCTAAAAACATTCTCTACCAGTCAACCAGTAAAAAGAGTTAGAAAAAGAAGATAGACGGCGCAAAAAAAAGATACCTACTAAATATATATCATTTATATAACATAACTACACATAATATAATTATAGATAATATACTACATAAACTACACAAATCATATGGGCGCTGATGATGTTATACACTAAGGTTAAAATAATGCTCGCGAGTCATTCGCTTAAAAGATTGTATGTTGTGAGCTTGGCGAATCTTAAGGGGAAGAGCGTTCCAAAGACGAGTTGCGGTAACGGTGAAGGAGTCGGAAACGAAGTTGGAATGATGTAGAGGAGTTTCTAAAAGAAGGTTATAGGAAGAACGAAGATTGAGTGAGTGAGAAGACCCTAGGAATTGAAATTTAGACTTAAGGTAATGTGGAGTACGTGGATCAAAAAGAATATTGAACAGCATACAGACCAGTCTATGGTTTCTACGTTCGCGGATGGGAAGCCATTTCAGCTGTTTCCGGTAACTGGAGATGTGATCATACTTGCGAAGACCATAGATAAATCTAATGCAGCTGTTCAGGAGACGTTCTAATTTGTTAATGAGGTCTTGATTTGCATCAGATAAACAAACATCTGCATAATCAATGGCAGGCAGCACGAGAGCTTGAGCTAACATGATCTTAGTACAGGACGGGAGAAAGTTTTTAAATCTGTAAAGGGATCGTAGAGTACCAATGACATGGCGAGAGATTTCACCAATCTGTTTATGCCACTTCATGGAGCCATCTATGAAAAGTCCCAAGTTCTTGACCTCTGGCTGAAATGGTATGACGTTTCCACCATACCATAAGGGAGTAGTCGCCGCATTGTCCAATTTACATAATTGACGAGAACTTCCAATGATGATCGCCTGACACTTGTTTGGGTTGACATCGATACCAAAATTAGAAGACCATTTACAAATATTGTCAAGGTCGAGGTTCAGCCGCGCAATGACTTGGTTCAAGTTAGTGACATCCCCCTGAACATAGAGCTGTAGGTCGTCTGCATACAGATGGTAAGAGCACCTTAGATGGGATGTTATAGAATTAATAAAAATAGAGAAGAGTAGAGGAGAAAGAATACCGCCTTGTGGAACGCCAGCGACCAGGTCACACCAGTCGGAGAGAGATTTGTCCACACGGACGGCCTGTTGGCGTCCACGAAGATAAGAAGAAAACCAATTTAGCACCGAGGCTGAGAATCCCAATTTTGAAGTGATGGCGAGGAGGATATCGTGATCAACAGCATTGAAGGCGTTAGAGAAGTCAATTAAAACCAATACCGTCAATCGAGACTCCTCCATCCCGTCGCGAATGTCCTCCGCCACTTTGAGTAGGGCTGTGGTAGTACTATGTCCGGGCCTGAACTCAGATTGATACGAGAGATGATTATTAACATATATGAAAGAGGACAGCTGTTTGTGTACGACAGCTTCTAAGATTTTGGAGAGGAAGGGCAGGATGGATATTGGTCTAAATTGAGTTAAGGTGTTGGGATTTGAGGTTTTTGGGAGAGGAATTGTGTAAGCTTTACGCCAACAAGCAGGAAATATGCCACAGGAGAGGGAATAATTTAACATATGGGTGATAACGGGAAGGACACTCTCCAATACATGCATCACCATAGTACGACTGATATCATCACATCCCACAGCCCTAGACTTAATAGCGAAGATAGTTTTGCAAATCTCATCCTCGGTGACAGTGGTGAAACAAAATTGAGGGTCAGCAGGATTAGAAGCAGAAGATAAAGCGGAAATAGTGGCTTTTTTAATTGAAGAAGGGAGAACATTAACGGAAGTGAAATGGTTGTTTAAATCATTTAGGGGAAAAAAAGTTTTTTGCTGAGTCTGGGCTTTACCAATACCAAGGGTACGGAGAAATTTCCAAGTATGGGCAGGGGTCGAATCTAAAATATGGGAATGAATATAGCGACGTTTAGCGGACCTCACCATCTGATTGCAGCGATTTCTAGCAGTTTTGAAGGCGTCCCAGTTAGAATCGGTTCGGCACTTTTTAAATGTTTGAAATGCTTTGTTACGCCTTCTCATTGCGATACGCACTAAAGGTGTTATCCAGGGCGCAGGGGGTCGTTTCAAGCGCACGTCCTTCAGCGGTGCGTGGTTATCAAAAAGTTTTTTGATGATAACATTAAAAGCTGAAACCATATCATCAACAGTGGTGGCGTTAAAGACGGGCGACCAATCAATATACTGTGCGTCGTCCCTAAGCTTCTCTACGTCCATTTTTGCAAACATACGAATTCGGACCACTGCAGGCTTTGATTTTGGAGGCTTAGCCTTATACCCAAGAAATAGTAAATCGTGTCTGGAGAAGCCAGGAGCAGGCAGCTGACCATACTTGATGGTATTGTCTTGAGAGGATGTTATTATGTGGTCGATTCGCGTATCCGGTGTGGTTATATTGTGATGAGTGGCATCAAGAGGCATAAAAGTAAGGTTAGCTGAATGCACCACCGATCGTAATCTAGATGACTGAGGATAATCCCTCAACAGATCAGTATTAAAATCACCCATGATTACATGATGAGTGTAATCCGTGCCAATCGAGTCTAATAAGGATTCTAAGTCAGAAATGTAATCAATAGAAGGTGGGCAGTATATAACGCCAAGAACGACCTTTGTAGCTTTTAAAGTAATTTCTAAAAGTAAGAATTCCATACAGCCATGGCGAGAAGAAGATGAGGCAAGAAATTTAAAAGGAATGTTGTTAGATAGATAAATAGCAACTCCTCCACCACCTTTACCGACACGGTCATTACGGATAAGCTCATACCCCGGAACACTAAATGACGCGGAACATAAATTTAGCTTAAGCCAGCTCTCAGACACCAGGACCGCATGTACACAATCAGAACTAAAAGTGTCTAATAGTTCAGAGTAATGCGACGGTATGCTTTGAGCATTAATGTGGCAGACATTAAAACTGTCTCTTATGTTATAGAACTCCTTCCTCAACAAGCTATTCAAGGTAGAATTGTCATAAAGACTTTGATCGGGCGAATGGAAAGACAAGTCAGAGTCACTAACTGACATAAAACTGTCATCATCAGACATCATCAGAGCAATAAATAAAAATAAAAATATAAAATAAATATAAAATACAAAACAAAATAAATAATGTAGAACAAATCATTAAAATACTACTCTTGCTAAAAAACTATAACGTATCTAGCACGTCCTACCGGCCGAAAGGTTTACAAAAAAAAAAACTTATAAACAAAGCTTATCGATTAATGTTAAAAACATTTTTTTAAAAACGTTTAAAAAACAGACTACTTACAGCACAGCAAAATTAAAAATAAGCTAAGTTTAGTCCTTAGCAAAAAATTCAAAAAAGGCGGTGCCAAGGCGCTAATAACAGTTACAGTACTTAGACTGCACTTTAAATAAATAAGGTTAAACTGGCTGTAAGAAGCTGTAACTCTTAGGTCTAGCATGTTGACATGACATTGACACTTATCAACAACACGAAAATCTGACTGACAGGTAAACAAAACAAACAAAGTGTGAAAAAGTTAAACCGAGTCACAAAAAAATGAATAAAATCGGTTTTACCCGCCCAAGCAGTTTAAAGACAAATAGAAAAGTGGGTACCTATCTATATCTATTAAATTATTGTGGGCTCAAAATTGATAACTTATCATAGCAGCAATGCTAATTAATTGAATCGCTAAGCCAAGGACCACACTACACACCCTGACCATTAAATTTAATCAAAGACTACTGCATTAATGCAACATAGAATCACAATTATTACAATAGCGATCGAGGTGCTGCGAGGTTACTTGGAGCTTTTAACAGTGCGCCTAGATCTTGTCGAAGCCATAACTGCCTTTGATGAACCGGGCGCCGACTTTTTAGCTGCACTCTCCTCCACGCTGCTGACGGACCCTGGATGAAGTGCAATCAGGCTATTTAAGTCCTCGACAGATGTAATACGCTGCCGTGACCCATCTGGAGCCTTTACATGTACGCTCCCGTCCAACGTCCATACGTTGGTCATGCCAAAGTGTCTCCGAGCAGCCTGAAAGAGGGCCTGACGAGTCTTTGTAAGGAATTCGGCCAGGACTAAATTAGAGCCCTTTAACTTCGTCTTGTTTCTCCAGACGCTACGGCGCATACCTGTATCGGTGAAGCGAATGGACCAAGAAGAATGGACCAAGGGACGAACACGGCCATTACTGAATGGCCCTAGCCGGTGGCAATCCTTTATTGAGTTGCTTGAGAGTTCCTTCATGCCAAGGTGCCTGCTTAATAAGGATACTGCTGTTGCCCGCAAGTCTTCATCGGCCTTCTCAGGAACACCGCTTAGAAGTAAGATCTTCCTTCTGTGTCTTAGTTCCGCTGACTCAGTAGACCGCAACAGCCCATCGATTTGCTGCCTAAGATTGGATAGAATGTCCCAGACTAAGCTCTTAAACTTCATGAACTCTGCGAAGAGCCCAGCTATGTCCTGTTTTGGAGAAGGAGCTTTCAGCTGCGCCTCAAAGTCATCCATCCTCTGCATTAGTTTCTTCTCCAGTGACATCTGAGTATTAAGGACAGCCGCAGCCTCAGTCATTGTAACTTCTATGTGTGTCAAACTTGCAGATAGACGTGTAACGGTAGGTCAGTGCAAATACAATGCTATATACACATCAGACAGTGATACCTTTAATACTTAATGATATTTTACTATTAATGAAGTGATTAAACACAATTACACTCACTGAAATAGTTTCTTTATATTTTTAAATTAAATTAATTAGTGGAGATGATGTTGTTAATTTTACTACTACCGCCGAAAAAAAAGTAGTAGTATCTAATAGGCTTACGGTACATGACTTTAATAAGGGATCTTTGTGCACGTTTCTAAATCTATAAAGTAAGTTTTGGCTGCACCGCCCCATATCGGGATGCAGTATGTTATTACTGATTGGGCTAGAGCAATATATATTTTGTTTAGCATTTCAGTACTCATGGCGTGTCTCAGAGATTTGAAAATCCACATGAGCTTCCCTTCCTATAGTAAGCTCTAGATGTGGATACCAACTTAATCTCTGATCCACAATAATTCCGAGGTATTTAACACTGCTAACTTTTTGTATAGATGGGCAATTACAAGTGATTGATGAAGGTGTACCACAGGAATGAATTTTGATGTCAAAATCAGGTTAAGGCTGTGAACTATAAGGAGCAAAACATACGTAATTAGTTTTTTGGGTATTTAGAGTGAGAAGATTATCACTAAACCATCCACTAACACTAGTAGTCCCCTCTTAGCCTCTAACCTAACCTTGATCCAGGTCTTGGCAGTAAAAATGATAGCGGTGTCGTCCGCGTAGGACACAATCCTCCCCCCAACGCTACTTAGGTTACAAAGACTGTTAATATATATCAAAAATAGCGTTGGGCCGAGGACACTGCCCTGCGGGACCCCGAACGATACATTTTCTTCTGTAGTAGTAAAATTGTTAATTTTTACTCCTTGTTTTCTGTTATTAAGATAACTACTAAGAAGTGAGAGAGCAGCGCCCCGAAATCCAATACTTTCAAGCCTGCGTACAAGAATTGAGATAGAGACGGTGTCAAAGGCTTTTTTCAGGTCGAGAAAGACGGCTAGACACTTATTACCCTTATCGACTTCCCTAGTTATGACGGATGTAAGATCAGAAATAGCATGCTGCGTAGATCTACCCTTTCTAAAGCCATATTGAGAGTCAGATAGAATGTCATACTGGTTCAGGTAACTTACTATTCTAGAGTTCAAAAGTCTCTCAATGATTTTAGAGATGGAGGTCAGCACAGAGATAGGTCTGTAATTGCTTATGTCGTTGCTATCTCCACTCTTGTACACAGGAGTGACAATGGAGCGCTTGAGAAGGTATGGGAAGATTCCGGTTCTGAAACACAGATTGGCAATGCCAGTGATCAGCGGAACTATGATATCCTTACTTTTCTTTAGAAATGATGTAGGAATTCCATCCCAGCCTTGAGCACTCTTGGAGTCTAAGGATATTAAAGTATCTTCTACTTCCTTGTGATCAGTGTCCAGTAAAACAAAAGAAGACAGATGGTAATCTTTATCTGCAATGCTTGGTTTCGAAGATACCAGTCTTTTAGAGATGTTGTCAGCTAGAGTTTTGCCAATGTCAATGAAGTATTTGTTTATATGGTTGACAGAGGTTTGAGGACTAGGTTTAATTTTAAGTAGGTGACTGTTTGGACTTTTGGGTGGCTTATAGTGGGTGATTTCGTTTATAGTAGACCATAAAGTTCGAGGGTTCTTTGCTGAAGCATTAATTTTATCTTTGTTATATTTATTTGTAAGTTTTTTAAAGAGGTTTCCACAGAAGGTACGATACCGCTTATAAGTTATGATTAGGATTTGATTATGGGGGTTTGACTTAAGTTTAAGAAAAATAGTATTTCTCAGTCTTAAACACCGTAAGGCACCTAAGGTCATCCAGGGCTTTAAGATTCTTCTACTATTAGGGACAATAACATTTTTAGTGTTGGATAGTAAAGCCGCTCTAACCATCTCTATCAGCGCAAAAGCATAAGTATCGGGGTCCTTAAAGACATCAAAGAAAGACAGGTCAGTATTTACTAAACTCTTACATGCATTTTCGTAGTTAACTACGGTTTTGTATCTAATCTAATAATCTGAAAACTAAAAACTGTACAGCTCTTTTTGTCATTAATAATGAAACCTAAAGATTCTATAAATTTTCTTGTTACCAAGACATTATCGAGACAGTTTTTATAATCTCTAGCAAGAGCGCAGATATCCTCTTAATAAATCGTTGATAAATAGCCCAACGACCGAAGAAGACACATAACTGGTTTGAACAATTTCGTAAAAACAAACGGTGCTGTGTTAGGACCAAATTAAAGTACATTAAATTCGTAATGAATTTCTTCAAATCGGATTCGCAAATATTTTTTATGACTAGGGTGAATACCTACTAAAAACTAAGCATCCTTTAAATCCAGGGTAGCCATGAAGCTATCCTTTGAAATTAGTTTCATTGTTGTTCTTAAATGTTTAATTTTAAAGTGTAGTAATTTTATATTTAATATAAACCTATTTGTGCCGTTGGGTTTCTTGATCAGAAAATAACTAGACAGAAACTGACCTTCACAAGGTTGGCAAGGAGAAGTGGCGTCTGTAACGTTCAAAATATGGCCACTCTGTATTATAAGATAATGAAAGTAAGCGTGGTTCGTCTAACTGAGAAACACGTTTAAAAAAGGGTATTTTATAACCTTTTACCTAGCTAAAATAACCGGATCGTCGGTTATTATTCGCAAACTATCGTAAAAATAGAACAGCATACCTGCAGAACGTACCGGATCCAGCGACGAGGGCCGGGCTGCTGAAAGCGCCGCGGCGATCGCGGCGGCTGCTGCTGCCGCGGGCGTGGTGCCGGTGCAGCTGGAGCTGCCAGTTCCGACCATATTAAATAAAAATAAATAAATAAACTTTCCTACACTTACACCAATTATCTAGCCCAAGAGAAGCTTCGTTATGAAACTCGTTAAATGGTTACTAGACTACGGATAAACATTTGTAGCCGCACACTCACAATAACAAGCACAGAAGATGTAAAGCAAATCCATTTAATAGAATGTCAGACGGAAGCCTTTTCGATATGAAACAGGGACATAGCTCTGAAAAGAGCTGCCATAATGAAATAAGAATAGATCGATATGAAACAGGAACATAGCACTGAAAAGGGCTGTCGTAATGAAATAGGAATGGAGCTTCGTCAGCATGCAAACAGCATCTTCATTCTTCGCCACCATTCTCAGCTGCGTGTACACATCACTCGTAACAGCGCCACGTTATCGCCATCGCCGCACGCCGCACGCCACGAAACTTCACTGCGTCCGCTCCGTGGTCTGTCGGCCGTCGAAATGGCCGAGCGCAACGAACGTCGCCAGTTTTGTCGCGTGCGTGTTTCCCCGCCCGCACTTCCCCGCGTCGCGAAGCCCCGCGCCGCGTGTTCCCCGCACCGCGTTGCATAGCGACCGCGGGTGAATGAGACACCCGTTGTTCCTCTCTCTTTTGCGTAAGTGACTAAGTTAAGCAACCTATGTTTGTAAATATAATAGTTGTAATATATATGATCACTAACTAAAATAAAGTATTGCGCGCAGTCGTTCTGCAGCCGTCTCGCAACTCGCGCGTGCTCCACTTAGCGTGTTGAGCCGCCGTACGTGCTAAGTCGCCGCAATCGACTACAGCTTCGCGTCGTCCCGTGCAGCCGGTGTGTGTTCCGCGGAAGCGTGAACGCCCGGTTAGCCGTTCGCGCGGAGTGTTACCGTGCACGAGAACAGTTCTCCGTGGTGTTGTCCCGGACACCCACGTCGTAGACATTCGCGTGAACCCCAGTGTTTTTAGCTACATAGCATCACTCGGCCGCGATAAAGGACGCAATACTTGTGCTGGTGTAGTATAAAAACTTTATGTACGACCACCCCCAATTATTTGGATATAATTGGCGGGTCTAGTACACTCCGAGACATTTTTTGATAGCCGGAGCTAGTTAGATAATTGTGCTTTTAGTGTTATTTTCCTTGTTTTTATTGTGCGTGTCTCGTCCCTCGGACCTTGACGACTTTGACACATGACTCTAGTGCCGCGATGAGCGATCGCGAGATCGCCCCCGCGGCGCGCCGCGCCTCAACGTCGGGTGGGCAGCTCCCCGAGTCCCAACCGGGACCGACGGGTCGAACGCCCCCCGCGCCCCAGCGCAGCAACTCAGCCACGCAGGAGCCCCTGCCCGGACCCTCATTTGCCTCGGCCGGCGGGATTCATGGCGAATCCCCAGCCGCTGGTGGCTCACGGGTGAAGGACAAGGTGGCCCGTCACCGCAGCCCGGACGACGACTCATACGGGAATGACGACAAGCGCCCCCGTACCGGCCCATCGCCCCAATCCCACAGCTGGACCTCGCCCAAGGAAGCGAGGCTCAGCCAATTATTCACATCACCGCCCGCCTCACCCATAGAAGGAGGAGGACAAGCCGATGCCTCGGAGTTGGATGACCCGAGCCGGCCCGTGATAATACCACTATTCCAAGGGAACACCGACTCGACAGAGTACGCATCACTCGCCCATATATCGGGCGCGATGGACGAAGCGCCCCCGTCGGCCTCCTATGCCGATATGGTGCAGGCGCCGCCGTCGCCTCGACGGGCAGACAGCCCAAAATTGACACAACAGACCCAGACGGCCGCACAACAGGAGCCGCTGACTACCAGAGGTTATCCACCCATTATCGTGGAGAACCTACCTAATTGGACGGTCCACTTTCGTGAGCTCACAACGAAAATCGGATGCCCGCCTAACGCTAGGCCCTTCCAAAGTGGCATCCGCTTCTTACCGCGAACACAAGAAGAGTTCCGGACAATACAGGCCCACCTTACCGCGGCGACGCTAGTTAACTCGGCGGTCAAGTGGTTTTGTTATACGCCGGCGAACGAGCGCCCCACTAAGGTGGCACTTAGAGGCCTCCCGGCGGACACGCCTCCTACAGAGATAAGGGTGGCATTAACGGGATTGGGATTTCCAGTCACCCACATCCGCCACATCCCAGCTAAGAAAGGCAGACCCGGATGCCTATTCTTTTTACAATTAGACCACCTTAACCAACAAGAGCTCGCCAGACTCTACGCGGTGAATTCGCTTCTGTACATGCCGGGGGTAGTTATAGAGGCGTGGCGCGGCAGAGACGGCCCGCCACAGTGTCACCGCTGCCAACAGTTCGGCCATGCGTCGCCGAATTGCCACAGACCATTTGCCTGCCTTCGCTGCGGAGGCGAACACTTGGCAAGGGACTGCACTCGCCCCCGGGAAGAGCCGCCTACCTGCGCGAACTGCGCGAAGTCCCATCCGGCGAACGACCGGCACTGCACGGCCTTCAAAAAGGCCACCCGCGCAAGGGGTATGAAGTTTCCGCCCCCCTACCCCTCCAAACCGAACCAACCCACCGCAGCCCCGCGCAAAACCGCACCTACCGCACCGCCCTCGGCCAATATGCCCGAGACCTGCCGCGGGCCTACTTTGGCCCCGCCGGCCAACCCGCCCACCGAGCGCGGCGAGCCCCCCAAGGCGGGACGTCGCCGCCGCCGGGGCCGCCGCCGCACTCGCGCCGCGCAAGGCCCGACCGCGGCCTCCACACCCGCGCCTGCCGCGCGCGCCCCGGCGCCGACTGAGGCGCCTACAAACGCGCCGATCGAGGCGCCTACAAACGCGCCCCAAGAGGCGCCTATCAGGCGCTCACAGGCGCCCAAGGACCCAAGGGGGCCACTCCCCCCGAGCAACCCCCCTCCGCCGCTACTACCACGGCCGCGACTGTACCCCGGGCAGCCCGCAGTAAGCCGACCGCTTAACTTCTTCCCGGCGCAGCCGCACGCAACAGCGTTGCAGGCACGCCCCGACACGCCCCTTGCACCCGCCCCGACCGGAGGCGACGATGTGCGTATGGGGCTACATTATGTAACGACCATGCTCAACACGGCATGCTCTATGATTGAGCATGGTGACATTGGCTGGTTGGCCATCCTTGCCTCACTGAACTCCGTCCTTAAGGCCCTACAGAGCTTGAATTAAGGATTATCTACTGGAATCCCGGCGGTATACGTGGTAAACTCAACGAGCTGCGTCTTCTCGCCCAGTCGCAGGACGCACATGTGATCCTCCTGGGCGAGACCTTTCTGCGACCGGGGGTGAGCTTCAAGCTGCCCAATTACTACGTATACCGCAGAGATGAAGTGTCGGCGGACGGCCACGCCTGCAGAGGCGTCGCGGCGCTAGTGCGGCGCGATATCGTTCACGACGCCCTTCCATTTCTAAGTTACAACGCAATCCGTACTATCGGTGTCCGTATTAATATCGCGGGCACCGACACACTACTATACGCCGCATACAAACCACCACACGCCCCATTCACCGCAAGTGATTTGGAGGCGGTATTCACGAGCCCCGCACCTACACTACTGGTGGGCGATCTTAACGCCAAACATCCAAGCTGGGGCTCGCATTCTACCAACCAGGCGGGCACCGCCATGCTGTAGGCAGCTGATGACCTGGACGTTGAGGTGGTGGGCCCGGACAGCCCCACTCACGTCCCCTCCAACCCGACGCACCGCGCAGACGTGCTCGACGTCGCCCTGCATAAGGGGTTTAACCACCCCTTAACCATCGAGGTGCTGTACGACTGCGACACGCAGCACTTCCCCATCCTCATCAAGGTGGGAGCTGGCGCCATTCAGGTGCCGCCCCGCCCCCTTGCCCCCAAAGTCAACTGGGAGCGCTACGCAGCCGCACTCGAAGGCCTTTCGATCTGCGGGCCCCTGCACACACCGGAGGACGTCGAGGCAGCCACTGGTCGCTTTACGGCGGCCTTACACGACGCCAGACTGGCGGCGAGCTCTCCCAACACAAAGTCGCAGAGAAGGGATGAGCTGCCGCCCGCGTTGGCCGAGATGCGCCGCAAAAAGCGCAAATTAAGGCGCCTGTGGGCGCACTCCCGATGTCCAGCCGCCAAGGCGGACTTAAATCGACTCACCGCCAAGCTATCTGAGGAAGTAAAGGTATGGCGCGGGGAGGGCTGGGAACGGGTCATCGATTCTGCCACCGGCTCCCCCGCTGACCTCTTTAAGCTGACTCGACAGCTCTCCGCCTCGCCCGCACCGGTATACCCACTATTGGACAGCGTGGGCAAGCGGCAGTGGGCAGCACAAGACCGGACAAACATCTTTGCAAACCACTTAGAAGCACCATTTAGGCCACACCCCTCCGCCACCGACCACGCCTCCACCGCACACTATGCAGAAGTGGGGCGTGGCGTCGCCGACTTCATGGCCACGCCCCCGCCGGCACTTAGCGGCGACGAATTTATTTCGCCGCTTGAAACATTAAAGGCGATTCGCCGCCTCCCAAAGAAGAAGGCCCCCGGCCCGGACCAAGTACCATCCATGGCCATAGCCTGCCTTCCCTGGAGGGCGATAGTTACACTGACGCGTATTTTTAACGCTATTATGAGAACATGCCACTTCCCGCAGACCTGGAAGGAAGGGCGCATAATCGTCCTTCCGAAGCCTGGGAAAGATAAATGCCTCCCGACTAGCTACAGGCCTATCACCTTACTATCACACACGGCAAAGCTGTTCGAGCGCCTGCTGCTGCGTCGAATCCGCCCCCACGCTCCCCTTAGGGCGGAGCAATTCGGGTTCCGCAGCGGCCATTCTACAACGCTCCAGCTCACTAGAATGCTGCATCACTTGGCCGTAGAAATGAACGGCGGCCGCCACACCATTGGCGTCTTCTTGGACGTAGAAAAGGCGTTCGACCGAGTGTGGCACCAAGGCCTCATATATAAACTGACGCAGACCACCATCCCGCCATTCTACATCCACTTACTGGCGTCCTTCCTGAGGGGCCGCAAATTTGTGGTCTCGGTAGAGGACGCCAGCTCCGGCACCAAGACCATCGAGGCAGGCGTCCCGCAGGGCAGCTGCCTTTCCCCGCTTCTGTACGCCATTTATACCAACGATGCGCCGACGCTAGAGGGGCGCCAGAGAGAGGGGGCGAAAGACGTCGTCCTGGCGCTGTTCGCCGACGACAGTGCGTACTTTGCTTCCTCTACAAACGTCGCCTTAGCCCACCGTAGACTTCAAAACCTACTGGACCTCCTTCCCGAGTGGCTAGACAAATGGCGCATGGCGGTCAATGCTAACAAGACCGCCGCGCTGTTTGTCAGCCGCAAAAGAAAGCTGCCACCGCCCCTACAACTGCGGGGCACTACTCTACAATATACCAACCAAGTAACGTACCTGGGCTGCAAAATTGATCGCGCGCTGCGGATGGCGCCGCAAGTTGATCATGTCGTCAACTGCGCCAGAACCGCGCGCGCGATGCTGCGCCCGGTACTAGGATCAACTCTCCCGCTGCGCACACGGCTTATGGTGTACAAGTCGTATGTACGCTCCCAACTCACCTACGCGGCCCCGGCTTGGTACGCGCTTACTTCGCAAGCGCAGCGCAACCGGCTGAGGGCGCAACAGGCCATTGCACTACGTGTCATAGTGGGGGCCGGGCGATACGTAAGAAACGACGTTATCGCCCGGGACACAAATATCCAATCACTAGAAGACTTCATCCGCCGCTTGGCGCGGAAAATGTTCGACCGCGCCGACAACGGGCCGCACACTCACTTGCAGGGAATCGCGCCGCTCCATGCGCGCCCGCCGGAACCAACCGACCGACCTCTGCCGCGGTCCCTACTGACCGCGGCCGACGACGAAGATGTAGACGCCGACGCCGACGCGACGAGCACCGCGACAGCGCCGCCGACGACTGCGGCGCCGAGACGCCGAACGCCAGGAGCACCAACTGCCGCGCCGCGCGCGCCGCCTACAGCGCCCACACCCGCGCCTACACCGGCGCCACGCATTAGGACGCGGATTATTCCGCGTCCATATTGACTAAGACAAGACGTCAATGTCAATAACATTACCACTCCGCAACAAGCCATCAACAACCAACCAATGCCCCTTAAATCGCGGTCCGCTCGCTGGCGGCTCACCGGGCCTCGGCCAACGCCGAATCACCCGGGGGGTTAGCCGCGCCGAGGACTGCGTAGGGGAATGGGAGGGGATGGTGGCACAGCTGACATGAGCGAAAGCTCTTATAATAATATATAAAAATAGCGAAAATATATATATATTGATTAAAAAAAAAAATAACAAGAAATGTAAAAAAAATATATAAAATCAATCAAAAAAAGAATACAATTACAAAAAAAAAAAAAAAATGACCCCTGTCGCACTCCCATCTAGACCCGGCGGCAATTAGCGCCGCCGAGAAGCAGCCCGGGTAAGGAGACACATATGTCTCGGGGCCCGAACCGGCTAAGGCCGAAGACTTCAGCAGCAGCAATAAAGTATCCATTCTACGACTGACCATCCTGAGTATAATTTCTCTCCAAGCTTCGCTTCAACCCCACTCGCCAAAGTGGTGACCCCAGTCAGAACACAGAAGACCCTACTCAGAACAATCCAGAAAGAAGAAAATGGCTAACGAAGAACCAGCAGCACCAACCTCTCCAGCACAACACCTGCAAGAAGTCTCCGGCATTGCACTCTCTATGCGTGTACCACCATTCTGGCGAGATCGTCCGCGTCTCTGGTTCATAAGTTTCGAAGCCGCAACTAGCGAACTAAAGAAAAGCGAAGCACAAAAGGCGCAGATGGTCATCGCACAACTCGAAAAAGAAGACATAGAGCAAATATGCGACCTACTCTACGAGCCGCCAGCCGAACGCTACTACTCAATCATCAAAGAGCGACTAATCTGTCTATGAAGAATCGGATGGAAAGCAACTACAAAAACTGTTGTCCGACATGGACCTAGGCGATCAGAAGCCGAGCCAGTTGTTACGGCGCATGCGAACCCTCGCACGCAACAAGGTTCCTGACAGTACACTCCAATTGATGTGGATGAACCTCCTGCCACCGCACGTGCACTCGGTGATCATCGTTAGCGATGCGATTAGCAACGACACAGCGCTGGACGAGCTAGCCAAGCTTGCTGACAAGATGCTGGAACAAAATCGTCAAGTCTCCACGATAGCTTCAGTTTCGTCATCAACCCGGCAAGGAAAACACGTCGACATACAGTTCCTGGCCGACGAGATAAGAAAACTCCATTTAGAAGTTGCAGAACTCCGAGCATTTAGAAACAACTACTCGTAACCTCGCCCACCACCACATGCACGCTATCACTACGCACAACAACATCCACATCGAAATGCAAGAGAAAGAAATACCAGCCGTTCGCCGTCTCCGTCTCGCAACCGCGACGGACCATCCCGTTCTCGCTCTGCCACGCCATCACCGTTTTGCTACAATCATCGTCGCTTTGGGAAAAATGCAAAACGCTGCACAACACCATGTACTTTCAACAATGAAGAAACATCGGAAAACTAGCAAACACGTTGGCAGAGGCGGAACCCAACGTCGTCGGAACAAAGTCATACCGCCTATTCGTCACCGACAAAAGCTCCAGATTATCGTTTTTAATCGACACCGGCGCCAACATCTCCGTTCTGCCGAAGCGAAAAGGAACATCTGCGAAACCTCTTCCATTCACCCTGTACGCCGCCAATAGCACCATCATACCAACCTACGGTGAAAAAACAATGACATTGGACCTCAACCTACGAAGACCTTATAAATGGCGTTTCATCGTGGCCGACGTTACAAAACCGATAATCGGAGCAGACTTCCTTAAACATCAGAACCTACTAGTTGATTTGAAGAACCGAAGACTTATAGACAACACAACGAAGCTCGGTACCGACACCAGTAGGCGTTACACCGACATACCTACAGTACGCAGCATCGACGTCCAACAATCGTACCATAACATACTATCAGAATACCCCGGTATCGCCCGTCTCACTTCAATGAAACTCAACCCCAAACTCCGAGTAGAACATTTCATCGAAACAACTGGTCAACCTATTCACTGCCGCGCTCGACCTATTCCACCACATCGCTACGATCAAGTCAAAATCGAGTTCGAAAATATGATCAGTCAAGGGCTATGCAGACCAAGCAAAAGTCCTTGGGCAAGCCCACTCCATATCATACCGAAGAAAAATGGTGACCTACGAGTCTGCGGAGATTACAGACGTCTTAATGCAGTCACGAAACCCGATCGCTACCCAATACCACGCATAAGGGATTTCACACATCAACTCACTGGGAAAACAGTTTTCAGTACAATTGACCTCAACCGGGCGTATCAACAATTAGCAGTACGTGACGAGGACATTGAGAAAACAGCAATCATCACCCCGATGGGACTGTTCGAATTTCCACGAATGTGCCCAGGTCTCAAGAACGCAGGTCAAACCTTCCAACGGTACATCCATGAAGTTCTAAGAGGGCTACACTTCGTGTTTCCTTTCATCGACGACCTAGGTACTCCTGGCATCAGAAACACCAACTCAGCACGAAGAACACCTACGA
This sequence comes from Scoparia ambigualis, assembly GCA_963921215.1. Lineage (NCBI taxonomy): Eukaryota > Metazoa > Arthropoda > Insecta > Lepidoptera > Crambidae > Scoparia > Scoparia ambigualis. Next base: position 19,657,883 of record OY992513.1, read on the forward strand.
ATGGTTTTAAGCAGACTGGAAGACAATGGCATTACCATAAACCCGGTCAAATGCAACTTTGGCCAAACGCAAGTACAGTTTCTAGGATACACTGTATCACAAGAAGGCATAAAACCACCGCTGCACAAAGTCCAAGCCATCACGGAGTACCCGAAGAACATAGAAGAACTCAGGCGTTTTCTCGGAATGTTAAACTTTTACCGTGAACATATTCCGAACGCCGCAGCCATACAAGCACCATTAAACTCGTACCTACACAATACGAAAAAACGCGACAAGACCACCATCGAATGGAATACCGAAGCGGAGGAAGCATTTATAGACTGCAAAACAAGCATTATAAACGCTGCCTTACTCGCACACCCATCCCACGATGCGACACTCGCGTTATTTTGCGACGCTTCCGATAACCGCAGCCGGTGCCGTGCTACAACAACATTACAACGACCAATGGCAACCATTAGGATACTTCTCAAAGAAATTTTCAACCGCGCAGAAGAAATACTCGACCTACGACAGAGAGCTACTAGCTATCTACATGGCAGTCAAGCATTTCAGAAAAACATTTGAAGGCCGCCAACCCATTATTTTCACCGACCAAAAGCCGCTTACCTACGCTATTTCTAAAACGCAAACGGCAAACGAAACGCCGCGACGGACTCGCCAATGTCTTTTCATAAGCGAATTCACCACAGACATACGACACATAAGTGGCAAAGAAAATGTAGTCGCCGACGCACTCAGCCGCATAGAAACAATATCGTGCCCGGAAATAATAACCTACGCAGATATAGCCAACGCGCAAGAGCGAGACAGCAACATATCGCAACTAGCATCTCAAAACTCAAGCAACATCTCAATCAAGAAAATAACTATCCCTGACACTGATCTCGACCTATATTGTGAAACGTCTACGCCCTACGTTCGTCCGTATATACCTACAGAACATAGATGGCAAGTTTTCAACATTATTCACAACGTGAGTCATCCCGGCACCCGTACTACACGCATGCTCGTCGCAAAGAAGTACTTTTGGCCATCAATGAACGCAGACATCGGCAAATGGACAAAAGCGTGCATTCCATGTCAAAAGAGCAAGATACAACGTCATACAGTTTCACCTATTTCATCATTCCCGCCAGATTCCGAAATTTGCATGTCGATATCGTTGGCCCATTATCTACTGCAGAAAACGGCCAACGTTATGTAATCACGATGATAGACAGAGCGACCCGATGGCCCGAAGCAATACCTACGGACGACATTACAGCAGACACAGTAGCGAAAGTCGTCTACGAACACTGGATCACACGCTTCGGCTGCCCAGAAACCCTTACAAGTGACCAAGGTCGACAATTCGAGAGTCAGCTGTTCACCAACCTAATGAAAGAAATGGGAATAGCGAAAACACGTACAACGCCCTATCACCCACAGGCAAACGGAATAGTCGAACGTTGGCACCGCTCACTCAAGAACGCATTACGCGCAAGACTCGTCGCCGCTTCAACTAAGTGGACAGATGAACTACCTACAGTTCTATTAGGCTTACGAGCAGCCTTACGCACAGACACGGCAGTCAGCGCAGCCGAACTTACCTACGGTTACCATTTGCGATTGCCAGGCGAATTTTTTACCGCAAGTACTAACATACCTACTGCGATGGATTATACCTACGTCGAAAGATTGCGCGACACCATTCAAGCAAACAAGCCGACTGCAGATTTTTCACACCATAGCAACAATAAACATATGTTTGTGCATAAAGACCTAAGTACATGCACGCACGTGTTTATCAGAACAGATGCCGTGAAAAAGCCACTACAGCCACCATATGAAGGTCCCTACCAAGTCATGGATCGGAACAGCAAAGTTTTTACCATCAAGCTACCTCACCGTGAAGCAAACATATCCATAGACCGGTTGAAGCCCGCATACGTTTTACAAGAACAAGAACTCAACTTCGACGTACCCATACAGAAAACAGTTACCATTTTACCACCAACACCGTTACCAAGCCGCAGCAAGACGACACAACCGGCAGATAAGCGAACCACATCCGGCCGAGTCGTCAAGCCACCTGTACGCTTCGCTTGAGGGGGAGCACTGTAGCCGCACACTCACAATAACAAGCACAGAAGATGTAAAGCAAATCCATTTAATAGAATGTCAGACGGAAGCCTTTTCGATATGAAACAGGGACATAGCTCTGAAAAGAGCTGCCATAATGAAATAAGGATAGATCGATATTAAACAGGAACATAGCACTGAAAAGGGCTGTCGTAATGAAATAGGAATGGAGCTCATCTCATCTCATCAAACAGCATCTTCATTCTTCGCCACCATTCTCAGCTGCGTGTACACATCACTCGTAACAGCGCCACGTTATCGCCATCGCCGCACGCCGCACGCCACGAAACTTCACTGCGTCCGCTCCGTGGTCTGTCGGCCGTCGAAATGGCCGAGCGCAACGAACGTCGCCAGTTTTGTCGCGTGCGTGTTTCCCCGCCCGCACTTCCCCGCGTCGCGAAGCCCCGCGCCGCGTGTTCCCCGCACCGCGTTGCATAGCGACCGCGGGTGAATGAGACACCCGTTGTTCCTCTCTCTTTTGCGTAAGTGACTAAGTTGAGCAACCTATGTTTGTAAATATAATAATTGTAATATATATGATCACTAACTAAAATAAAATATCCATTCTACGACTGACCATCCTGAGTATAATTTCTCTCCAAGCTTCGCTTCAACCCCACTCGCTAAACATTCATAAAATACTTAAATACATACTTATTATAATAGAAAACACCCAGACCCGAGACAATTTAGAAAACAATAATTTCTAAATTTACCCGACCGGGAATCGAACCCGGGACCTCAGAGATGGCGCACAATGAAAACCGGTGTACAAACCACTCGACCAAGGAGGTCGTCGAGATTGTTGAACGTATGAAACTCCTTTTCGTCATAGACTCATTATGCTGTGTATCGCATAGCTGATGATTAGTTTCAATCAAGAACTTTATGACAGCTTGGTCTCTATGTTCCAATGAAAGCAACTTGGTCAGAGAGCCTCCATTGTAGGCCTTAAATGGCAGCCGCCAGTTGCACTTACTTATATTCTAACGCTTTGTCTTTCTTGATTAGCGTTTAAGCTGCCAGATAAAACTGCTCTTATATCTGGCCCTAGCTTTTTCTCTTAGGGCTTTGTCCCAAAAGATTCAGTATCACTTCGTCAAGTTCTGGACGAACAGTCACAACATTTGGAGACGGTTCTACTTGCATCGAGTGAATGGAAGTGGCTTCGGCTTCTTGCGTAGCTGAAGTAGACGGGCCTGGTCCAGGCTCCTCTAAGAGAATCAGTCCCCAGTCCGCCTTAGGCTATATTTTGTTTACGCCTTATTAAACAAGGTCGAATATTCACTTTGGTACGTCGCTAGAACGTTATTTTATTCACCTAAGGTGAAAATTTATTTAATCCACAATCGTTTTTATACATAAAGTATAAAAAGTGAAGAAAACATTCCTTCTGAATGTGCATATTACTAATTAAAGTAACGGTTTTAAACAACATCCCTTTTAGATGTTCACAACACAAATTAAATTATTTTAATTCTTATCTTGTCAAAATACGGTAATAGTCCTTTTAAACTATACACACTATTTTCAGATAAAGAAACATTCCTTTTGAATGTGCACATCACTAATTAAAGTAACGGTTTTAAATAACGTGAAAGTAACATCCCTTTTAGATGTACACAACACAAATTAAAATTATTTTAATTCTTATCTTGTCAAAATATGGTAATAGTCCTTTTAAACTATACACACTATTTTCGGATAAGGAAACATTCCTTTTGAATGTGCACATCACTAATTAAAGTAACGGTTTAAAATAACGTTAAGGCAACATCCGTTTTAGATGTACACAACACAAATTAAAATTATTTTAATTCTTATCTTGGCAAAATACGGCAATAGTCCTTTTAAACTATACACACACACTATTTTCAGATAAGTATAGTAGCACACCTTTCTTTTAGGTGTACAATAGTTGTAAACAATTATTGTTAATTTAAAAAATACGGTACTAGTCCTTACAGCTACACATACTATTTTTTATATAAATAAGTATAACGGTAGCACTCCCATGATAATGCACACAATTAATTATCTTATTTGTTTCGTTTTGATTAAGTAACACACTGAATTACCTTCAGATCGTAACGATACAGGCTGCGGCGGCGGCGAGTCCCACGCCGACAAACTGCTGCTTTCTATGCCCAAACGTTTTTCTTTCTTTCTCATTTTCTTTCATTAAAATAATCACTATCGTCGCTATAAACTCGTTTAGGCATCGTAACACTACAAAAGCTACATGAGTATATTAAAGAGGAAAAATCGTGGTGATTGGCGAAGCACAAAAACGCGAATGAGCGGTCGTACAATCTAGGCGCAGAGGAAAGTGACCACTACCCTACAAAAAATTGTTTTTTTTTTGCTTTTAACTTAGTGGATGAAAGGCGACACGATACGTGTTACTACAAATGTTACCTAATCTCAAAGGACGAAACAACGAATGTATAATATCATTGCTATCGTACATTTTAGCTAAACCTTTATAAAATTATCGTTGAAATATATAAAATAAGTACTTTACATTACATGTTCATTGTCGTAGTTTCCCGAAAAAATGAAGATTTGCTAAAAATGACCGGCGACGCTAAGAATAATCCACAGACATAATGTCTGTGGAATAATCAAAACCTCAGTTTTATCCAGCCGCTATTTCAAAACAGGAGACTTCAATTCAACTCTACTCATTCTCGTGCGACATTAAAAACCAACGCTGTCCTATCAATAGTTAAAGTAGGTAACTGTTTTGATTTTTTAAAATTATAATAGCGAGAGCTCATGTCGATTTTCTAACGCTCGATCGTAACCTCGCACCACAGACATATGCTTCTTATTATATGTCTGTGGCTCGCACTCACTACTGTTGTAGAAATATGAAGTAGTTTCAATTATAATGAAAGTTGTCTTTGGTTCTATTTATGGGTTTTAGAATTAAACAAGAGAACGTGTTTTTTACACAGGAGAGAAAGTCGGGAATATATTTGAGTGATAGTGGTTGTGACGGCCTAAAATAAATGTTTTTATGATAACTGGATTTAATATGTTTTAGTGATTTGTTGAGTGAATGTGAAAATATAAGAAATATATTTTAATAGTTTAAACATGGATGATTTTAATTACGCCCCTATTAATTTTCAATTTCAATCCAAATAAAAGGTCATAGGCCGGCAAGAGAAGAAGAAAAATGTGTATGAAATGAATTTCGTTGGGAACTGAAGAGGTACCTAACAAAACAAGGATGAAGAGGAAGATGGGAAGATGGGAACACTATTGAAGAAAATTGTAACTTTGAGAGGGGAAATGAAGAGAGGAGGAGTGATGCTGTTAGGCGCAGTGGAAATGGAACTAGCGGAATTAGAACTAGCGGAAATGGAATTGGTGGTGAAGGTGGTGATGAAGCTGTTGGAAATAATGAGCGTTGAAGATGTTGGAAATAATGAGCGTTGAAGATGTTGGAAATAATGAGAGTTTTGAAGATATTGAGTTGGTGTTGGAGGTAAAGAGAGTTTTTGAAGATATTGAGTTGGTGTTGGAAATAATGAGAGTTTGAAGATATTGAGTTGGCGTTGGAAAGAATGAGAGTTTTGAAAATATTGAGTTGGGGTTGGAAATAATGAGAGTTTGATGATATTGAGTTGGTGTTGGAAATAAGAGTTTTGAAAATATTGAGTTGGCGTTGGAAATAATGAGAGTTTTGAAGATATTGAGTTGGTGTTGGAAGTAAAGAGAGTTTTTGAGATGTTGAGTTGGTGTTGGAAATAATGAGAGTTTTGAAGATATTGAGTGGAATATAGATTTAGGTTTTAACGAGAGGTATTTAAGAGCTTATAATTTAAACTAAGAGGGGATGTTGTAGAAATATGAAGTATGAAGTAATATAAATATGAAGTATATATATTTTAATTATAATGAAAGTTGTCCTTGGTTCTATTTATGGGTTTTAAAAAAGGGAATGTTTTGAATCTCTTGACTTTAGAATAAAACAAGAGAACGTGTTTTTTACACAGGCGAGAAAGTCGGGAATATATTTGAGTGTTAGTGGTTGTAACGGCTTCTATCGTTAAGGACTTGGGTATATTTTTCGATGAACATCTTACCTTTCGTCCTCATTATGATCACATCGTGAAGAAAAGTCGTAAACTTTTAGGATTCATAATAAGGACAACCAAAGATTTTAAGAAGCCTCGCAGTATTCTATGCCTATTTTTCAGTTTGGTAAGAAGCGTCTTGGAGTACTGCTGCCCTGTCTGGTCCCCATTTTACAGTGTACATGTGGATAACATAGAGAAATTGCAGAGGAGTTGTTTGAAGTACATAACACAGAAGTATTATCCTGGTCGTTCACTTGAGGACTACAATAACAAACTATTAAAGTTTGGTTTGATCTCTTTGAATTCTCGTCGCGTAAGATATGATTTGCTATGTCTCCACAAAATAGTTCACTCAACTATCGATGCCCCGGATTTGCTCTCTTCGCTCAACTTGAACACCCGGTATAAATCGCGTCACCCAAACACGTTCACTATACAAGTGTATAAAAACAATACTTCATTTTACAACCCCGTAGTAAGAATGTGCCGGACATATAATGATGCAATTCGTGGTGGCAGATGCATAGATGTATTCAACTCCAGTTTCTCCCAATATAAGAAGTCTGTATCAGATATCTTTATCTCAGGGGTAACCTCGACTCCTGTAGATAGTGTTGTTCCGAAGTTAGCATATGATCAAGGCCTTCAAATTAACTCTGCTTAGTGGCTATTGTTTTTGTTTATTTTTCATTTACTGCTTCTAATATTATTCTAATTACTTAATTTTGATATTTGTTCTGAATGTTAATTATGTAATTGTTTTAATTGATTATTTTTGGTATTTATTTTGAATGTTAATCTATTGAATTTTATTGTTTTAATTGATTCTTTCTGTTCTATTGTTTGTAATTGTTTTACTTTAACGTGGCATAATTGGTAGTACTCGAATCATGCTGTGTGTTAGCGACTGCCTGCAGCACGGCCTCCTTGCCATACCGGCAGGTTTATTGTTCCTTTTATAAACTTTACTTTTGATACCATTGTCATATTTTCCAGTTGTCATTGTTCCTATTGCCTTTGTACTTTGTGCTGTAATTTTTGCCAATTAAATTGTGATAAACGTGTTCAATACTTGTTTCCATCATCTCCACATTTTTATACAGTCCACTGCTCATCGCCACTCGTTATCATTGGTCCTTTTTCGCCCTAAAAAACCATCCATCTTCCACAAAAATTTTCAAACCTTACGACGTAAGTAAACATTTTAAATTTTCATTTTTTTTTAAACATCTCATTATATCATTATCTCATTAGTTCGCATTCACTATGGTGGAAACACGTAGTCAAGCACAATCAAGGGCAAACGCGGACATAGCGGCTACGGAAACCGAGCGGACGCAGCCCGAATGCAATGAGCATTCACCGGGCGGCGTCCGGCCAGTTTCAGCCGCAAAAACGACAAAAACATCGTCACAAGCCAGCTCGACCACACAACAGGCGGGCACCGATCTTAGCGGCGAGAGACGAATCCTCCCCGCGGATCCACCAAGTGATCGTTCTAGCTGGCTTGACGGAACAAATGCCAATGCAAATACTAAAAGTGTTCACAGTCATCAATCTCACGCGTACAGCGTACGAACATACTCCTCGCGTTCCTCGGCTACCATCCGCGCTCAAAAACTAGCCATCGAAGCCAAGGCTACCAGACGTCGAGTAAAACGTGAGCGCGAGTTGGCAGAACGCGAGCACGAGTTGGCAGAACGCGAGCACGAGTTGGCGTTGGAGATAGCACGACTGGAGTGTGAAGCGGAACAAGCGGAGTTGCAGGCAAAACTTGCCGCACTGGACGCTTCAGATAAGTGTACTAAATCTCATATGTCACGCGCTTCCAGACGTAGTACCGATATACGTACAGAAACATGGGTCTACGAACAAAATGCAACCATGGCAAAAGTAGCTCACATGGACATGCCTGGCGAGGCACAGACCGTTACCCTGGGTAACCTCAGGGACATCCTTTACAGCCGGCTGCGCTCACCAACACTGCACGATTCAGAGCACCCGACGCCAACCATGCAGTACTCTCGAGACCCGCACGTGCCGTCGGCAAAACCGCTACGCAACTAAAGCGAACTACCGAAAGCCCCTCCTCCGCCGACCCAATTTCTAAGCTCGCCAAAGCTATCAACTCTCTTTTTGGCCGACATATAAATCCTGACCTCGTCACCTTTGCAGGCGACGCCGGGCAATGGATGGCTTTTAAAAGCAGTTACGAGAGAACTAAATCGAATTTTTCCCCTTCAGAAAACCTAGATCGGCTTAACAATGCGATTCGCGGTCAAGCCTACCAGTCCGTAGCGTCGCTGCTGTGGACTTCCGGCGAGCCCGACATCGTCGTGACCCGTTTAGAACAAACGTACGCGCGCCCAGAGCTCCTAGTGGCGCGCGAGATCACCGAGTTGCGCAGCAGCCCAAAGCTAAGTTCTCCTGAAGACTTAAATCATTTAGCAAACAAACTTAGTAATTTCGTTACTACTCTCAAGCTACTTAATCAGCACGAGCATTTGGCATCGCTGGACCTTTTTAATTGCATCCTGGTCAAACTGAGGGAGCACACCAGAGACCGTTTTACAGATTTCGCGTCCATCCATGCACCGGAGGTACAAAGCATTACAAAATTAGAACTGATGTCACATTTCCTCCTAGTCGAGGCGGACAAGCAACTAAAATATAATTTCGTAGCCGACGCTACATCTAAACCACAACATTCAGCGCAAATCATGAGACCACAAGTGAAAAAGGAATTCGTGCACGCTACAAGACCTGGCGACAAAGCACACGAACGGTGCACGTATTGCGAACAGGGGCCTCATGACATAAAATCTTGCAAAGCGTTCCTAACCCTAACCGTTGATGACAGATGGCGTTGGGTTAGAGAAAATAGAGTATGCTATCGCTGTCTAAAGTCATTCCCGCATACATGAAACAGCTGTCGCGCAAAACGCTGCGGAGTCGATGGTTGCTCAAGATTCCACAGCGCACTCCTCCACGGCACAGCGACAACCACAACCATAACCAGCGGCACTTGCGGTGGCCAATGCTACGATACCCAGGCGTCCCCCGTCAGCTCAATTGTCACCGTCCCAAACAACGAAATCGAACCCGTAAAAATTTCGAACACGTCTGAACTATTAATCAATGCCACAGGGTCAACGACACAAACGTCGACGCGTCCACACGGCCTTCTGAAAGTGATCCCGATCATACTCGAAGGCCCCGACGGCGAGTTCGAGACGACGGCGCTGCTCGACGAGGGCAGTACAGCGACGCTTATCGACGGCGAAGTAGCAGCGCGCATCGGCGCGACATTCGCTAACCGAGAGCGCCTCCGCATTGAGGGCGTCAGTGGTATGACTAAGGAAGTTGAAGTAGGTTATGTAAATTTTCACATTCGAGGACGTAACCAACACGACCGTTATTTAGTAAAGCACGCACGAGCTATCTGTCCCTTAGCGATACGCACCCAGAACCCAGAAATCGTCAACTTAACAAGTTACCGACACCTGTCAGACTTATCCGACGAACTCTCACATGCCGGCGTCGCCCCTACTGTTCTCATCGGCGCGCCTGACTGGCATCTATCACTGAGTCGCGAAGTTCGGTGTGGAAAGAAAAACGAACCCGTTGCCTCCCGAACTCTGCTAGGATGGGTACTTCACGGTGCACTTTCCGTTTCGTCCGTGCCACTTGAATTCGTTAACCACATCTCAGAAGACCTAGACGAACTTATTAAGCGTCAATACGACATCGACGCCTTAGGGATAACTAAAAACACCCCTCGCCAAAACGACGACGACAAGCGAGCCATAGACGCCATCGAAGCCTCAGCACGCCGGCTCGATGACGGTCGTTTCGAAGTAGGTCTACCTTGGAAGAAGGACCTACCGAAAGTTATTCCCGATAGCTACACCCAAGCATTATCGCGGTTTAAGGCTCTCGAACGTCAAATGTCAAAGGATCAGTCGTTCGCCCAAGCTTTCCAACAGTTCATAGATGGCATCATAAGTAAAGGCTACGCCGAAGAGTGCAACCCGAAGACCTACCACCAACGCCTCCCATCGAACAGTTCATACACTAATGCAGACGGCTCTATTCGTTGGTACTTGCCCATCTTTGGAGTTTTTCACCCACAGAAAAGGAAACTTAGAGCCGTCCACGACGCAGCTGCCCTAACAAAAGGCGTAAGCCTCAATAGCTTACTCTTGCAAGGACCTGACCTACTACGCTTTTTACTAGATATTCTATTTCGCTTTAGAGAAGGCGCAGTGGCCCTAAACGGGGACATCAGAGAGATGTTCCCACAAATCAAGATCGCACCCAGGGATAGAGACGCTCAACGCTTCCTCTGGCGTGGCAAGGACGGCGAAATAAAAGAGTACCGTATGTCATCTATGATTTTTGGCGCCGTGTCAAGCCCGTTCATCGCGCTTCACATTAAAAACAAAAACGCAGAAACGTTAAAAAACGTCTACCCCGCGGCCTGCAAGGCAGTCGTCGAAGACCACTACATGGATGACTACCTCGGTAGCCACCCTAGCGCCACGAAAGCCGCCCAGATAGCCGCGGACCTAATCACGGTACACAGCTCCTGTGGTTTCGAAATGCGCTCATGGACATCCAACCACCCGGAAGCGCTTTCACTTGTCCCGAAGGAATTAAGAAGCGATAGTGACTCTGACGTCTATCTACTACCAAGCGCAGAAGTCGGCGTCCTAGGAGTCAAATGGAACCCACGTCAGGATTCACTAGGATTCCGCGCCGTATCTGAATTTGTAACCGAAACCTTAACCAAACGCACCTTGTTGTCAAATGTTATGAAATATACGACCCACTTGGTTTTCTAATGCCTGTTACCATCTGGGGCCGCATCTTGATACAGAAACTTTGGCGGGCAGGCATCGACTGGGACGCGCCGCTACCGTCGGCGTACGATAGCGAATGTGACGACTGGCTAGCGCAGCTACGAATCGCGGCTAACATTAAAATCCCACGTTGGTATATGAATCGGTCAGATGAGGTAGACGTTCAGCTACACGTTGTTGCCGACGCCGGCAAACAAGCCTACGCGTGCGTCGCGTACTGGCGATTTAGTTACTGTGACGATACCACGTCCACAACTCTCATCGGCAGCAAAGCTCGCGTCTCGCCGCTAAAACCCGTCTCAATTCCTCGCCTGGAGCTGCAAGCCGCGCTCATGGCCTCACGTCTCGCGCAATCAATTTTACAAGCCCACCGTATTAAACCCTCCGCAACCACTTTTTGGACAGACTCAACCACCGTCCTTAAGTGGATCCGGAGTGACGCTCGCGCATTTAAACCGTTCGTGGCGCACAAATTGGGAGAGATACTAGACACAACAAACCCTTCCAACTGGAGATGGATTCCGACCTCTCTCAACGTCGCTGACGACGCTACCAAGCCTAAGAAAGTGAACCTTTCGCCGTCTCATCGGTGGTTTGTCGGTCCGCCATTTCTTTCACAGCCGCCGCACGCTTGGCCGACTGAGCAGATCGGTAGCGTGGAGGAGATCTCACCAGACCCAGAGTTGAAATCGGAACTGGTGGGGATGCTCCTCGACGCACCATTATCAAACCCGGTACCTAATGCTACACGTTTTAGCTCCTGGCTGCGTTTAATACGTGCCATCGCCCGTTTCCTACAGGGCGCGCGTTTTTTCCGGTTCAAACTTTCTCGGCCAACGCAACCAAATTCAAAGTTGTATTTAGACGGCACCACATCGCCTCTCCAACTTCACGCGTCAGACATGCTAGAGGCAGAGAAGATGATCCTAAGAAATTCTCAACAAGAAAGCTTTCCAGTGGAAATAAGATCATTGAGATCTTTGCAACCCGTTTCGAAGAACAGTCGAATCCTCAAACTGGCACCGAAGATCTACGCAGATGGACTCATGCGCATGGACACGCGCATAGAAGCAGTACCAGGAGTCAGTATAAGCACGAAAGCACCAATAATCCTAGACGGCCGTCATCATGCGGTACGACTACTGATTCTGAATGAACACATTCGAGCATCACATTGTCTTAACGAGCTCGTCCTTAACGAATTGCGACAGAGATATTGGATCCTTAAAGCGAGAAGCACAATCCGTGGCGTAGCTAACTCCTGTACGCAGTGTCGACGATGGAAATTTCGAACCCCGCAACCGCAGACTGGCGACCTACCCCCGGAAAGACTCGATCACCACAAACGGCCTTTTACGCACGTAGGCCTCGACTATTTTGGCCCAATCACCATTACTATTTACAGACGCCAAGAGAAACGCTACGTAGCCTTATACACATGTCTAGTAACGCGAGCCGTACACCTCGAAGTAGTCACATCACTCTCGACTGATGCCGCCATTATGAGTCTGAGGCGTTTCATCGCGCGAAGAGGGTCACCCTCAACAATATTTTCCGACAACGGGACAAACTTTGTCGGAGCCTCCCGGGAGTTGCGGTGTCTTCATGAGGACCCAGTCAGAGAATACGCCACAAACAGAAACATTGAATGGCGATTCATCCCACCAGCCTCCCCGTTTATGGGCGGTGCATGGGAAAGGTTAATAAGGACGATAAAAACGAGTCTAAGAGCCTGTCTCAAAGAAAAGCAACTAAAAGAAGACGTGCTAACGACTCTCCTTCTGGAAGCTGAGGCAATCGTAAATTCGAGACCGCTTACATATATACCGTCTTCTCCAGACACACCAGAAGCATTGACCCCTTTCCACTTTATTTTGGGCTCCTCGTCGGTCGTGCCTTGGACCTGCTCATTAACTAATGCTGACCTAACTAGAAGATCCGACTGGAGAAAAAGTTTACGACTTGCCGATCAATTTTGGACGCGATGGCTGCGAGAGTACCTGCCCACGCTCAGACCTCGAGGTCCAACCAGCCACGCGACGAATCTTGGCGAGGGAGATGTGGTGTTAGTCGCCGACTCTACCCTCCCTCGTGGCTTATGGCCTCTGGGGAGGATAGTGAAGGTTTACCATGGGCCTGACGGAGCGGTCCGCGTGGCAGACGTGCTTACCCGAGGCGGCACACTACGTCGACCGGCCCGTAAGCTCATTTTGATGGAAGTCGCGACTCAGCCAGCCGCTACCAGTGGTTAGTGTGCCACTGGGGCTCCGGTATGTTAGCGACTGCCTGCAGCACGGCCTCCTTGCCATACCGGCAGGTTTATTGTTCCTTTTATAAACTTTACTTTTGATACCATTGTCATATTTTCCAGTTGTCATTGTTCCTATTGCCTTTGTACTTTGTGCTGTAATTTTTGCCAATTAAATTGTGATAAACGTGTTCAATACTTGTTTCCATCATCTCCACATTTTTATACAGTCCACTGCTCATCGCCACTCGTTATCACTGTGTATGCAATTTATGGATTACAGTCTAGTCTTTTTTAATTACAATAAATTACACAGCCATGAAAATTTAACAATATAGTTAAATTTTCATGGCTGTGTAATTGACTGTTATCTGTCTGCGTACCTAATTTAAATAAATAAATAAATAAATATAAAATGTTTTTATGATAACTGGATTTAATGTGTTTTATAATGAATTGTTGAGTAAATGTGAAAATATAAGAAATATATTTTAATAGTTTAAATTAAGCCCATTTTAATTTCAATCCTTCTAAGAACTACGACCAACATGTTCCGATCAAAAGTGACCTTTGTGACGTTAGCGTAGAGTCGAGTTTAGAAAATGCGGATTTGATACTCACTTTTGAACCAATTTTGTGTGTGTCGAAGTGTGAGATCGATCGTCACTCGATCTTACGATTAAGCGTTAGAGAATCGCACTCCTGCTTATTTTTATTTAGATGTAATTAAGTTTGAATGTTCATTGTATAATTTAACGACATCCTTTTTTGTAAATGTCGTTTCTTGTATATGAAGCTGTGGAGTTTCTTGCATAACAAACTCTTCTTCACTGCTAAAAGAAGCCCTGAAATGATTATTGACAAATAGATAATTGGACGATTAAAAAGTATTTTTAAAAAGACTTTTGAGTAAATAAATGTTGTTTTCACAAAATATGTCCAACCCTATTCCATAACATATTCAATTATGTTGTGTGCGGTTAGACCACCAGTCTAAGACCTAGAGGTACCATATTCGATTCCTAGTGGGAGGTACATGTACACGGTTTGGTATGTAGGATGTAAATTCAAAAAGGTTTCATGAGACAATAAAGCGTTGAAGAAATTCGAGATGTCTAACCAATACCGCAGTGGTGGAGTGGTCAACGCAGCCGCCTGGATTCCGTAAGACGTGGGTTCGATTCCCACGCCACCTGAGGCAGTTAACTTTTTTCAATTTTCAGTATCTAAATATATAAACTATTTTAATTAATAAGTATTTTTGTTATATTTGAACCCAGTAAATCCAGTATCACAGGACCTCAGTAACGTAAAATGTCTCTTATATGTCCATGGTAAATAAAAATTGATTGTCAGCTCTTTTTTAAGTGACAAAGGGCCTCTAAATTTAACGGTCTCACTCGGCTCGCTATTGGTTAGTGCACAGTCCTGTTGTATATTACGTCCATGGCTCTTTGTCATTTACCAGACAAAAATTAAAAAAATAATACTTTTTACCCTAGGGCAAGAAAAGCTATTTTTCCTCGCTCTGGAACGCTAAAATGACGGTCTTTTTGAGCAAGAGGAGAGAAATAGTAGATCTAAACAATTTATCTGTATTAAATCAACGAAAATAGCATGAGTATTCGAATAGAAAATAATTATTATTTATACGTAAACAGCTTATTGCCAAATTAAATGTACAAAATAACAATATTCCATTTTCTGTTTAATATTATGGGCATATTTTGTGAATAATTTTCAAGTAAACAGTGATGTTTTGAGAGCGCGCGAGAATTTTGTCGAAAACCACCGAAGCACACAGAAGCAACGACAATTACAAAAAAAAATCTCCTAAAAATATTACAACTATAGCATCATTATTCTGAGGCAGGCCTATTCCCTAACTCGACTGACATTAATTAGAGCGATGAACACCCAAGGAAATAGCAGTGTACGACGAATTTTGTGGGGTGGTGATACTTTAACACCTTGAGCACCGTAAAACCAGACACAATGGGCGATTTTCTGACAGTTCAAATTAAAAAGTAAAAATTAGTTCAAAAACACTCGATAGACGTCGTTTTACGAAAGCCGGCTACCAGCCGTACCTACCTAAGGGCTGGAATAAATTCTACACTTTTACTTGTCTACCAAAAGAATAAAAAAATAGTAAGTACTTACCTATTTATATTCAGGACATCCAGAACCTATTTCTATTTTGGAATAGAATAAATATTACGCAACCATAAACGTGCTCTTCATGAACTCGCCTTTTACTAAGCGCCATACTAATCTATGCTAAGCGCCATCTATGAAGTCATTTACGAACCAATTTCTTTTTTTTGATCTCGGAAAATCACCCATTGAAAATCAATTGTTTCGTAACCGCCGGCGGTCTTAAGATACTTGACCTATCTATCAGTTGAGTTAGCGAATTGTTTAGGGTAGCTAGGCGAGCACCGATCATTGTGTCCCACGATGGTTGGATTGCGCAGGAGGATACATCCTTCTTGAGGAGGTCCTCCTTAATATTCTATTGGGCATAAACTTATCGTTAGTACTTTTTTATTCAAAAGACGCGACGTCCATTTATCTAAAATATCTCAGTTGGTCGTCCTATTATATCAACTAGGTACTGCGGAGATCTTTCGATAACCGGTTCTGTCATCAGGCCCTTAATTCTAATTATCTTTCAGTCAATTACCTAATATCCTTATAATATTAGGTAGGTACAAAATTTATCTACAATATCCTCACACTATAGTTCTAGACCTTTTTAAATACATACAATTATAATAATAATGCATTTTTGCACGTTTTGTCTTTTTCTGAACTCCCTGGTCCGTTTTTTGCTGTATTTTAACATTTTAGATTAAAATAATCATCCCATGGGCTGTTGTCTATGTGGGAAGGCCTGTGCCCAGCAGTGGGACGCCTATAGGCTGATGAAGATGAGAATAAAAAACGAAACTTTTTATGTATATTATGGCAGAGGAGATTAAATAAAGGCCCAATTCTTAAACACATTATATTTTATTTATGTATTATAAATATGGTGGGTACAATAGTTAGTAACTTATTAATGTTAGTAATATTATAGTAATATTGATTAAAATGTTTTTGTTAAAGTATAGCACTTGCTAATATGTATGTTGAGCGTCGCGCACCAGACACAATTGAATTTTAATTATCTTTTCCGATAGTCGGCAACACTTCGCTCGACTCGAGAGGTTAAATGTTAAAGCATAAATAAAAACATACAAGTAAAACACATCAACAAATTGCCAGTAAAGTTTAAAACATAATAAATAGTGACTAAAACAACATCTTGTGGTACAAAATAATAGTTTAGGACAATAGAGGTCAGTTCGCAGCCTTAACTCTTAGTTAAGAGGCTTCAAGTTAGAGCCGAGCGAACATAAAGCGCGCGGCCGTCCACGACAGCGCACGCGCACGGGACTAACGCAGTGACGCAACACCACGACCGGCGCGGCAACTTATCAACTAAAGCCATAAGCCACAGACGATTACGAAATTCGTCAATCCTTTTCTGAGACCTTCAGTCGACATCAATGCCGACGCGAGCCTTTACTGTTGGGACACTCTTGTGTTGAATATGTGTTATGGTGATTCAATTTGAATGTAACGGTGCATATTGTACATAATGATTAGGCCCGAAGCTTTGGTCGTTGTCTTGGTGGTGCTGCTTTCGCTGTTATCGGCTTCCGGTGAGCATCATTGTTTTTTAACGTGAACAGTAAATAAGTTTAAGCTCTTAATGTAATCGCGTTTAATTTATCTTTAAGGTTTAAAATTTAACTTTTTCTGTGACTAATATTTGTCCTGCTTTATGATTATATTAATTAAAATTAATTATTATATTAATTATGTCAAATGAAGCCCATGTCCATATTTTTCAGCCGATAGACCCGCTGGTCTATTGTATTGCTCTAGGACTCTACGCTAGGTACGTAAGTTTGATTCTCGCTTCGCCTCATCAAAATTATTGCGATTGGAACATTGAGCATTTGATTGACTATTTTTCTTGTACAGACATACGTGAACTAATTTAAAAGACAGCGAAAACGTTGAACAAATGACTATCTCAGGTGGGATTCGAACCCACGTCATTATCATCCCGGGCGGCTGCATTGACAATATCAATATCTACCTTCGACCAGTATTTAGATAATCACAGAGTCATACTTTCTAAATTTTCTGATCGATGTTCAATTGTTTGGAAAAGGTATGAGGAATTTTAATTACCAGATTGTTTTTTTTACAATATAACTTTGGTAAGTTATACTTACTTACATAAACTTATTTTTCATCATATTGATTTTGACAAATTACTATTGTGTGAACAAACTAAGAAAGCATTAAAGGTGAAACTAAGTATATGGGAAAACTAAAATTAATAGGTACAACTAAAATTCGTATTTAAGATAGACAACCTAATTATATTTTGTAGATAAGTAAGGACATATGCATTTATAAATTTAAAAGCATTTAAGTATTATTTTCTTGAAGAGGTAGATTAAAATATAATTCTGACTTAATTTAATGTTGATGGGTATTTAAGTCTGAAGATTGCGAACAAGGTTTGTATCGAGCATAATATGGCCCTTAGGTCATTCACATGACTTTACTTGTATTCTGAAGGATGACTATGCAAGTTAAATACCTACGATCATTTTTGCGTCAAAAGTTGAAGCGACTTTGTGTACCTACCGTATGGAAGCGCTGTAATTCCATTACTTAAATAACTAATAAATATATTATATTGGTAGTACCGATTTGGATGGAAATGGAAAGCTTTGTGTTACCAAAAAACAAAACCAAATTCGATGACAATTGTTTGTAAACAAATTAAGTATATTCACAATTCTTTGTGCAAATATCCATTCGAGTTTTTTCTTTTTCTTGAGAGAGATTTACAAGAAAACAACTACAAATAGTGACTTTCTATTAAAAAAGCAGGAAAACCCGAGTGACACTACTTACTTGATAACATTCTTCATAGAATTTGGCCGTAGCATAGTTTTATAAACAAAACGATCACTACTAATCAGCGCCTCCTGGTGAACTCGGCGAGTTACATTTGTGCCACACTTCGTAATCAAATGGTGAATAAAACTAACTAGCATGCGGAAATCTGAATATATCCATGCCGGCACAAATGTCATCATAATAGCTACGACACATTATTTGTCGATGTACGATGTATGTATGTCTGACAGATGTTAAACTCTCAGAACAATAACTAAAGCATATTGTTCTGAGGTTAAACTACTATGCCCACACACATAAGTTCTTATCATCTAGACGCTAATGTAATCGCTTCTTTCTTCCAGAAAACTTTGCAAGAGTAGATAGAAGTACCGATAGTACGGTCAAGGAAATTCCCGATCGACCATTTTTCGGCGATATTCGCTTGCGCTCCAATCCCACCGCGCCTACGAACCGTAGCGTGCGCGTAGATAGTGTGCCTAGGGTTGCCACATTTTTAGGACAAATAAAGTATTTTTTCATTTTGTTATAACAAAAATAAAGTACCTACATACCTAGCATAAAAAATTGTATTTATCTATTTTTCCTTAAAACGTATTATTTGTTACTCTTTGCGACATAACAAATATTTGTCTTTTATGTAAATAGTTTAACGTAAATATAGTATTTTAGTGTACTTTATTGGTGTCGTAGATTATAATGTACACCTACATGAAAAAGAGGACAATTCTCTATTTTAAAGTACGGGTGGCAACCCTAAGTGTGCCAGCGAATATCACCGAAAAGTGGCCTACCGGGAACTTCCTCGACTGTAGAAATTTTCGGATGAAGCGCGCCGCCCGCCCGGGTGCGTGCCCGTACCAAATAGACGACGCGGTGTGCAAGGGATTTTGTCCTTTAGACTGGTAAAGCGACGGAGTACGCGATAGTACCTATATTCTTTAGAGCACTATTACATCTTGACTGTGATTTTTGCGTAAAATGGCCTGATCTCAGAAACAAAAATACATTAACAATTTTGACTTATTGAATAGTGTAGAATATGCTATTGGCATAGTTCGTAGCGGCCTCGTTTTTTGTAAATTTTGCTTAACTTTTTAACTAAACCCAAATTTGTAGACAAAGATTTTCATAAAATGCGCGAAGGCACTTTTTTGAGCTCCTAGATTGAACTACTGTTCTAAAGAAATGAAATAAAAAATTAGAATGTTATCTCTTACCTATATAGTGGTACTAGCGGCCGCTCGCGGTTTCACCCGCGTGGTTCCCGTTCCCTTAGGAATATCGGGATAAAAAGTATCCTATGTGTTAATCCAGGTTATAAACTATCTGTATGCCGAATTTCATCCAAATCCATTTAGTAGTTTTTACGTGAAAGAGTAACAAACATCCATCCATACTTATAAACATTCGTTTATATTATTAGTAGGATAGGATAGTTCGTAGTGGCCTCCGAATTTTGAAATATAATTGATTTTATATAGAAAAAAAAACTTATTCTAAACCAATAAACTTCGAAAATCGCTTTTAAGTTAACTGTGAATTTCTCCTATCTACGATAATATTATTGAACAAAATTTATACCAGAATAATTGTTACTTCATGAGGAATAAACATTTTATAATGAATTTATTATCCTATTTCGATAAAAACGATAAATACAACTGCAAAATTACTACAAAATGCGAAAATGGGCATTTTATGTAAAAATCACAGTCGAGATGTAACAGACCTCTTAAACTTTAAAGTTCATGCGAACCCTGTACGTTGAAATAAAACGCCTATTAAGTTTAGAAACCCAAGTCATCGATGTAGTATCTCGGTACACCATAGCCAGGGGCGTAGTTATCGCCGTATTTATCTAAAAATCTACAAAAACTTAAATCGTCTAAAGCTACAGATAATACATAATTACGATTGCCGAAAAAACAACCCCCATCCTCCCCTCTACAAATTTTGATACATTGTCTAAGACAAGTTACGCCTCACATAGCTCTGTCAAATAGACACACTGTCCAGTAACATACTTCACATTACATTACTTAAGGTTATAAAACGATCCAGTTGCACAACTACTTGGACATACATCTGTCGTTAAGGTGCCATGTAATTAAAAAACGCTTCCCCACTTCAACTCCATAATTACAGGAAAGACCGCGTCCACCTCTAGGATCTAGATAGTGTTTAGTGCAGTTAAGTAACCATAGTAAGTAAATTGAAGCGCTATTTTGGTATATCATAGCTTTGCCTTACCCTCCTATCTGAGAGGGTTCTTTTTTATTCTTACCTTTTGGGGGTTTTTCTCTCTTTTTCTCATTTTTATCTTCTGCTACATTTCCTATATGCTAGAAATTTTTTGCCCAGTTTCCAACTTCGCAACTTTTGTTATGCCGGTTTACTAACTTGGTGACATAGAAATATTGCAGTCGCTAAAACCTTCCAACCTGCATTGGACCTGTTATTTGCGAATGCCTGAAGCCAGGGGCCTCACCTGGACCCCAATCACGCTAACTACGGACGACATTACCTTTCGTACAAGAATAGTTTGGTTTTAGGTTAGTTTTGTTTGGTTTATGTCAAAAACGGTACGCGATAATGTTTTTGTACGACTATATCATAACTTGATTGTATTACTATAACTTATCGTTAACATTACCAATGTTCAACTTAAGTATTTAGAAATCATTATCGTACACATTTGGTACATTAGTTTAGCGTGATACGAAATGTGCTGAATGTGACAGTTTGGTCGAGGTTTAGTTTTGGTAATAAAGTTGGTACTTAGTATGATTGAGGCCCTGTAAGCGCATCCGATACTTCGTTTGTTATTTCAGACCTTGTTTGTACTCACTCAGTAAACGGATAATTCGATCAACTAAGTACAGTCTGTATACTTTCCACTGAAGGGCAAATTCATTGAAATGAAGTCAGCCCTACAATTTATGGGTAGGTATTGGCTTTATCACAACGCTTGTCAAATGCGGGTTGGTGATCACAAACTCGGGCTATGCATCGAAAAATGTGTCAAACACACTTTGTCCGTCCTGGAAATTGAACTTGCAACCTCCAGATATTGAGCCGAGCGCTTGACCAACCGCCTCCTGAGGCGATCAACAAAGTGTTACTAAAGAAATTACTAAGTATTAAAGATGTCGAAACGTTGAAAAGAATGTCTACCTCAGGCGGGAATCGAACCCGCGTCCTCCGCAAGGTATTGGTTTTTACAACGACGAAATTTTACAACGCTTTTGACTTTGACTTTGCCGCCCGGATTGCGGAGGACGCGGATTTGATTCCTGCCTGAGTGTTTTAAACGCAAATAATCAAATATAACGAATACTAAGTACTTAGGTATTATAAACAAAATAGTTAACGTATTTGTAAAAGCAGGTGATCTGAGGCGATCAACTAAGTGTATTAAAAAAAATTACCAAGTATAATAAAAAAAAGTTAATGTATTTGTAAACGCAGGTGGTTCCGAAGAGCGCGGCCGCGTAAAACGCCTCCGCGCGGACAGCACGCCCGTGGCGCGCGAGCCTGCGCAGGCGCTGGACGCGCCGGAGCCGGAGAACGCGCCTGTTCTGCCGTCCTTCCTCAGCCCCTCTGTCAAGGAGTACCTGGAGCTGGGCATGGCTATACCTGGTGAGATAATTATTATTAATATTCAAACATAGCATACTTAGATTCACAACTATTATCCACAAGGGTTAGTCGGAGACCAGGTAATGAGGACCGCAAAAGCGTGACAGGTGGTGAACCCATCGCCGCTCTATGTTGTTTGATGTATGTCCAGCCGGCCTAGCATGCGCAACACGAGAACTCTTCTTGACCCGTTTTCTCGGGTTTTGTTCATTTATCTCTAACAAGCGGCCGCTCGCGGTTTCACCCGTTTTTTGTGGGAATATCGAGATAAAAAGTATCCTATGTGTTAATCCAGGTTATAAACTATCTGTATGCCGAATTTCATCCAAAGCCATTCAGTAGTTTTTACGTGAAAGAGTAACAAACATCCATCTATACGTTCCCGTGGGAATATCGGGATAAAAAGTATCCTATGTGTTAATCCAGGTTATAAACTATCTGTGTGCCGAATTTCATCCAAATCCATTTAGTAGTTTTTACGTGAAAGAGTAACAAATATCCATACATTCTTACAAACTTTCGTGTTTATAATATTAGTAGGATGTCTATCGACACTAAAGACGTAGTACTATTATTTATTCTGTGACTAAAGACACATGGATACGCTTAGAACTCTACATAATATGTCAAAATTAGACTTAATAGTAGTTTTTGCATAAACTGTAATATTTTTGACTACAAACCTTAACATGACAACTTAAAATGATTTGTCGTCGTCTCTCGTCTGCGACATATCTCGTGTTGCGCATGCTAGGCCTACAGTCTCTAGTCTCTTAGTCGCGCGAGAATGCGCAGGCACTGGACCCGCCGGAACCGGACAACGCACCGGTGCTGCCGTCATACCCCAGATCCTCCGTCAAGGAGTACCTGGAGCTGGGCATAGCATGGCTATACTTGGTAAGATCATTGCTATTAGCCTTTTATGTTTATACAGGAAAAAGTTCATTAGGTACGCATACTAGAGATGCAGTTGGTTATGCCGCCATACGCAATCACCGGAGTTATAATTATTCAGTCTGGCTTGTCCCACTGCTAGGCAAAAGCCTACCCTAGTGGGTACCCTATTTACATTAGATTCATAAGAAAAAAATAATACTTAAATATAAATAATGCTTTCTAATGTTACGCGAACACTTTCACAGTCACTTTTACATCATTATTTTACCCTGACATTGCGAACCCTTTGTCGGCAGTCTCCCAGTGACCTCCAATAGTGTTTCATTTCAAAATATTTAAAAAATATATATTATTACCTCATGCGTAAAGCAATCTTAAACCACCTGCGGTGCGATAAATAACACACACATAAATTTTACTAGTTATTTTTATTATGTAATTGGTTGTGGAATTTTATGACACTCAAATGAATAAATAATTAAGTTTTAAATTGTTAAATATATAAATATATTTATATATCTACATTATAATATAGAATCTACTCTAATAAATTATTATTATGGCGATGTATTATAAAGTTGTTTTGATTAAGTATAAAAATATTTTAATTAATAAAAAACACAGTCTTCTTAGTTTTCCGAACTATCTATGATGGTTCTGAAAACTAACAAGACTGTGTTTTTTATAATTTTTTTTTAATTAATAAAAATCACAGTCTTGTTAGTTTTCAGAACTATCTATGATAAATTAATAACACTGTACAAATAGTCTTTGATACTGGAACGATTACGTCGATAGTTCTCATAATTTTTCTTAGAGATTTTCCTATTATTAATTTAGCTGGTGGAAGAATTCTGTCACAAATCGTCGCTAACCCAATATTTATTTCTGCCGTCCATGTTAATTAATTGTGTCTTTATTTTTGTAGAGTACGAAATTCAAAGATTTAAGATCTTATCTTAAAGGCCATAGAGTTATGAAATAATATTATATTATAGCAAGAAATAATTAGCTTCACGCAATCCTTGAAAAAGAGGACATGGCTGTCATTTTCATTCGAAATTCATCACTTCCTCGATCGTTCCCAACCCTTCCCACTTTTTAGGTTCTTGAAACTCTACCTTACGACGTGCTTTTGTTTGCCTACTATGTTAAATCATGACTTTATACATACTGTAAAATTGTTTAACTGCCTCATGCTGCTCTACTATGAATGACTTCATAAGATATATAATTATCTTATTCGCCACGAAGTCTGCCGGCTCGTGATCAAATAACTTTTAAGTGCACCTCGCGACCTTTATGAAACGGATCATCCCTGTTAAAAGGAGTTCACAAAAGCTCACACGTGGCTCACACGGATGCCATTTTAATGAATCGTTGCGGAATATTTACTAAAGTTTACACGGACACAATGAAAAAAACCTTTTGCGTAATCTTTTTCGAACACACCCTTTTTATCGAGTGGTTGAGAATCAGGCTAGCTCGCCCGGTGAAGTAAATCCTCTTTTTTTAAATTTCGTCGTAAAACAGTAGTACTCGTCGCTGTTGTGTTTTGTCCGGTGAGTATAAAAGTACCGGAGGGCATACACCTTCTTCAAAACCGGCAACTCATCTGCGACTCCTCTGGTTTGCGAGTGTCTATGGGCGGCGGCGATTACTCTCCGTCAGGTGACCCGCCTGCTCGCCTCCGCGTCCTTTTCACATAAAAGATACGTCTCTTAGATATTTTCTTTGATAAGACAAAGTAACCAAATGAAAATATAATAGATTCAGGCAGAGTTCAGAGATAGTAAAGGCTGTCGCACAAAAATTTGGTTGTTTAGTTTTACAAACAGCTAGTACGTCAGATTACCCAAAACATCAAAATTCTGCAATCGATTTGCAATTTAACATCCAACATCTAAAATATAATAATTTTTTCCTGTGTAGTTCATTGAGGATGTTACAAAATTATGTAAGTTAACAGTCACGCTTAGTTAACGGATTGTCACTTAATGTTTTTATAAAGTTTAAAATTATTGTTCCTCTTTTTATGAAGCGAATGAATGAAGTCATGATCATGATTAATAAGCCCGATATTGAACAGGTAGTCAGATACCATTGTAAAGTGATTTTCATAGAAATGAATTATAATATTATGTAGTGTAAAGAAGATGAACACAGTGAAAGCAACCGAACTTCAATCAACAGAATCATCTGAACTTTTTACAAAAGAAATTAAAAAAAAACGCGTTTGAAAAAAAAGATGCTTTTTTGCGGTTGTTTTAGTATACATGTGCCTACGCCCCTACTATAAGTAAGGTCTAATCTATAATAAATAAGAAAAATTAATTTCGGGAAATTCTCCTCTACAGTCGCATCATTATTTTGGAGATAATCCTAACGACTATAAACTTGTATTGGAATGATAAAAAATAGACAATCATTATATTTTTTAGGAAGAACGCTTTTTCTTAGATATCTACTTGTTTCGATTTGAATGCCTATAGTTTGACCTCGACATTTTAGATAAATTAAAAGTATAGATAGACATGATTATTGTCTGTTTTGTTCGTTGTTTACAATTCTTGTTGATATTTTTTTATTATTATTCCTCTACGGCGAAGCGGTTGACCTTCGTCGTAATTGATGATACTGCTAAGACAGAAGGTAGAAGTGCACTTCACCCTGAATCCCCAACTTTTGAGGAATTGTATGCTTACTCTCTAAGGGTGGGTTTCCACTGAGGCAGAGCTGAGCGGAGCGCAGCTGAATTGACTAATCACGATGCTCGAAATTTTGTGGAGCGGAGATTTTGAGCATCGTTTTCGATTTAGCTCTGCTCCGCTCAGCTCCGCGTCAGTGGAAACCCGGCCTAAGCGAATCTGAAACTTCGTTGGCCCGTAATTTGTCGTACAATGAATACGCGCTGCCTTTTTTTTACTAGCGATTGGCGTATTACATGCAGTTACAGTCTCGGGTGCGGTTAGAGAATTTTATCCGTTAGAACATAACCATGCTACTAATATTGTTGATGTGACGATAGACTTATTTAAGGTGATGGTAACTCTAAGATAATAAGACTATACAATGTGATAGGGGGACAAAAAAATAATATGGGGGGTCCTACCCTCTCTCCCTATAATTTATGACCATTCTTACTTTATGCGATATCAAAGATTTCATACGTCGGAGAAACATGAAAAAAATGGCAAACGGTAGCTAATGACACTGGCTAACTTATAAATTACTTTGTTTCGGATGTTTGAGATTATTTTGATGAGAAAAAAAATCATTACTTACTTAATTATTTTGTGATTTAAATCACTTTTTTTAAGTCCATATTATTTTTTTTGTAGATGAATTTAGATGATAGTACTTAGCCTTAACAGGTTAGAAGTATCACTCCCCTATCACATTGTATAGAGATATCCATCGCTTGAAATCAAACTTGGGTTCTTTGGTACTGTAACTGGGACCTTACCATCAACTCTTATAGCAGTATTACTTTAATCTTACTATGCAAATTCCTATACCAATTTTGCATTGTAAGATTATAATGTTAAGGGTAGTCTAACTACTAGTTAGACTAGACCACAGATGCGGTTCAATGGTTCGTGGTTTCATTAGCTCATCTTAGCCATATTTTAAATTAGTTTCGATTGCGATAGCTTTGCATCTATTAGTTTTGCTTTAAGCAGCTTCTACTTTATTGACTATTTTAAAATTAACGACTGTTAATATTAATCAAATGGAATGATTCGAATTTCTCGGTCGGGTTTTAGTATGTGCCTACTTATTAATCATCCTACGATTAAATTGGTACTAAAATGTTCAAGGTGACTCCATGGTGTGCATGCGGACAAGCAGCCTTGCTCTCTCGGGTGCTTTGTCTTATACAGATAGCTCTTAATTGTGCCGACAGTCGTGCTCGGGCAAGGCCGCGAATCGGCTCGTGTTGGTGCGATCAACTTAATATGCGTATAAGCCCGCTCTAAAGAAAGTAAGCAAAAACTTAGAGCGTACTGTAATTGGCTACTTGACAGTTTTCGAAAAAGTATTTTAAAAATTACAAACGCTTATTTTATACCCCGTACAATATTTCCTTTCTCGAAAAAGCTTTATTTAATAGAAAAAAAACATATTTTTCTTTATTTATTTCAAACTTCGTGCGAAAACGGTTGGACACGTGACATTTTGCTCTGTGACGTCACAATTCAATAAATATAGACATTTTTCTAGAAACCTGACAGATAGTTTTTGATAATAGTGTGAAATGTGACGTCACATGATGTTCAATCATGGCCGCCCGTGTTTCGGGCTCAGAACAATAAGTAATTCGGGTCTTTAATACACATATAAAAAAATCGCAAATTTATTTTGTAAAAATAAAATATTTACAAATTATCTTAATAAAAAAAACTATTGGATAATTATCGTTAAATCATAAACTACCATTTCCTAAATATTTCATATTTTATTGTTACAACTGTCAAATAGCCAATAGTGGCTGACACAATTATTTTACGCTCTATGTTTTTGCTCACTTCCTTGTCTGTCACGAAGACTCCTAGAGGTTGCTAACAATTAAATTTCTATTGTGTCCGTTATTACGACAGCTGAGCTCTTAGTATAATGTTACTTACGAAATACGACTAAATGGACTATCCCTCAGCGAATGCGTTGCAAAATAAGAAATTGCTACTTTGCTTTAGGTATGCGCGTGAACTTCCATTTCATAACTGACCGGCGAAGATGCAATGTCCCAGTTTCAGGAAGAGCCTACCGCTTTAACAATTAGAATGGAACTGCGTCTAGCAACGCAACACATTCGTTATACCCATATTATATTGAACACATACTGCGAAAAGTGTGATCATTATACATAACATAACAGTAGTGTCAAGGTTTTGTGAAATGGTAACATAAACTTTGGCCAACGTCAAAACTGACTGTGATTGATTATTTCACGGTACCGTGCATTAAACGATGCTGATGTATCAGGAACTGCAATCTAGTATTATGAATGGTTTTTTCTATTTGATTTATTATGGAGCTGCTTGCTAAGTGCTTTAATTGACTGGAGTTTTAATACACATAATGTTTGTGTGATCGCGCATGTTTACTATCGCTAAAATGATTGGCCAAGGATGGGTTCTTGTTAGAAAAAGAAGAATAGAATCGATTATCGTGATTTTAAATACTATCTAATAATACCATAAATGCGTTATAAATGTATCTGTTTGTTTGACTTTATATCATGACATAACTTAGGGGCCAGCTGCTCGCGATAGGCTCGAAAGCAAAACAAAAAAAACAACACAGTGGCGCCTCGGGTAAATGATTGTTACAAATAAGTGTATTTTTTATATAATAATTTATATTATGAATCTGCTTTGCGATGATGCTATGCTAATGCGAGTCAATACAGATCGTACCACAAATAACTTGGCAAGGGTGACATATAAAAAAGACGAACGCTGTGTTACACTAAAAACTGAGCACCTTCTTCAAATTCCACAAATGTGATAAGGAGTATTGGTTGACGATACTACCGAAGTGCCGATGAAGCTTATGTTGAACTTCTTGCGACTTTCTTGATCAAGTTTATACTATTGACAAGAATACAACAGAGTGGTCCACTTTGCCGCACCAAAGTCACTGATTAAACTTATATGCATGAATTTTACTTGAGTATCTACCAACGCCAACGTGCGTAATTCTAGACATTAACATCATAATTTCAGTATCGGTGTGTCGACAATGTACTTCGCATAATTTACCACATTTGCGTGCACCTAAGTGATTAGGACATCGCTTGTTTATTGGCAATGTGTCTCTCTGGCAGCCAACACCGAAACGGGTCACTCGTCTATGCAATAACAATACTAACAATACTAAACACGTGTATAATTCATCTGACTCGTGAAGTTAAACTACAATAGTTGAATGACTAAAAGGATGCGTAAAGAAAAATAGTAATTACCTACTCAAAACAAAATGAGAATTTATTTGTTAGATGATAGATTTATGTAGTAGATTAAAGACCCTGACTATGAATCCTGCAAGAGGCATTTATATTAGTGTGATGAACACATGATAATTCGGTCAAGATGTAAAAAAATATTCTGTTTAAAGTATACGTCGTCGATGAAGAATGTTTGTAAACAGATTACTGTCATTTTTTTGTGAAAATATCTAGTTTCACTGAGATTTTTACTTTTGATACAATTACCTATCTATATTATGTATACGCATGTAAAGTAATGTATTTGTATAGTACGTAAGTAGTTTGGCCTAGATATTGATGAGATTGTGTGTTGTTTACTTAGCAATACACCCAGGTGTTTTACAAGTTGGGATCATGAAGATAATTTTCTATATACTTTTTACTTTCTCTAAATAGTAAAATATTTCTGTTTCTATTACATAACTAGTGTCTACGGCCAATATTAGTTTTGTGGGCAAAGTACTCTCTTCCCTTCTTCATTTTATCCTTATCTACGACAGCCTAAGGCCAATCCTTCGAAAAGTCCTACTCGCTTTCTTTCTGTGCCTACCGCGTCACCCGTTCATGAATACACATTTAAAAGTATTAAGTGCGAGCCTTTAAAATTGCCCTGCCCTCACACTATGACAGCATGACACATGATTAGCATAGTCGATATTGTTTTCTAAAGCATATTTAATAGGATTGTACGACAAAAACCTTGTACCCTGTGGCACGCAATAAAGATCTATCTATCAACAATTGTAATGTCTTATAAACTTCAGCGTTTGACGTGGTTGTTTTAATATTTTTTTAACATACACACATACCGATGCGCTAGAGATTTGAAGTTCGCAAATACTTAACAGAGATAGGGTTACTTAGGCCGCGCTCGGCCGAGCCATTTGCCCTGACATTCTGTACGTGGTCGAAGGTCACGCGAAGGCAGTCATGTGTGCAGTTATCACTTTGTTAATTGATTTAAACCCCTTCAATACATTGCATTTGTACGTTATTTATAACAGACTCGCTTCCTTATTTAGGCTTCGCGTGCGTTTAAATTTGGTCAGTCGAACTGCAAACATTTTGTAAAATTATATTACGAGTAAGCACTTGGCCTTCATCTCACCTGATGTTAGGTGATGATAAGGACTGATGGTGGAAGCGTACTTAGCCCGGATTCCTCAACTAATGAGATACCTACCTATCTAGTAAACTCCCGAAGTAATAACAATAAATAATGCCTTACTTGTTACTTCAAGGAAACTAAAAAAAAAGATGATGATATATTATTCAGACTACCTAAAGAAGATAATATCACGGAATGAGGGTCCAAACCCTAAAAAGCGAGTGCCCCTGAATACCTAACACTAGTTGTAAAAAAAATATATCAGTAACATGATAACTAGCAGTGAAAACGCAATGTTATTGAATCAGTCACATAACAGGAAACGGCTCGGCCTTAAAACCACAAGAGTAAACCTCAAACATAACCTAGTTTTTAGGTCACGGCACTTACCGTTGTATCATTGTTTTTTTTTCTTAATAGATCGAATAACAACCAGTAACGAATAGTAAGGTATGATATGACCGAGTAATTGGTAATCGTTATACGTAATATTGCGAAGTAGATTGTTACATCTTCGAAAACTGATTGTGCGAATTAGTAGTACCTCTGCTCATTAATCTTGGGCCGTTTTTATCTAATTCAGGTTTTATTTAAATAACAGTATACAGCAATATGTGTGTGGTAGTGGTACCTACAGCAATATTCTGACTAACAAGTTGGTTTAATTTAAGTCTATTTACGAGTAGAATAACTATATAAAATTACTAAGAACTTATAAAAAAAAATATTTTAAAATACCAAAACAAAAGCTACCAAAGTACCTCAAAAACCGAAAGAGTGCAGTGCAAGAAAAAAAAACTCCACATAGCGATGTGCCTAATATTTTATTTTTTTAAATATTTATTGCGAAACGTTATACGAGTATCTAGACGTTACAGATATTTTGCAATCATGCCGATTTTGCGCTTTCTACCACTGATAATTAGGAAGTAAATTGGCTGTTGACATAAAGACAGATAGACGGTATAGTTAAATATTTATATGCATCAATCAATATAATATTTTTCTTTCTTTCTTTTAAGTAGAAATGCTTTTAATTACCTACCTGCGTAATTAGTAATTATTATTTATGGCTTCTATGTAAAAAAAATACGGAGCAAGTCAATGGCGCAAGCGGCATAATATGTTGTCCTTGGTCTTTGCCCATCAGTGCGACTTTTATAGGCTGACAACAATCAATGTTAAATGTAATATTTAAGTTAATATAAAAGACACAGAAGACAGTGTTTACTCTACAGAACAGAAGACCTCCTTCTTTTGTTCAGTTCACTTTTTAATGATATCTATAAATATCATGAATTATTATAACCTGCCATAGATAAAGAAGGGTACCGTTTATCGAAGTCATCTTCAGTTATCTGCAGGCAAGCGGTAACTCGTAATTGGATAGGTTTTGGTTTTATTTTGTTTTGTGCCATCAGTTTTATAGGCTGCTCTTATAGCTTGGTAAACTGGTTTTTATACCGGTGTGCCATCACATCGAGCGATGCAAGAAATAGTTAAACGCCAAGTAGCTTCTGTTCCAAACGAGATTCTCCTGCAATTAGAAGTTAATTTTAGTATTTAATAAAATATGTTAATAACTCCGTGGTTTAACCAACGAGATGAAGGATAAATTACGTAACAATTTGGAAGAGTGTAGAATGCATAATACTTCATTTATTTACCGAATGAACAATATATGTCGTTGTATCATAATAGCATGCGGTATAACCTAATCATTTTGTTAAGTTACATACTCATACCTATTTTGATGGTAGCTCCAGTACATCCACTAACTAGTTGAGTGTGAAGCTGGTTATTTTTACCCCACTTTTGTTGGTTGCACAATCAGATGATAGATTTCAAAGGTCCACATACATAACAGGGCAATTTATTATTGTGTTTGTCAGTTGATATATCGCTATGATAAGCGTTGCGAAATTTTCACGGTACTATAAGCACGAGACGAGGCTGCAGGCTGCGTCTATTGACATTTAGCTTGACAATAATAATTGTTTCCTGTGATCACGTAATTTTTGACGAGCGAAAGAACAATGCTTGAGCTTCGGTGGTTAATTGGCAAGGCTGCGATGCGGATGGCGTAGGCGAACGGCGATAGATGTGTGTTCTGCAGGCGTTACACGCACGCTATACGGTAGTTTTGTCGTTGTACGAGATTGCAATAGCATACTATTTCCGAAAGTTCATATACTTATTTATAGCTCCTGGGAATAATGAACGAGTATTACTGGGATATACATTGGTGGAATCATCTGATTTCTCAATCATCGTTCGTTCGTTGTTTTCTTAATCATCTGTACTACGGATCTCAGTGGCAAAATATTTTACTCCACACTACTGTTGAAAATCTGTCAATAGATTTTTTTACTCTTATCAAAACCAAAATGGTTAATTCTTATATAGTGTTTTGGAATACTCTGTATATGGGACACAGTAAAACAAACGCATACTTGAGTTATGTTACTGTATCTTATCTTACCTTTTTTTAAATGGAAATCAAACACTCTTTACGTATCTACTCTTGTCTTTTTTTTAATATTTTATTATTTAAATAATCTATACTTACCTAGTTTATTACAAAATAAACGCACTATGCTTACTAGCTAACCCATCTCGGTACAAGTTTGCAATGCACAAGAGTATTCGTATCATGAAGTATTGCAAGAATTCTAAGTACTTATCAACTACGATTAAACTTGACATCAGTTTGTTTGTTGAATAACAGCCTTTCGCTTTAAAGTTAAGCAAGCATACAAGTAAACAGAGAGTTCCAGTGTACAGCAGTACCGAATTCTACTTTCTTTATTATTATATTTAACATAAAACATTGGATATTTCTTTCAAGGTAGTAGAAAAGAGGCACTACTCCTAACACCAGCTACTTATCATTATATTATTATGCCATTGATTGTAGAATTATTCAGTACTGTGTATATAACATTAATAATAAAAATACTATTTGCCTCACGCTTTTTATCTTTCGCAATCCGGCGGACAGCTCTACCAATTAAACTACCGATTCATTTTTATTAAACAAGCAATTAAAAATTACATTACATTGCAGCTCACTAAAATACTCTTTCCTTGGGTATCGTAAAAGGCGACTAACGGACTAAAGACTGCACATACATCCAACAGTATGGAGCGGCGATGGGTGCATCACCACCTAGCACGCTGAGCACATGTGCAGTTTTAATTTGGTGAAACGTGGACTATGGCAGTGGACTACTTCTGCAGTCCTCTTTGCCTAGTCTCTGACTAACCCTTTGGGTATAATAGCCGTGAATCTATGTATGAATGTATAATTATTTTTTACAGGTAACACTAAATTCTTTTTTTTTTCTTTTTTTATGTTGTCATTAAAGGGGCTTAGGCGGTGAAAACGGAAAAATTTGCTGTTTTCTATTAGCTGTTATTTAAAATAGATATTTTGTACTGAAATTTTTAATGTGTTTTACGGAACGTATGTGTGAGGGGATGAACAAAGCTAAAACACGATTAGAAACATTATGCTCGTTAGAAAAAACTATGAAGTTACCTCTAAAATTTCATATAAATGCACATTACGACCGTGTTTTACAATAATAATTCCTATAAAATCATAAACACATAGGTATTTACCTTCTCGATTTCTTGACTGATTTGGATTTCCAATAAACTATAAAAAAATATTAACTTTTTGATAAAAATGCGAATGGCGCTCACGAATTACCGCGGACCCCGCACCGCGCAACACTCGCGAGGCCCCGCGCAACATCCAAATTTTCGGGTTAGGGGTGTTTGGTCATGGTGTCGTTTCGTCATTAAGAAAAAATGGTGGCGTTTCGTCATTGCTATTTAAAATTAATTATTTTTAGTGTCGTTTGGTCATTCGCTTAAAGTTTTCTTAGTCAAATACAAATGACGAAACGTCCACCTAATATTTTTAAATTATTTCATTAATGACGAAACGACACTACATCTATGAAAGTTAAAAACAATGACGAAACGACACCATGACTAAACACCCCTAACCCAAATCTTCGCTGACCGCCTAACCACCCTTAATTGTGGAGATTTGTCAATAGCACAGCATGTCTTTTTTTTTACCTTCGAAAACTTCATTTCTGTTTTTCTATATATTCGAATAGGCGTATAGGTTATTGCTCAGCAGGCACGTCGAATACGCTTGCGCCACTCGTCTCAGCTTGCGCCACAGACCAGGCTACGTCAACGGCTACGTGTAGTTATTTATTAACAGGCGGCGTTAATTTTAACCGCCGAATCAAACGTTTGCCGGGTTTCTTAAGGAGGGATTTAACTTTTCTAGTGTCGTTCATTAAATACCGTGACTAGTACATTTGAATGTGATGTCTATAGAATTGCAATGAGAAAAGATGCACATAAAAGTTAATTTTTACTAGCTAGTTCCTACAGCTTATAATATGATATGAGTGATTCTTGGGAGATAAGTTCTTGGCATCCCGTCTATAGCTTTATTTTAGTAAGTAGTTTTAGTTTGTATAAGAGCAATTATAGCTATATGCTTTATCGACTATGAAAGATTTTAAACAGTACTGAAGAGTAAAAAATTATGCCATGAATTTTTCTCCCAGGAATTACCTGTAATTTATGTAAATACATTATATAAGTATGATTTCACTAGCGTAATGATAATGAGATTGTTAAAATTATTAGTAAGAACACCATGAGATTCCACTTCCAAGCGCGGAAACCAAATCTCGACGAAGAGTAAAATTTCGTTAGAGGCGGTATATATTTGCATAATATAAGGCTGCTTTGCATATACATGAAGTCATAACTAAATATATGAGTGTTTACGTTAAAACCATCTTCGCTTGTAAAGCTGGTTAAGCCGGTTCGGTGTATCAGATTATTGCTTCTTCGGTTATGACAATATTTATATTTAGTTTTGTTCGTGTTTCATTCTGTCTGGAGTAATCAGAAATTCATACTGTCACAAAGTAACAACCTCCTGGAGGAATAACATGTTATCCTGGAAGTTATTTTAAGTGGTGTGTGGTTTCTTGCGCCCGTTCTTTGCCACAGTTAAAAAATGACGTCCTGAATGGGTGGTAGGTTAAAAAATTTGGACGATTCAAAGTAAGTACTTATTAATTGAGTTTATTAAATAAATATATTTTGACTTTGACTTTTGACTTTGACTTTGAAGTATCCTTTTTTAACACACGGTTTAACGTCCTGGGTCCTACTGTAACCTCTTATACAGTATTACTTTAATTTAACTATTCAA
The DNA here is from genome assembly GCA_963921215.1 of Scoparia ambigualis. Classification (NCBI taxonomy): domain Eukaryota; kingdom Metazoa; phylum Arthropoda; class Insecta; order Lepidoptera; family Crambidae; genus Scoparia; species Scoparia ambigualis. The sequence goes on from OY992513.1 coordinate 19,693,099, forward strand.
AATTCGTAAATCATTAATCATTTATTTCCAGAAATATGGAAATACAGCAAGGAAACGCTCATTTATTTTTAGGTAAGATGAAAGATCTTACCTAAAAGTAAATGACAATAAGTTCAAAGATGGATTGGAAATTTAGTCGAAAGTTAGAATGCTCAAGCTGTCTTACCGCAAACTAACGGAACTTAACTAAGTGTTTCATTAGAGGCGCATTGTTTTATGACACCACACGAACACATAACATAATGGCATCTAGCCAGGCGGACGTAGTCCACTTTTCACCAAATAGCGTGCTCAGTGTGACAGGTGGTGAGCCCATCGCCGCTCTATGCCGTTGGATTTATGTGCAATTTTTAGTCCTTTAGCCGCCTTTTACGACACCCAAGAGAAAAGAAGGGTGGTAGTATTCTTTCACCGATACGCAACACGGTTCCCCTCACAAATTTTGATACATAAGTAGCCCGTCTAAGGCATATGCTACGCTACTGACCAAGACCACTACCAAGTGGTGCGCAATCTTTATCACGCTGGGAATTGAATCCCAGACCTGAGTTTGAGACCGGTGGTCTTTCCGCTAGACTATTAAGGCTTGAACGTCCCAATATTAAAGTATTCAGCGTATGTTGCAACATTGCTAATTGCACACGTTTTGCATGCCGTATAAAGTGTTTAACCGTGCGTTGTGATGACCTTGGTCCACGACTTTATGCAGAAATTACATGAATTTTGAACACATTCGCCATTTCTGGAAACATTTATGGTCTCTGATATCATAAACAACGTAGGATTTCAGTATCGTTTGGTAACTCAGTGTTAATTAGTGTTAGGATATTAATATTTCGTAATGTAACTTTTTTGTTAAAATGTTTATTATGTACATAGTGAAGTCTGTTACGTAACAGTATTGAACAGGATGTTCTTGCTTAACTTAATTTTGTTTCTTATTTTAATTTTATTACAACAAAAAATCTTATCTGTCTGATACATCATTCGCAGAAGAACGCAACTACGATCTTTCGTGAGTAAAACAACATCGCTTCGATGAAGCGTAAATGTTACCGATATTCAATTGTTTACAACACACAAATTACATCACATTGTTATTTCCATTGCCAATGTTAAGCCACCGCGTGTTACATAACAAAACGTGGATGTGGAATCAACACCTCGTCTCCAAATATTATGTCAACGCAATTGACCTTCCTACGAAGAGTCCGTCCTTAACGTTCTTGAATTCGTTTTTCTAACGTTATTTAACATTTAGCATACCGATTAGGTGACATTTGGAGACCTTTAGCACTACCTACTTTATGTTTGTGCAGAAGATTTCCTTTTGGCGATGCTAATTTATTCCGGTATGCACATCTTTTCTTATAATAGTTAATGGTGAAACTATTAAACTTCCTCATATAAAAGCCAACATTCTAAAACGTTTGAGGAAACATGCTTTTCTATGTTATGTTGTTTTATCTGCTAAAGAGCAAACCAACTGAAAAGACATCATTCATTTAACCCTTTTATTAATTACTAGCGGCCACCCCTGTGAACACTCAGTACCCCGTGACGAATTTCCAATAAACCTTGTCCTGAGAATAATTGTTGTGCAATTTGCAAACACAATAAAAAAAGAATTAACCAAATCGGTGCAGCCGTTTAGAAGTGATGCGCGAACAAACATTCGGATCAATTAATTTTTTTTCATATAGATTGTAGCAACATTATTATCCTTATCTCCCTTTGTTGAACTCAGGCCTTCCCACATGTAGGTACTATAAAATGGGATACTTCTTTAGACTGTGACATGGGTATAATCCGTTAAAATCCACCAAGCTACTAATGTAGGTTGGTAAATTTTAACGATTTCTATCTATTGACAAAAATCGGAACCAACAGCTTAACGTGCCTTACGAAGCATGGATTCTCTCGATATATTTTAAATTGGTCACCCATCTGCACGGCATCACGAAAGTTGCTGAATTAGCAAGATCACAACCCGAACGCGCTAGTATGGTACCATGGTTTTTTAGTTTAGATTAATAGATTATTATATATATATATAATTGTAATTTCATATCAAATGTTTGCACCTCCGATTTTATAGTATATAGTTCTCTCCATCCGACTGGTTGTCTGGAAGAGATCGCTTAGAGCGATAAGACTGCCAAATTGTCACTGTATTTTTGATCGTTTTATTGTAATAGTATTTTTTTGAAATCGCTAATTATTGTTGTTGTTTCTTTGTGGTGTTGCAATTAAAGTGTTGTCTATCTATCTATCTATCTATCTATATATACGAGTAAATACAAAGATATTTAACGCAACTTTATGACATGAAGTTTTTTCTCATATTTGGTCACATCCATTATCACATTCTGGACTAAAGCCACCGGCCAGATATGTCTGTTTGCACCAGCGGCAGCGGTTTATGCAAGTCTCGGCGGTTACATAAATGTCTCACCTATGATGGTCTTTTCAACACATATACGCCTACACGCACTTAAGATTGTACACTCGAGTGTTTCAATATGTATATAAGTCCACGTGTTCTAAGTATGTTTTCTAATACATTTATTTAAATAAGTATATTTTTTTCGTTTCAATGTCTTTTAAAGTTTCCCAAGTATTTTTATTACTTGTCTAAATATTTTATGATTTGTCACTGTTTGTTTATCCCAATTGAAAATGTGCATAATCATGCACTTGACTTGTACAAGTTACATACACGAGAATTAAGAGTTAGTAACATATTTCATAATGGGCATTTTGAACCTGCTGCGTTGCTGATATTAGAATTTTTAGTATTATTACTAGCGGCTGATGTTGCTATTATTAATACGTTTTCTATAGTCTTTGTGCAACCAATATTTCGGCATGCATCACATAAATATTGACTCTACCACTAAAATGTTCTTAATCTTCTACGTCTTTTTGCTCTTTTAAAATTTTAAAGTTTCGCCGTAAGTTCCTTATTATAATATAAAAATTCTAATCAATGGTGAGATGGAAAAGTTGTTAGACCGAAGTAAATGATAGTCCACTCAGACTTTCACCTGAAATCGTATTGTAACAACACGTGTTGTGAGACTCTATTTTTAATTCAATCTACGTAATATCCATACAACGACCATATAGTTCAAATAGGAATGTGTAATATAAAAAATAGGACTTGAAATTGGGATAACGGGTTCACAGCGTAGTCATTCATTAAGTAAGATATCCGCAATGTTCCACTGACATGATTTCCTCCTTCGTCGTCTTTTGTCTTCCACCTTGCCTGATAAGTTAAAGCAGCATATATCAATAGTGTCTAAGTACATATGTACTAAGGTATATACCTTTAGTCAAACACTCTAAAGCCCGAAATTAGTAACTGTTGTTTTTTCTATTACAGATAGAAATTTAACTCGATCCATACAAATTATGAGAAATTTCTAACTATAGTAGTCAAAGCAACAGTTATATAGGTTACTGGCACCGGTCTTTAATGTCCTAAAAGACAACTTAGAACACCCGTTAAAATATATAGCGTGTTAATCCCGTGCAACAATTTTATTTTTTATTTATTTATTTGCAATGCAGGCCCATAGATAAATACCAATACACCTATGCACTTTATTGCTGGCTATGTTACCTGTATCAATCGAAGTTTTACGCCTCTCACAATGGTTGTGCAAGTAACTGCCTGATGCCTTGCGTCCGCGCATTGCATCAATTGCAGTGGTCTGCTCCGCGAATTAATAAGGGTTAGAGGTTGCATATTGCTTGCCATGAATCTTATTGAGTCTGGGATTTATATCACCCGTTCGTGTTCAGTCATAAGAGGTAAAGTCGCAAATCTTGAATTGAATTAAGCCATTCCTCAAGTCATTGAATTGCTTAAGGTAAATGGTTTCTAGAACCATAAATTAGTTAGAGAAAATAAAATTTATGATTATTATTATTGTTATTACAAACTTTATACTCAGCTTAGCTTTCGAGACAAGAAAAAACAAGACTAATCGTCATGTTTTTTCGTCTAATTTTGCAACCTTTATATTTCATCTAACAATGGCTTATTATTACAAATAGGTACTTAATAAAAGTAAAACTTCGTTTACCACAGACTACAAATAATTTATTAACAATTTGCATCTATCCAAACACTAGTGTTAATTAGGGATGATTAAAGTGTATTTTACTGCACATAAAGGTTTTAAGTGTTTCCGACGATGGGATTAATAGCAGGTGACCAATAGGTCAGAGCGCAGTGAAAGTGGTTATTGCAAGCGAACTTTCGTTATCTTTACAACTACCGGGAGCGCCCTATTATGCGCAAGCGGCGGTCGTGTAATCGTGCCCATTCAATAGATTGGAGCTGTTCATTCTTGTTGATGGATGTACTTTATACCGTTAGACAACAACAACGTACTGTTCATGACTTTGTATACCCTGAAGGGGTCGTAAAGATAAGGGTTGAGACCAGATAGTATAACCTCTTGTCTGCCGCGTTCTCTTTTAATGAGAGACTATTTCATTAAACATTACACAACCCTACTAGTATTAGAAACGTGAAAGTTTGTAAGTATGGATGGATGTTTGTTACTCTTTCACGTAAAAACTACTGAATGGATTTGGATGTAATTCGGCATACAGAGTGTTTATAACCTGGATTAACACATAGGACATTTTATCCCAATATTACCACTGGAACGGGAACCAAGCGGGTGAAACCGCGAGCGGCCGCTAGTATTATTTAAATGAATGAATGAATGAAAAATACTTTATTGCACTATAAAAACAATTTAAAACAATACAAAGAAAAACAGTATGACAAAAGGCGGCCTTAATGCTAGGGTAGCATTTTCTACCAGGCAACCTTTGGGCAAAAGAAATAATATAGTTGAAGAAACAATCACGGGCTAGTGCACAGTACGTATAAGGAGGAAAATACTATGTTAATAAAATATAGATTTGATGAATATCAGAAAACTATAGAAAAAGACTAAATGGACTAATATGGAGGAGATACATTACATAGTGATAGGTCAATGTATAAGGTTAGGATGAAGAGTCCAGCCTGAAGAAGTACTCTTTGGTCTGTCGGTTAAAAGAGTCCCGAGTCTTAGCCCGCCTGATACTCTCTGGCATTGAGTTCCATAGGTGGATAGCATGCACAGTATAAGACTTGGCTACGAAGTCAGTGGAATGAGGAGGAACATTAAGGGACAGGCAACTAGAGGAACGAAGGTCACGGACAAGAGTAGAAGAGCGAAAGACAAAGTGGTTTTTTAGATAGCGAGGTGAATGTGTATGAAAAAGGATGGAGTAGAGGAGGAACAACGCGTGGCAGTCTTGTCTTCGGGGGATAGATAGCCAGTGAAGTTGAGATTGGTAATAAGAAATATGGTCGTATTTACGTAAGCCATAAAATAAGCGGATACAAAGGTTCTGCAGACGCTCAAGTTTATTACATAGGACAACGCTGAGGTCAGGGTAACACGCGTCGGCATAATCCAGTAAAGGAAGAAGAAGGGACTGCGCAAGTAAAATTTTAGTTTTGGTTGGCAACAGATTTTTCCACCGCTTGAGTGAGCCATAGGCCCTAAATACCCTCTTGAACCTGAACCTGATGGTCCCAGGACAGACGGTTATCGATTCAGATACCCAGATTCTTTACTACATTTTGTAATGGTATATGTACTCCATTGAAAACAATCGGTGGCAAAGCGTTAGAGTTAACTCTAGACAGATACCAGTGGCTACCAATTATAATTGCTTGGGTTTTACTGGGGTTTACCTGCAAGCCATGACGTTGACTCCAACTCGAGATGTGTTCCAGGTCATCATTGGTCGTGTTAATGGCTTCGGACAACCTCTCAACAGGATCCCGAGTGTAGATTTGAAGATCGTCTGCATACATATGATAGGAAGAAGAAAGAGGTAGCGTGATAGAATTTATAAATATAGAAAATAGGAGAGGAGACAGAACGCCACCCTGTGGGACGCCAGCAGCAGTGTCGCACCATGACGAAAAATTGTCTTCAATACTAATGCGCTGCCGTCGTCCAAACAGGTAACTACGAAACCACGCAATCACCGGTGGAGATACATTGAGAGAGTGCAGCATAGCCAGCAAGATATCAAAGTCGACGGTGTTAAACGCGTTGCTGAAATCCAGCAGCGTCAGTACAGTAAGTTCTCGGTTTTCCATGACTATACGCACATCATCCGTGATTCTGACTAGCGCGGTAGTCGTACTATGACCGGGTCGAAAACCAGATTGGAATGAGTTGGAAAGGTTGTTACAGGAAAGGAATCTACTGAGCTGTTGATGAACCAGCTTTTCGAGGACTTTGGAAAGAAATGGTAGTAAAGAAATAGGTCGAAAATCCGAATAAGAATCTGGTTTAGGTTTTTTAGGAAGAGGGATAATGTTAGCTTCCTTCCAGACCTGAGGAAAGACAGAAGACGAGATGGATTTATTAAGGAGTTTGGTAATAACGGGAGTAAGGATATCAATGAGAGGGACGATCATACTACGACTGATGCTGTCACTACCAACAGCGTTGGAGGTAACAGCAAGTACACTCTTCTCAACGTCACACTCGGTAAATTGCGGAAAAAGAAACGGGTAATGAGATGGAGTTGACAAAGAAGAAAGAGTTTTAAGAGCATGAATCTTAATGCTACCATCCATTGGTGCCGAAGAGGAGAAATAAGTGTTCAATGTGTTAATGTCAACATTTGAAGGTAGGGAAGGTTTAGTCTTAGATTTGCCAACTCCTAGTTTTTTGAGATAACGCCAGACATTGGAGGAATCTCCATTTTCGACTGATTTGTGAATGTGGCGTCTCTGAGTGTCCCTAATCATAGTATTACAGCGATTCCTGATTTCCCTAATCACATCCCGGTTTTGTCAGTAGGATTTTTTTTAAATTTTGTTTTGGCACGATATTTCCTTTCCATTCATTTGTGGATATCCTTAGTAAGCCATGGCGCAGGAACATGCTTAACTCGCACGGGCCGCACAGGAGCGTGAGTATCCAGGAGAGAAATAAGTAGCGAGTTGAATAAGCCCACTTGGTCATCAACGCTATCAAGATCATCAATCGCCGACCAGTTCATTGCACGCGCGTCTTCACGTAGGCGATCAATATTCATTCTATTAAATTTACGCAACAACTGGATCGAAGCCTTGCGCTTAGGGGGACGTATGCTATATGAAAGATAGATTAGATCATGGTAGGAGAAAGGAGTTGCAGCTACCTGACCATGCTTAACAACATGGTCAGGAGATGACACCATTATAAGGTCGAGAAGAGTAGGAGTACAATTAGGAAAGTTATGCGTCGCAGCAAGTGGGAGAATGTGCATATTGCAAGAGTTTATAAGTGAACGAAGCTTGTGACTACGAGAGTCGTTTTTCAACAGACAGGTATTAAAATCGCCCATAATGATGGAGTGACTATAATGCGGGGAAAAGTCTTCGAGAAGAAGCTCAAATGATTGAAAAAAATCTATTTTGGACGATGGTCTATAAACAGACACCCAGAAGAATCTTACAGTGGGGAAAAATTATCTCAAGGAAAAGATGTTCGGCGGTGTTCGAAGGAGGTGGTTGAGGTGATTGACTAATAATCGAATAAGAGAAGTGAGAACGGAGATAAATAGCTACACCTCCATGAGCAGAGCTGCCACGATCGTTGCGGATCAAATTAAAACCAGGAAGCGAGTAAGATGTAGATGGAAGTGAGGGATGTAGCCAAGTCTCGGAAATTAATATCGCGTCTATGTGATTGTCATTCAAGTATGAAAGCAACTCAGCATAATGTGCCGGGATGCTCTGTGCATTAAGGTGAACAATATTTAAAGACTTCGACACATTGGCGAAGGTATCATGCAAAACTTCATCAAGGGTTGCAGATGTGTCACTCAGAGAACTGTCCTCGAGGCTGGATTGTGAAGAGCAGGAGTGGAATATATTAGAATTTATAGAGATGTTCATTAAGATATAAATATAAAATTTAACCAAAATAAAATTAAGTATCTACACAGTGTTAATTACCCACCGGCAGCTAGTTATTAATAAAAATCACAATAAAAGTAATAATATCAAAACACAAAATAAAAAAAAGAAATAAAAATAAAAACAAAACACTACAAAGCACAAAAATAAAAAAGCAATTCAAGCAGCAAGGCGGGGCGCATAAAAACAGCAAGGAGTATTAAACTAACAAAAAAGAACAAAAATTTTCAATCCCTATTCTTCCCTGGCAATTCAATACTTAATATTTAAAACTTAATAAAACCCATTCGTAGAACGGAACGCAAAACAAACTTTTTTACTAAAACGTCAGTCTAAAACGTCAGTCATCGAGTCACGTCAATGTCAGCTGTTACATTTCGTAAAAATATTATATGGTACCCTTAAACAAAATAGTAATATTAGTATAGATACTGGGTAATCGCAATCTTAACTGCATTAAAATAATTAATTATGACGGAAAAACAAAAAAGAAAACGTGAAGGTGGAAGTGAAGAGATTGTGGTGAATACCTATAATTGTAACAATGTTACTTCGAAGCCGAAGCGCCCGCCACTAAGTATAACCATGACAAATTACAGCAGAAGCAACAAACACAAAAATTATTTATCATTATAACAAAACCAAAGCAAAAAAGCAGTACTACATACTGGAAACGAATTATAGATAGTGCTCACTTTTTCTTCGGTATAGCCGCTGCTTTCTGTCGTGTTGAGGTTATCTGCTTGACGATTGGAGACATTGGAGCCTGATTCCTGGAGTGCACAGCATCGGTATTCTTGCGTTTAGCAGGCAAGGTAGTGAATAACTTGTCTAAGTCCGCAAGACAAGTAATCACCTGCCGCTTACCATCCAATCCAATTGCCATGATACGCCCGTCACGAGTCCAGCAATTCGCAATTCCATGTTTATCACGACATTCCAAGAAGAGCTTATGCCGACGCTTGGTTAGGAATTCTGAGAGGGTAATGCCAGAACCTTTGAGGCCAACCTTTGCAGCCCATGCAGCATCACGGTCTTGACGGCTCCTAAACTTAATGAGCATGGGGCGCGGACGATCAGAAGACGAAACGCCCATACGATGAGCCTGACTGAGGTCCTCTGGCTGTAGATTAGGAAGTGACAGATGCTCCCGCACTATGTCCGTTACAACAGTAAGCGGATCTTCATTTGGCTTCTGAGTGACACCGTTTATTAGAAGCATCTTGCTCCTACTTCTCATCTCCAACGCATCACACTCTGCAGCCAAGATGTCAACCTGTCTCTGAAGAGCCGCCATAGTGGTCATGATGAGAGTCCGGAACGTCTGGAAGTCGGCTGACAAAGTTGAGACTGTCTCAGCTCTCGAAGTAGGGACCCGCTTGAGCTCGTCTTCAAAAGCAGTTATCCGTGTCTGAACCATCTCCGCCAGTGCTTCCATAGTTCCCTTAATTTCCTCCATAGTTATGGTGCCAACAGTGAGTAGTGGATAATGTGTTTTAAGTTATCACAACATGAAAATTTTATCTGCAGCAGGTAATTTAAGTCTTAATGACACATTATTTGTAAAGATTAATTATTATATATCAAAATTAGTATTTTTAAATAAAATTTTAAATGTGTATCACAAATATACGTGTTTCACTGTAGACTACCCACGATTTGTAAGACAAAAGCCAGCCCTATCCAAATTAAAATAGTTCATCAAAACATGCAGGGCCTGGCCGGCAAAGAGTTAGAAGTTGAACTTTTTTTATTACATGAAGTTATAAACATTTTATGTATAACTGAGCACTGGCTTAAAGATTATCAGTTAATTTTTAATATTAAAAACTTTCAGCTTTCCAGTGCTTTTACTAGAACAAATGCAATTCGCGGCGGATCCTTAATATTTGTTAATTACAGTAAACATAAGATTACGGAACGAAAGGATGTAGTTTCCCTTTCTATTGAACGCGTTATTGAGCTGTCATGTGTCGAGTTAGAGAAATTTATAATTGTTTGTGTATATCGACCTCCTTCTGGTAATTTTAGTGTCTTCGAAGCCACTATGGAAGATGTAATTAAGAAGATTTGTAAATCTAAAAAGAAAATAGTAATTTGTGGGGATTTCAATGTAAATTTATTAGACAGTCATTCAACTAGTGTAAGATTAATCTCGTTGTTTAAATCATTTGATTTGGATTACCAATTTAGAGAACCGACTAGAATTACAGCAACCACTGCAACCTGCTTAGACAATTTTTTTTGTAACTTTGCTCCTGAGTCTAAGTTCATACTAACTAATTTATCTTCAGATCACTGTGGGCAAAAAATAGCTTTTACTGAATATGGACACCCTAACTCAGAAGAAATATCTTGTAGGCCAGTGACAGAGAAACGGGTTAAAATTTTCAAGCATAACATAACTGCTAAACTTGCATGTTTACCATTTATACAGGAAAATCCAGATGCTCTTTACAAGCATTTTTTTGATCTTATAAACGGTGAATTTAATAAAACTTTCTCTATTAAAAAGTTTAAAACTAATATTTCAATGAAATTTAGGGATTGGGCTACAGCTGGTTTGCATAAAAGTAGGGCTAAGTTGTATGACTTATATGAGCAGAAAAAATATAATAATAGTCCAAGTTTTCTAGAGTATATCAAAAAGTATTCGAAAACTTTTAGGAAGGCTTGTGCATGTGCCAAGTCATTATTTATTAGTGAAAAAATTAAAAAGTCTGATAACAAAATAAAGGCAACATGGAACTGCATAAACCGCGAAACTGGTAAAATAAAGCCACGTGATACTAAGTTTTCTTTAAGAATAGGCAATAGCTTTTTAAGTGAAGACAATAAAGTTGCTGATGCTTTTGAACAGTTTTTTACAAATATACCAATTGCCACAACTATGTTACTCAACTCTTCACCAAGTAATGCAGAAATTCTGCTAAAAAAGTATGTACCCATGTGTAATGAAGTGTTCAAATTTAAACACGTAAACTGTAAAGACGTACTTAAATCCTTTAAATCTTTAAAAATAAAAAACACTTGTGATTTGTGGGATATTTCAACAAAAATTATTAATAATATTATCGAGTCCATTGCGCCTTTTCTTGTAGTTATATTCAATAGCTGTGTTGACGAAGGAGTTTTCCCAGATCTCATGAAGCATAGCAAAGTTCTGCCACTTTTCAAATCGGGTTGTAAAGATGACCCGAGCAATTTCAGGCCTATTTCGATTTTACCTACTCTTAGTAAAGTTTTTGAAAAACTTATTTTAGATCAACTCGGCTCCCACTTCGCTATAAACCACCTTTTTCACAGTGAACAGTATGGTTTTACCAAGGGAAGGTCTACTACTGATGCTGGTGTAGCTCTGCTAAAACACATATTTGAGGCTTGGGAGGGATCGCAGAATGCTTTTGGAGTGTTTTGTGATCTCTCCAAGGCTTTTGATTGCGTTGAATACAACACCCTTTTAATAAAGCTAAAACACTATGGAGTGCACTCTGATGCCTTGAAATTGATTCAATCATATCTTAGCGGCACAATCCAAAAAGTTAGCGTGAACGGATCCATATCATCCGGATCTTCTGTGCTAATGGGGGTCCCACAAGGGTCAATACTTGGTCCATTTTTATTCTTAATCTATATTAATGATTTACCATTTTATGCGGAAAACTTTTGCAATATTGTTTTGTTTGCTGACGATACATCTTTGATATTTAAGACTGATCGAAATAAAAATAGTTTTGATGACATCAACAGTGCCCTAACAGATGTGTTGAATTGGTTTACTACTAATAATCTTCAATTAAACGCGAAGAAAACCAAATGTATAAATTTTACTCTACCTAACGTAAAGAATATTATAGGAAATAAAATTAAACTGAATGGTGAACTGTTGGACCTTGTTGATTCAACAGTTTTCTTAGGTATTACCTTAGATTCAAAAATACAGTGGTACCCTCATATTAGCACCCTTGCGGGGAGACTTAGTTCAGCTGCTTATGCTGTTAGGAAAATTAGGCATTTTACAGATGTGGAAACTGCTCGATTAGTCTATTTTAGTTACTTTCACAGTGTTATGTCCTAAAGTAGTATATACTTTGGGGTAAAGCATCAGATATAGAAACCATTTTCATTTTACAGAAAAGAGCAATAAGGTCCATATATAACCTAGGATCACGTGACTCCCTTAAGGAGCTGTTTAAAGAAATAAATATTCTTACAGTTGCATCACAATTTATTTATAACTGTATTGTTTACGTGCGTCAAAACATTACTCATTTCAAAAAAAATTGCGATATACACAAACTAAATACTAGAAATAAGTATAAACTTGTAATTCCTAAATTTCGACTTCAGAAAGTTTATGGATCATTTATGGGACAAAGTGTCATAATTTACAATAAAATCCCGAACGATGTTATAATTTTGCCCTTTGACAAATTTAAGACACATGTTAAGGACAGACTTTTAGAAAAGGGCTATTACACTGTAAGCGATTACATCAATGACAAAAATGCATGGAATTAACATTCCTCTAGTTTCGCATACATTGTTCTAATGCGTTCATAGTGCCCGAGTAAAACTTGTAGATTCACTTTTGTTTTTATCTTTTATTTTATATAATTGTTTTATGACTATTGACTGTATAATTTGGTAACGACATATTGTTTTGTAAATGTCGTTACCTCTATATTATTATAAAGCTGTGGAGTTTGTTGTGCCCATTCTTCTCCACAGCTAAAAGACTTCCTGAATGGGTGGGGTGGGTGGGTGGGTTCCTGTGCCTATCCATCTATCCATATAAAAAAAAAAATTGACGATTCAAAACGCTTAATTTAAGCTTACTGAATAAAGTTATTTTGATTTTGATTTTGATTTTTGATGAAAAAAAAAGTATTTAAATAAGCAGTCATAGTATAAAATAGAATTGTCTGGAGGAAATTGTTAACTCATATCATGTTAATGAATTTCTATTTGAATGAACCGTCTTTGACTGCTAGAAGAGAAAGGCGGGTATGCCTAATTGTAAAATTTGTAATGTGATAATGAAAAAAATTACACTTTTCAAAAGTTATATTATTACTTACACTTTGTTTTTTGGTAGACATAATTGAAGCTCAGCTTTTAAATATTGGTAATGAGCTATGTAGTATTAAACAGCTATAATGATATTGTGCTGTTGCCCGTGACTTTGTTGCGAGGACTACACTATCCCACATGTACCTATTGCCGATATTAATAGTATTATTTGTAATAGTCCGGTTCATGTTCTGTATATGTGCAAACTTTCACCCAAATTCGTTCTAACATTATACGATTACTAACGAACAGCATTTTTTAATTTTATTTGTCTTAACATAGGATAATTATGCTTAAGTGGGTTTGTTTGTTACGCTTTCACGCTTTAACCTCTAAGCCGATTTTGGTAAGGAGATAGACGGTTTTGAGCTACTTTTCTCCGCAAACCATGAACGAAAGTGAAGCTGCGGCCAAAAGCTAGTGTTAGATAAAAGTAACTGTATCGTCTCGTTCTTTAATTCGATAACATGATTTCATACTCAATCCATATCATGCCAATCGCACACGACGTGTGATATCTCGCAATTACTCCATTATTCACTCAATATAAATATAATACCCGAACGGCGGCGGGCGCGGCTGCGGCTAATTATTGTGGGAACCAGATACGATCGACATGCACCGTTATTTATAGCTGCGTACGAACTATATTATCGTTTTATCAGTTTTTATTAATGCTTGTACAAGCACTGTGCCAAAGTACTTCGACTCGATCAATTTGTAACATAGTATATTTAGAAGGTCATGCACCTATTGTTATTTGACAACGTTGTTTGAGAGATATACTTGTAAATATATAAAGTAAATATATCTTCATTACTCACCTGTAGGTAAAGTCGAACAGCGGAAAATATCTTCTAAATATTGTACCTTGCAAAACAAAAGAAAGAGTTTCTATTCTGTAGTGTCTGGACTTGAGCTACCGATATTTTTGGCACATGGTACTATGACCTATTGTCTTTTGTTTGAACTAAACAATACAAGCATCAACGAATTTTGGTGTTCAATATCAGCGCTATTTGATGATTGCGTATATTGTTTATGATTACTGGTCGCTGGGAAAGGGAAATATCGTTGCCACTCAAATAAATCCACTTAATAGCACAAATCTTAAAAGTATTAGATATTTGTTAACAAATAAACAAGTAGTTCAAACCTATAAAATGGCTGCCAATCTTTACGGGGGATTTATTCATTAAATTAGTTGTGTAGTATCTTTCAGTGATCTAGTGATCACAAAAATATACTTCACTTCTCACACTGTACAAATAAAAGCTTAATACCACTAACTAATCGTAAAATCTCATCGGTCTTTAGTTTCGTATATGAAGCAGTTAAGAAATTAATATTGAGGTAAAAAAAAATTAGCTAATATTAATTATAAAACAAGAACAATAATACCTAAAAGCTAATTAAGAGAACATAAAAAACGTACCTACGTCAGTAATTTAGACGGTAAATGAGAAACACATAATGTGTGTCGCGTTGCTTCCTACAAAAGACATCAACGCAGCAGCGGCCCTGAGTGATCTACGAATTCAATTAAACCAAAATGTATTTTAATAGATTCTCTAATTAGGTAGGTGAAACTAATTTATGTTTTTTTGATAATGAGTGTCAATTGTAATTTGTTAAAGACATGTGACAATATTGTGATGATTTGAATTTAATTCAACTTGTGATTATTAATGTTATTGTTTATTAAAAGACAATCAGATTGAGCTTAATTTGGGCAAAATGGTTTTCCGCTCATGTTAAACTAATAACTTTTTTATAATTAATATGAACGTTTGTAAACATTTAGGAAACACTTATATACATAAAGTTCGCTTCTAAGGCTTTTTCACTGTTCCTGGAATGGTTACTTTATCTGCAATTTTTAAAAGGTGAAAATATAGTCGAGCGAGTTATAAGAGACTCGAAAAATCTAGAAAGATGGTGGATGGATGATGGAAAGAGGTGACACGCTTCCATTATGGCAGCTCCTAGTAATCCTTTTTGGGTTGGTCCTTCACTACAGCTTGTGAAGCATAAGTTTCTTGCTGTTCATAAATCCGGTTATGTTGTAAAAGCCAAGACTGCTTCCTGAAAATAGTCGTTTAGAAACCGTTTTGCAGATATACGCACGTGCTGTTAACGGCATATATTTCAATACAATGAACATTGGAACACGTGGCTATGGTATGAATGTACTGATATGTCGTTATAATATCTGAGTCGTGCGTCGTGCCCGCGTTGTTTGTCACCGTATGATAGGCATTTTAAGGGTCTGACAGGCGTGCGTTAAATCTTGTTCGCAATAGGCGAGTAAATTCGTTTTAAATAAGCAAATTAGCGTAGAACTGTATTCCTACTCAACTATGTAACTTTAGTGCAAACCAGGTCTAAGTCTGAGTCAGGCATTGTTGAGTTCGCTTGAGTTTAGTAATGAAATAACATTGTTATGTTAACCCTTTCGCTACTTGGTTCTATGACAGCGGCCAAGTCAGCAGCTCGTTATAATAAGATATATAGGGAGTTTCTCCCGTGTTCTTTTAGCAACAACACGTGTTGTGAGACTCCACTTTAATTCAATCTACTGTACAATACTAAATGTACTTTATAAATATGTACCACTTGAAAATGGCTTAATGCTAAACGCGATGCCATTAATTAAGTTATAATAATAAAATATTGATAGATTTTTAAGAATAAACGACTCTATTTTTTGCATTTCTTGCAGATCTTTAGCGGTAGGTAAGTAGGTAGTAGTAGTAGGTAGTTCATACGTACATACATTCGCAACTATTATCCCTTATATGTGTTAGTCTGAGGCTAGGCACATGAGGACCGCAAGATCAGTTAGTTCTCTACCATATACCACATTTCACCAAATTACAACGGCATATGTGCTTAGCGTGATAGGTGATGAGCCAATCGCCGCTCAACGCTGTTGGATTTATATGGAGTGTTTAGTCTGTTAGTCACCTTTTACGACACCCAAAGGAAAATAAAGGTTGGTAGTATTATTTTATGAGCCGCCACCACAAAGCTGTCAGTAATTCACTATTTATAGTAAATCGTATTAAGTATGTAATTTAATTATTATTGCATGCATATAATCACGACTATTATTTTACCGCCTCTGTGGTCTAGTGGCTATGCTACCAGTTTCAAAGCCAGAGGTCCCGGGTTCGATTCCCAGCGAGGGGTACATCTTTGTGTGCTCGGTTTGGTTGGTGGTAGGGCTGTTAAGACCGCCTGGCTAGTTACCACCATCTTATCTAAGTCTGTCGCCATAACAACGATGTTTATAGCATTGTTGAGTTCCGACAGTTTGAGATAAGATAGCTAGTTCCTCAGTGGTTGAGAATTCCGGTTGAAGCGCGCTTCCACCTTCGGCCTTATATTCACTTACTATCAGGTGAGATAAAGGCCAAGCGCTTACCCGTTGTAGAATAAAAATATTAAAAAATCCCGAAGGGTTAGTCAGAGACCAGGCAATGAGGACCGCAAAAGCAGTCCTCTACTATAGTCCACTTTTCACCAAATAGCGACTACACATGTGCTCAGCGTGACAGGTAGTGAGCCAATCGCCGCTGAAAGCTGTTGCATGTATGTGCAGTCTTTGGTCCGTTAGTCGCCTTTTACGACACCCAAGGGAAGAGAGGGGGTGGTAGTATTCTTTCACCGCTACGCGATACGTGTAATCATTTTCAACTATTCATATTAGTTCATAACTAATCTAAACTCGTATTGATAAAATATTGACTTGATTCATATAGGACTCGAAACCTTTCGCATTCTGGGCGACAGAAGCGAGCTGAATTTCCCAATCGTATCATTTAAGTGCTACTTTAATGTGTATTACAATAACCGTGTCGTGTAGCGGTGAAAGAATACTACCACCCTCTCTTATTCCCTTGCGTGTCGTAAAAGGCGACTAACAGACTAAAGACTGAACATATATCTAACAGCGTGGAGGGGCAATGGGCTTACCACCTGTCACGCTAAGCACATGTAGAGTCGATATTGGTTGAAAAGATGACTATGGTAGAGGACTGCTATTGCTCTCCTCATTGCCTTGTCTCTGACTAACCCTTCGGGGATAATAGTCGTGATTATTATGTATGTATTTAATTTAATGTGTGGCAATTAAAAACACGGCGTTCGTATGCTGTGCTATGTTATTATTTTTGTTTTGTATTATGTTCTCTTTATAACTAACTTGGTTATCATCATTTTCACCACGTATCTACCCATTGCCGGGCATCCGCTCCATGCCATGTCATTTTAATTATTATATTTTTTTATTTTACAACGTGTAAGCGCTTGGCCTACATCTCATCGTAAGTGACGATAAGACCGAAGGAGGAAGCGCGATTCACCTGGAATCCTCAACCACTGAGGAACTGGCTATCTTATTTCTATTGTCGGAACACAATAATGCTATAAACATCGTTGTTGTTGTTATGGCGACAGAACAAAGATGTTAGCGGCCAAGGCGGACTTAACATCTCTACCACTAATCGAGCACACAAAGATGTACCCCCCCCCCTTCCTCTGGAAATCGAACCCGGGACCTCTGACCGCACCTGCGTAAGATAGTAACGTTTAAAGCATGCAAGCAAGCATGTAGCATGCTTGCTTGCATGCTTTAAACGTAACTTCGATTACAAGTTGTTTGATGATATTATGGAGTTCAATTATTGAAAATGTTGTATTTAACGTTTTCGGCCAAATAAAATTCGAACAGGAAAATTTCGAATTTATGATAGGTAACCAATTTTGTCGCGGGGTACTTACTGGGTGTTTGTGCGGACGAAGGCGCGGGCGGGCCGCTAGTCCTACTAATATTATAAACGCGAAAGTTTGTAAGTATGGATGGATGTTTGTTACTCTTTCACGTAAAAACTACAAAATGGATTTGGATGAAATTCGGCAAACAGGTAGTTTATAACCTGGATTAACACATAGGATACTTTTCATCCCGATATTTTTAAGGGAACAGGAACTACGCGGGTGCAATCGTGAGCGGCCGCTGGTATTTTATAAAGATAATGACCAATCCCACTAATTTTACCTTTTACTAAATTTTTTTTTCTGGCACCCCCGATCATCTGTCACGTTATGTAAGAAGTGCATGTAGAAATTTGCATAGTACGATTAATACTGCTCTAAGAGTAAAATGGTGAGAACCCTGTTCTCTGGAAAAACATGGAGAGACGATCAGCTTCAAACGAAGAGAATAACCGCCTCTGTGGTCTAGTGGGCGCGGGCTCGATTTCCAGTGGAGGGGAGGGGGGGGGGGGGGGTTTACATCTTTGTATGCTTAGTTGGTGGTAGGGCTGTTAAGTCTGCCTGGCCGCTAACATCTTTTATTGCCACTTACCATCAGGTGAGATGTAGGCCAAGCGCTTACCCGTTCTAGAATAAAAAATAAAATAATTAAATTGACATGACATGGCATCCCCTGCCCGGCAATGGGTAAATTCGTGGTGAAAATGATGAAAACCAAGTTGGTTATAAAGAGAACATAATACAAAACAAAAATAGTAACATAGCACAGCATACGAACGCCTTGTTTTTAATAGCCACACATTAAATTAAATACATACATATAATCACGACTATTATCCCCGAAGGGTTAGTCAGAGACAAGGCAATGAGGACATCAAAAGCAGTTCTCTACCATAGTCCACTTTTCAACCAATATCGACTGTACATGTGCTCAGCGTGACAGGTGGTAAGCCGCTGACATAATTTTCTTTTTACCGAAAACACAATTAACAAAGTTTGGAAATGCCGATTATAGATTGTTATTTTTTTCAAAATCTTTATGATTTGTAATCCCACTCAACGTTTGGCCGAAACTATTAATGCTAGATGATTCATTTACCAGAAACACTTTTCCAATATTATAAAAATACAACATTTCAAATAATTGAAATCCATAATAACATTGAACAACTTGTAATCGTAGTAACATTTAAAGCATGCAAGCAAGCATGCAGCATGCAGCATGCAAGCTGCAGCATCATCCAAGCACGCAGCATGCAGCAGGCATGGTTTCTGTCACGACTCCGGCGCTGCAAGGCTCCGGCGGCGGTCTCACGCGAGCTTAACGTCGCAGATGGCTTTCGCTCACCACCGCAGCTTCGGCGGGCTTAAATTACATTGTAGCGTAGGACAGACAAGAGGTTTTGCCGCGATTCGTTTCTGTCACTGACTTTTGTAGCACAACGTTACCGAAAACACAAACTATTAACTTTTTAAGATATTTAGTTTATTTACCGAATAATATGAATATATGAAAAACTAAAAAAAAGGAAAATCTGGGTAGGTATGTTATTTTAGATAAAAAGTTATTTCGAATTTTAATACTTCTAGGTATGAAATTTATTGTAAGCAAAATATCTTCCAAAAGAAAAAAAGTGAGTAGTTTTGATAATCGGCTAATAGTTTTTCTGGAAAATGAAACGTAAGTATGTATGATAAGTTTATGGATTAACAAAATTATGTAAAAGCAACAATCTGGTATATATAACTTCGTCATACCGTTTTCGAACAATTGAAATTCGTACAGGAAAGTTTCGAATTTATGATAGTTGGGTACCCTTGTCATGACAATGATTGCAAACACAACAAAAAAAAACGTAACTAAATCGGTGCAGCCGTTGAAGTATTTATATATTTATTATTTATATAGAGGATTACACAAAAAGTAATTTATATTTTTGTTTGTCGCATTACAGGAAAACCGGGCACGGACTACCCAGTGCTGGGAGCGGTGCCATACACCAACTTTTACTGCGACGACCAGCCCTACCCGGGCTTCTTTGCAGACATGGAGACGAGATGCCAAGGTACTGTGTCACTCAGCTCGATTTGAATACTCCACGTCTCGAATAGATCTTGTATGTAGATCAGGAGATCCTACAATATAAAATCAGTCTCTTATTCTACAAAAGTAATTTCAAAACTTTTCTTATCATCAAGCATCAGTTTCATTTACTTATTTTGCTATTAATAATGATGATCACGTAGCAATAACGTACACTAAGTATATGTATAGTGATTCGTCATCAATAAAAACAATTAAAAAAAAATGTGTAGGTAGCCTAATGACTATTGTTTAAATTCTTTGATGATTCAAAACGAAAAAGGAATAGCGCTTATGCATTAAATATATTCAATAGGTTTTATTTTGCACTTCCAAAAAAAAGATAAAACGTTATTTATCGAACATGTCTGCCCAAGTCGTATCGTCATTCTGTTCTCTGTCACAAGTGTGGTCGTAAAAGAATAAACCCATTTAGCTACAACCTTGGCCATGCCAAGATGATTAAATATACCGACCTTATGGTATCTGAGGTCAACTAATTATAACAAAAAGCTATGCGGAAGATGATCTGATTGAAATGTTAGGTCGAAAACGTGAGATCCGCTATTAAATTAGTTCAAATTGATTTATATTGGCCTTTGTGAGGCGTTTTATAAATCATTTGTTAAAGTGAGACGTCTTACATAGATAAATTAGTTCTGACATGCGATTACTAATATTTTGGCTTGCAATGTCGCAGCTTTAGGATTATATTAAATTACTCGCAGATGACTTAACTCAAATTATTTAACTGCCACTCTAATAAAAAAATTGAATAATTTGAATTAGGTCATCTAGACAAATGTGTGTACAAATATGTTAGAGAAGATTAAATTAACTTATTTCTTTGCTTTAGAATATCATTATAATTTCGCACATTACATTTTTAAAATTAAATTACCTATTAATATTTCATGACTGCCAGTTTCGAAATTATTACGAATTGTGCAGAGGCGGAAGATTCCACTAAAATCATTTTCGACTTGGCACTGCTAAAATAATGATACTAGTTGTATACATTTTCGCAAATCCACATTCTTGTGGTAAGATTATGTAGCGGAGGTGACATTTTGCAACGCCGATCCTCAGAAGGCGTCGGACGTGCTCACACAAACATGGAAGTGTCCACCTCTTACAAAATAATGGCGGTTTCCTTTGCCACCTTTGGCAAAGATATTCACTTCTTTTGTGATGTGTACAAACTTTCTTTATGCCATGATTTGAATTGAGTAACGTAACAACCGCAGTGTGAATTATTTCTGTTGCTTATGTGAAAGCTAATTCTTTATTTGAAAAAAAAAGCCTGCGGGTTGATGGGTTTTATTTGGTATTTCAAACGTATTGATATTTTTTTTTTATATAATTAAGCTGCTCCCCTTTAATTTATTATTTTTATTTTGTTTACTGAGGGTTAAATATTCTGGAGCTATAAGAGCTATTTTTAGTTTTTTTATTTTATCTTTTCTTTATTTTCTCTTTTTTTTTTCTTTTTTCTTATATTTTATACATTTCTTATTATTAGGTACTTTTTTACATTTTTTTTCTTCCTCAGAATTACAATCCTGTCACGTATGTGGTCTTTGATCTTTCTTACTTATTTATCTACTAGTCCTTATTCCTCTTATTTACTGTTGCTACAATTGTCTTGGCAAAATCTAAAAATATTCCTCTTTTCTTCTTGTTTCTTAAAATTTCCTTTAATGTGTCTTTGCTAAGTGTGGTGTCAAATTTATGTTGCAGAGTGTACCTATCGTGCATGTGTATTGGACATTCGAGTAGAGTATTGATATTATTAGAGCTGTGTAGTATAGCGGCTCCCTACAAGAATACTATCCCCTCTCTTCCCTTGGGTGTTAAATGCAGCTAACGGGCTAAAGATTGCACATACATCAAACAGCATAGAGCGGCGATGGGCTCACCACCTATCACGCTGAGCACATGTGCAGTTGTAATTTGGTGAAACGTGGACTATGGCAGTGGAGTACTTCTGCGGTCCTCATTGCCTGTTCTTTGACTAACCTTTTGGGGATAATAGACTTCAGACGAGTCCTTTCGAGCGCTTCTCTCTCGCTCTAAGTCAATACGCCGACGGTACGGAACGGGTATAACAGCGAAGCGGCGCAAATTGGCGCGTTTTATAGGTTTTTAAAAGGTTTTTTGCCTATGTAGACTTTATAGGATTTAATGAATTAGCAGGTTCTCTGTAGTACTTCAAAATAAATATTTACATGTAAAAAGTATGTCGAAAATTTAAAAAAATGTAAGAAATCATCCGTTTTACACTTTTATTGGGCCTGTTTTCGGGATTTTTTATAATAGAGTAAAGAACATCTAATCGCGTAACAAATTAGCAGATTCTTTAGGCAATATCCTTTAGTGTATTATATATTTTTTATAAGAGCGTAATTTAATAGTAAATACATAAACCATTTGATCTAGCAAAACAGCTTTGCCCGCATTTACCGGTGACTCGTCTTAAATCGTATGTACAGTTACTACTGTGTGACTGTGACTCTCTTGCTAGGAAAATAAAGAGTCTCCTGGGATTGGCCTATCCGAAACCAGAAGATTTTAGGCTCTTCGCCTTCAAAGACATTGCCAAGCTTATGGCAGACATTTTCACTGAGGAAACAGAGTGATAGGACAGGGTTGCTCAAAAGATCCCAATGGGTCGACGTGCTGCTGCGAGAGGAAAACCTCTGCAGGCCCAACTAAGATAAGATATGATAAGATAAGATAAGATAACCCTTTGGGGATAATAGTCGTAAATCGTATGTAGGTCGAGTAAGTTCCCGGTCGACCACTTATTGGCGATATTCGCTTGTGCTCCATTCCGACCGCGCGTACGTAAAGTAGCGTGCGCTTAGATCGTGTGCAAGCGAATTTTGCCTAAAAGCGGTTGAACCGGAAACTTATTCGACTATACAGGGTTAATTTTGGACCCCCCTCCAAATTTTTTCATGTGGTCGTATAATAGCAGCAGTACAACCAAATAATGAAATAAAAAAACATTTTTTTTACATTTTTATCTCAACTCTTCCTTATGAAATTAAAATTATGGTCACCTAGCGCGCGGCCGCCTCGTTAACAAAGCGCATGCGCGTGACCGCTATTATTCACCCCTTGCACCAATGACGTGAGGGTGAGCGCACGCATTTAGAAATATAGGATTTAAAGAGCATCCAAAAAAAAAGCTTTCGTATCTCTCAGGTGAAAACTTCTAAGATTTGATGAAGCAATGTTGACTAAAAAACATAAGCATCAAGCCCCGACAAATTTCGACAGGTGAAAACCAGACCTCGATAGCCAAGTGGTTAAGGCAGCCGCCCGGAATGCGGAAGGTGCGTGGTTCGATTCCCGCCTGAGGTTGTCGTTTTTTTTCAGTGTTTGAAATTTTACTTAAGTATATTTCAGCGTTAATAAAACGCTAAAATATATATAAAACATTTAAAAAATTTAATGGAGCTTCCAAAAAATTATGTTTAAAAAAAGAAAACATGCATTAATTTTACGTCAAATATTTAATTATTACTTTTTTATCCTATATTTACTTTTGGCGGGGGATCCAAAATTGACCCTGTAAGTGTGATATATCATAATATTTGTTTCAAACGTATCATTTGCATTTCCAGCATGGCACTACTGCGACATCGACGGGCGGCAGGCATCGTTCCTGTGTCCCAACGGCACGGTGTTCTCGCAGGGCGTGGCCTCCTGCGACTGGTGGTTCAACGTGCGATGCGCCCTCTCCCCCGCTCTGTACCCGCTCAACGCGAGACTATACCGCCGGAGGAGGAAACAGACGCGCCCAAAACCGCATAGGGTCATAGACAAGCAACTTGTTGATGAGATATTTTTGTAAAATAAAATGTTAGCCGTATAGAATGTCTTTAATATGTCAAATACATTTACTTACTACTACTCAAAAAGGCAAAGCTCCGATACGTGAGGCTGTACCGCCGCAGTCGCGCCCGAAACCGCACAGGGTCATAGATAAGCAACTAGTTGATGAGATATTTTTGTAAAATATACTTTTAGCCGTAAAGAATATCTTTAATATGTCAAATAGATTTACCATTACTCAAAAAGGCAAAGCAAACTTCTTGCATTCCCGATACGCGTGAGTGAACTAAAGGTGGAGGAAACAGTCGCGCTCCAAGCCACATAGGGTCATAGACAAGCAACTAATTGATGAGATATTTTTTTTAAATAATCATTTAGCCGTATACACCGAGATTTTATATTGGTTTTGGAGCCGAAACCCTGTTCATGTTTATCATCAGTAGAACTATTTAGCTTGTAAAACTAAAAAGATGAGCATAAAAAATCATTTAAAAATATCAATAAAAATGTAAGAACCCTTAGTAACGGACGATCTTATCAAAGTCAATGACCGAGGCGCTTCAAACGCTCCGCCTACTCCCCGCCCCGCCGTCGGCGCAGGCGGCCGGCCGGGAAAGTTCATAGGGGTCACGGTGTACGAGTAGATAAAAAGAACGTTACTACGTGTTTTCGATAAAAAGTCACTTTTACAATTTTTTTTCTTTGCTCGTAAAGCGATTATTATTTAATAAATAGGTACAACACATGTTTTGTATTATAACGTTTTCGGCTCCAAAACTAATGAAAAATCTCGGTGTAGAATGTCTTTAATTATATCAAATAGATTTACTACTACTCAAAAAGTCAATGCACACTTCTTGCATTCCCGATACGTGTGGGTGTACTAAAGGCGGAGGAAACAGACGCGCTCCAAGCCCCATAGGGTCATAGACAAGCAACTAGTTAAACAGATATTTTTGTAAAATAATCTTTTAGCCGTAAAGAATACTTTAAAATGACAAATAAATGTTTATTACTACTAAAAATGCAAAGCACACTTTTTGCGTTACGCCCGCCCTGTACTTAGTACTGTTCCCGATATCAAGGGCGGAGGAAACAGTAAGGTCATAGACAAGCAACTACACACATCAAAAGTGTCTGGGGATCAACATATATTTTTGCAATAACTTTTCTCCTGATTGATATTAATTAAAATTTTCTTTAAGGATTCATCAAATAAAGTGTTTTCGTTTGTCTACAGTAACGATAAACCAAGTCACCTTTGCATTAATAAAGAAATTATCCATTTTCCTAATAAAGGGATTTTTTTCATTTGAACCACTAACATTCGAAAGTTCGAAAAAAAGACTGAAATAACAGTTTTCTTTAAAATTTTATTGGGTAACTTAAACAATTAATAATCCGTGTTTCTACCGCGAACACTAACAACACAAGAACATCGGTTTGGCATACTCAAAATGAGTTCATCCAAATCACGCTGTGGAATGGCCGCCCATGTTCGTTGCAACAACAAAAAAAGGTCTTCTTGCGACTGGATACCCTCCATATTCGGCAGAGCTCTTCTCTGTAGCATATCCCATGCATGCTCAATCGGGTTCAAGTCTGGCGACTGAGCAGGCCAGGGCATGACATTGATGTTAGCTGCGGCGAGAGTCTGTCTTACAACTCTTGCGGTGAGCGGTCGTGCATTATCATGCATTAACTGAAATAAGGGACCGATTTGCACATGTAGAGGAACGATGACGTCTGATACAATCGTCTCAGCATAAATTTGAGCGTTGAGGTTGCCTCTGATCCAAATCAACTCAGTTCTTCCGCCGATCCAAATACCCGCCCATACCATGATGGTTCCACCACTATAATGATGGACTTCCTGGCAGGATTTTAATCGCTGTTGGCGTCCAGGGGTTCTCCAGTGTCGTATACGTCTTGTATCCGGTCTCATACCAAAACGAGACTCATCAGAAAAGCACACGAAACGCCATTGTTCTTCTGCCCAATTTCTGTGTTCAAGAGCCCATTGATATCGAATCCTACGATTGTGCATTGCTATAGGTGGTACCCTTAGCGGTCTTCGGGAATGAAGGTTCACTTCATGCAAGCGGTTTCTGACTGTTTGGTCGCTAATTAAGTTCCCTGAAGAGTGATGAAGCCTCACGGCTAACATCATGGCGGTTATTGTTGGAGCTCTTCGAGTTGTGATTTGAATGTATCGGTCTTGTCTCCGTGTGGTGCAGCGATACCGTCCTCCATGGCGCTCAGCCACGGTACCAGTGCTTCGGTAACGTGTCCAAAGTCGACTGATAACACTCTGACTTGTATTCAGAGCTAAAGCCACAGTACGTTGCCGGGAACCAGCTTCTATCATTCCCACGGCTCTGAGCATTTCTTCCCTGCTTAAATGACGTCGCCGCTCCATAATAACGTTGGTTTTAATCAGTAGTAGGGAAACAGTAGCACTAATAATGCCTTCAATGCGTTGTATGTTTTTATAGGGAAAATATTGACAGCTGATTTTCATCTTTTACTATAAATTGATTGAAAGTTCCTGTTTCAAATTATGAAATGCACCAAAAAGGATCCATATAAATTTATAAAATCATAAATTTATTACAAAGCCACATCTCAATCTCAAGAAATCCGCATAAAAATGCTTGATCCCTAGACACTTTTGATGTGTGTAGTTGATGAGATATTTTTGTAAGATAAACTGTTAGCTGTCTAGAATACTTTTTTATGTCAAATATATTTACTACTACTACTAAAAAGGCAAAGCACACTTCTTGCATTACGAATCGCATAGGGTCTTGAATAGGCAACTGCTTAATTAGAGATCTGTAAATAATACTTAAAAAATAATTACCTACTTCTAAAAAAGGCGTAGCACACTTCTTGCGTTACGCCCGCCCTGTACTTCGCGCTGTTTTGATAAGCGAGGATGTATCAAAGGCAACAAAACAATCGCCTCTAGCTATCATATTATTATCATACGGATATCGATAGATATAAAAATAAATATAATGAACAAAACCAATAAATAAAAAGTAAATGGAACCGTGTCGTGTAGCGATGAAACAATACTACCACTCCTCTCTTCTCTTGGGTGTCGTAAATGGCGACTAACGGACTAAAGACACATACATTCATCAGCTTAGAGCGGCGATGGGCACACCACTTGTCACGCTTAGCACATGTGCAGTCGCTATTTGCTGTGGACTATGGCAGAGGACTGCTTTTGCGGTCCTCATTGCCTAGTCTCTGACTAACTCTTCAGGGATAATAAGTAGTTGTGATTATATGTATGTATGTTATGTATGTTGGTAGTAGTAGTAGTGTTCATTTTCGCGACCCAGGTACAACTATGTTTTATGAAAGTGTTGGTTATGAATGATTTGTCCTTGTTTTATTATTTTTTACTATGTGGCAAGTAATGTACTATCGGGGTCACCGTCGCTTTACCACTTTTAAATTTTCGTATGAAGCGCACCGCTTGCCCGCGTGCGTGCCCGTACCAAATAGACGACGCGGTGTGCAAGGGATTTTGACCTTTAGGCAGGTAAAGCGACGAAGTCCGCGATAGTACACACGGCGTCAGATCAACCTATCCTAAACGGTCAAATTTCTCCAATCGCTATTGATCCTTATAACAAAAACATAAGGTTCAAAATTTATTGTAGAAATTTGACATTTTGTGGTAGATTGATCTCCTGGCATCTGTACTTAAGGGGGTGCTACGCGAACGCAATAAAAGACACAAGTCTTAATAATGAACTGCAAAGCAAAATCAATCATACTGATATTAATAATAAAATCAATTCTGCTTTGAAGTTTCAGACCTAGTAATTTAATTAGAGCAATGTTTTTATTCTGCGAAATGTGCGAAACCATCACATCACGCGCTTGTGTTAAACATAAAAAAATAACTTTTAAAGAAGGGGGTGCCCTGCGGAATATCAATACAAATATTTTTATGTAAGAATTATTGTGCGTGCATGCGTAAAACTAACAAAGTTTTCAAAAAAATATGTTTTAGATGTCATTAAATTTATGTACTTAACTATTGTTTGTAAATTTTTAAAGAATTTGTTTCAAATTTTAACAAGGCCATGACCTTATGTATGATCAGACTAACTTACATAAGTTCTTTTAATATATTAAACTAATTCAGCGCATAGTACAAGTGACTTAAAAATACGTAAATTTTCACAATTTCGCGCAGGACCCCCTTAAATCATGAGGAGATTTTATAACATTAGTTATGAATATATGTTACTGTTACTGTGGACTTTGATGTCTGCTCACGGCTATTGAGTTAAATAGGTTGTGTAAGTATAATGCGTGTACCTACATACTTTATTATTATACTTTGATTCATGAGTAACATGACAGTTTTAAGCAGAATATTTCTAAATCGCCCAGATAATTTACTTACATTATTTTTTATTAAATGTAAATAGTTCTAGTCGCATTTTTGAATGTAAGCTTATTATTGCTCGGATATAAGATAAGTTACTTCTCACCATTTACTTATTGGTTAATTGATTGTTAAAAAATATTTTTTTCCATCTTTGTTTCTTATAAAAAAGTCTTTGGCATAAAAGTAGGGAGTAATGTTTGTGTGATTATGTTTTTTATTTACTAAAATGTGTGTCGTGTCGGATATTAATATGTAATTATGTATAATAAGTACATAATGGACTATAAATCTATACACGGCATGGTCAAACCGAGCCAGACCAAAGCCTTTAGATATTCGATTGGAACGTCCCGGAGAATCTGTTATGGTCTTATACCCTTATAGACTCTCCGGGTGTTCCAGTGGAGTTCCATATGAAAACACGCCTCCGTCATGCCGACCTCAAGAAAACCTCTGGAGGTTTCTTACGCTGTATTGCAATAACAATTTATATATAGAACAAAACAATAAACTTTTATAAACTATAAAAGGAACAAGATTATTCTTCTTTGGAATGAAAACTCACTGTATATAAAAATACTTCTTTATTAAGATACGAAAAGTACTCAGTAAGTAACTTAAATTACTAAGTAGCACAATCATCAACTTTTTTACGCAACGCATTTAATGATAAAATAAGTGGACGGCGTGTGTGTTGTAATAATGAAATGAACATATACGAATAAATGTTTTTTTACTGTTAAAAATCTGTTGTTCTTTGAACAATAAAAGCATAATTATGCACTGTCGAAAATCTTACCCTGGTTAGCTATCACCGTTATCTATATCTGTTGTAATAAAATTAAATAAAATGAAATGTAAGACTTTAAACTATCGCGTTGCATTGCTTTAAAACTATTTTAACGGGACCTAACACGATTTATAAACGGCCGAAACGTCAAGCAGTAAGTAGATATGTACTTACTTACAAAATAAATCGTGTTAGGTCCCGATAAAATAGTTTTAATAAAATGAAATGTATTTATCAGAACACACACAAATTACAATTTTATTATGCATTAAACAAAAAGTTCGATAAAAATGTGTCCCAAAGAGTGAGCATTTGTTGCAGTGATTAAGTCACTATAACGCTGATCTTCCGTGAAGACCGCAGTTCTGTGTGAATGTGCGTGACATCGTGCTGTAGGTACATAATATACTTTGATCTTATATACAAACACATTAATAAAATATCATTATGAGCACATGCCAGTTTCATATATGTACCTGTGTAAAAAAGGATTGTAATAACAATGTTTCCGACATTATGGGATAAGATAGCCAGTTTTTCTGGATGAAATGAGCTTTCACTTTGGGCCTCATCTTATCTCTTGTGAAATTCAGGTCCTTCCCTTTTGTTGTGTAAAAATATTCTTATATAGCATACCATGGTTTGACTATGAAAGTAAATGCTGTGTAATTTTATGTTATCTATGCAAATTCCTATAGTTAAAAAAATTAATATTAGTTAAGTAAAAAATGTCCCGTAGGGGAAAACTCAAGAGTTACATTGTTATGTTAATCCAACTGCCATCTTAAATTATGCTTACCTTAAATCAGAATCCTTGTTATATGATTATTGAAATAAATTTGTAAATTACTTACGTATTTCCTTTATTTTCAACTACACTAGTGTGTCACGTTCGTAGCAATTGGAAACCTGTGGTCCTATCCCTCCGGGAAGCGGACGTACTATACAGGGTGCCCCAACATCTGTTCTTACCCGTGGTACTACCGATGGTAAATTTTTCCCGTAGTACTACTATCCTGTCTGGTAGTACCACGGGAGATTTTACATTATCCCTGGTCATCATCAGCCAGAAGACGTCCACTGCTGGATAAAGGCCTCCCCCAAGGATCTCCACCACGACCGGTCCTGTGCTGCTTGCATCCAGCGGCTACCCGCGACCTTCACCAGATCGTCGGACCACCTTGTTGGAGGCCTGCCCACACTGCGTCTTCCGGTGCGCGGTCGCCACTCGAGAACCGTTCTGCCCCAACGGCCATCGGTTCTACGGGCGATGTGCCCTGCCCATTGCCACTTGAGCTTGGCGACCCTTTGGGCTATGTCGGTTACTTTAGTTCGTCTACGAATCTCCTCATTTCTGATTCGATCACGTAGAGAAACCCCGAGCATAGATACCCCTTCTCCATTGCTCTTTGCGTGACTTTGAGCCTGCTAATAAGGCCCATAGTGAGCGACCACGTTTCGGTACCGTATGTCATCACTGGCAACACACACTGGTCGAAGACTTTCGTCTTGAGACACTGCGGTATTTTGGACGAGAAAATATTACGTAGCTTACCGAACGCTGCCCAGCCGAGGTGGATTCGACGACTTTCTTAAAGTTGGACCTACCTAGTTGGACTGTTTGTCCCAACTATACATATTCGTCAACAACTTCAAGAGCGTAGTCTCCAACCTTCAGAGGAGTGGGTACGACACGTGAGTTAGACATGATTTTTGTCTTCTCCATGTTTATTTTAAGGCCCACTTGTTGAGAGACTCTGTTGAGATCAACGAGCATTGTGCCGATTCCTCCAGGGTCTCAGCCATGACTACTATATCGTCGGCAAATCGAAGGTGACTGATGTACACGCCGTTAATATTGATGCCGAGTCCTCTCCAGTCCAGAAGCTTAAACACGTCCTCCAGTGCAGCAGTGAAGAGTTTCGGAGATATGATGTCTCCTTGTCTCACTCCACGCTGCAGCTGGACTGGCTTCGAGTTCTGGTCCTGAAGACGAACTGTCATAGTGGCGTTTTCGTACAAACACTTCAACACTTCGATGTACCGGTAGTCAATTTGGCACCGCTGGAGAGACTGTAGCACGGCCCATGTTTCGATCGAATCAAAGGCTTTCTCATAGTCCACAAACGCTAAGCAAAGAGGCCGGTTATACTCTTCGGTCTTCTGTGTAACCTGCCGCAGCGTATGTATGTGGTCTATGGTGCTAAAGCCTTTTCGGAATCCGGCTTGTTCGATAGGCTGGAAGTCATCAAACCTGCATGCGAGACGATTAGTTATAACTCTCGAGAACAGCTTATAAACGTGACTTAGAAGTGATATGGGTCTGTAGTTCCTCAGTAGGGCCTTGTTGCCCTTTTTAAAGAACAACACAACTACACTTTCATGCCACGCTTCTGGCGTTCTACCTCCGAGTACGACGGAATTAAATAGTCTCTGAAGAGTACCGGTCTTCCGCCTGCTTTCAGAAGCTCAGCCGTAATTCCGTCAGCACCCGATGCCTTGCTGTTCTTAAGCTGCTTGAGAGCCATACCAATCTCGTACAGGCTGATGTCCGGGATATCTTCGGTGTAGTGTCGGGTTAGCTTAGCTCTAGGGTCTGTAGCTAAGCTTTGTACAGGTGGCCGCGTGGATGTGTATAGCTGTCCATAGAACTTCTCGACCTCTCCCATAACTTCGGACCTGGACGTGACAGTTCTGCCGTCATCGGTTTTCAGTGTCGTCAGTTGGCTCTGCCCAATACCCAAATCTCTTGCAAACACTTTCGAACCTTTGTTTCGCTCGATAGCCTCTTTAATACGGTCGGTATTAAATTGGCGAGTGTCGCGAGTCAAAGACTTCAAGATCTGCCTATTGAGCCGCCGAAGCTGAGACGAATCGTCCGAAGAACGCAGAACCATCACGCGCCGCTCTTCCATCAGTTTGAGAGTATGGTCCGAGAGATTTTTAGGTCCTCTTATACGGTGGGTTTTGAAGAACTTAGACCCAACCGCATGGACAGTTTTTACAAACCTGTTGTTGTAATCGTCCACCTCTACGCAATCCTTCAGGCATTCGAAGCGATTTTTCAGTTCGAGCTGGAAGCTTTCGGGGTTTTGGATTTGGATGGGTGCAGGGCGGAGCGTTGACTTCATCAATCGACGTCTTTCAAGCTTGATATTAATGTTCAATGTGCCTCTTACCAACCGGTGATCACTGCCAGTTTTGAACGCATTGATCACAGAGACATCATTGAATATTTGCTTTCTCGTCGACATGATAAAGTGAATCTCATTTTTTGTTGCACCATCGGGACTTAGCCAGGTCCACTTGCGGTGTTCAGATTTCCTAAAAAAGGAGTTCATCATGAAGAGTCCCTCCTTTTCCAGAAACTCCGCCAGCAGTTGGGCCCGGTGGTTCCGAATTCCAACTCCAAATCGTCCCACTTTCAGCTCATCGCCGCTTCGTTTGCCCAGTTTTGCGTTAAAGTCTCCCATGACAACGGTGTAATGAGTTTTGGAGACTTGTATGGCTCTAGAGATGTCCTCAAACGTAGCCTCCACCTCATCGTCGGGGTGTGCCGTAGTCGGAGCGTATACCTGTATAACCTTCAACGAATACCGTTTGGTTATTCTGAGTATAAGGTACGCTACCCTCGACGACACACTTCCGGTCTTAACAACGTTGTTCACGAGAGAGCTGTGGACGATAAACCCGACACCACCCTGGGACAGTTGTTCGCCCCCCCGGAAAAAGAGCAAGTTACCAGACTTCAAGATTATCGAGTCCTCCCCCTCTCTTCAGACCTCAGATAATCCCACAATGCCACCGTATCTTGCTCAATTCTTCCTCCAGTTCGCAAACCTTCTCGTCGGTTCGCAGTGTACGCGTGTTGTAGGTTGCCAGGGCCAAAGTTCGTTGCTGGCGGTAGCCAGGTCTCTGCCGGAGATTCTTAGCACCCCCTGCCCCGTCGCTGCCTTGGCCGCTACCGTAGCTAGGGCGAGCGGGGCCGCCGTGGACTAGGGGCCGGAGTTTAGTGCTGTCGTTCATGTTGGGGGGAATGTTGCCATAATTGCCACGCTTGGCAGGCGGGTTGGCGATCGCAGTATGACGGTGTTAATCTCAGAGGATGCTGCTGCCCATCCTCTGGGTTTGATCCCTCAGTCGCCTTCTACGACTCCCACGGGAAGATAGGGGGTGGTAGTATTCTTTCACCGCTACCGACACGGTTAACGGCTACCCCTGGTACTACTTATCAATTTAATATTCCCTACAAACGTATTCCGAGATATGCTTATGCTTTAAAAATCGAGTGTTGTAGAACCTTTTTTAAATATGTAGGTACTGGTTAGTAGTGAAAGATTTAAAAAAAAGGTTCAACAACACTCGATTTTTAAAGCATAAGCATACTTCAAAATACTTTTGTATGGAATATTAAATTGATAAGTAAACAGGGGTAATGTAAAATCTCCCGTGGTACTACCAAACAAGATAGTAGTATAACTGGAAAAAAAATTACCAGTGGAACTACCAGTAAGATAAGACCATCGGTAGTAGGTACCACGGGTAAGAACAGCCCAAGATATATGATCAGGCGGAAGCCAAGAGGTATGGAGCAGCTCTAGGGTTACCTAAATCAGCCCCATGTATGCTCGGCGGTTTTCAATAGTTTTCCAACATTGATTTTTTTTAAAACTTTAGTTGGTTTTTGAATACTTTTTATGGTCACTGTGACTCTAATAGTTAAGGAAAGGTATTTTTATATGGGTCAGTAATATGAGGCTCTACATATTTCTATCCCATTAACTAAAAAGTATACAAACTAACTACAGTTTTTCAAAAATCATAGTTTACTTTTCAAACGCGCAACATAAATGAGGGTGATTTGGGTTGTCCCTAGGGCTGCTCTACCTCTGGGCTTCAGGTTGATCCTATTTCTTGGGACACTGTATAAGTTGGAGCACTTTTAATTAATATCATAGTACGAAAATTATTGTCCCCAACACAGAAAAAGGGGTGGTCTATATTTACTGTTATTCGTTCGAACATATTGCCAAAGACAACATGATACCTTCTTAATCGGAAGATCGCGAGATTTATTAAACGAAATCATAGTCATCATCAGAATCAGGGCAATTTACGTATCAAACATTCGATATTCGTCATGGTGACAGTTTTCATTGTACGGTCAGCAACAAAGTCGCTTAACACTTTCTGTTTTCTCTTATTCTAGAACGAGTATGCACTTGGCCTTCATCTCACCTGATGGTATGTGACGATAAGGCCGAAGGTGGAAGCGCGCTTCACCCGGTATCCTCAACCACTGAGGAACTGGCTATCTTATTTCAAACTGTCGGAACACAACAATGCTATAAACATCGTTGTTAAGGCGACAGACTTAGATAAGATGGTGGTAGCTAGCCAGGCGGACTTAACAGCCCTACCACCAACCAAACCAAGTATATACACAAGGATGTACTCCCGTTTGGAAACGAACCCAGGACCTCTGGGTCTGAGACCGGTGGCTTAGCCACTACACCACAAAGGCGGTTATTTTAGTACTTAGTCAAAGCAATAAAACTTTATTAATCTAACACTCTCTCATTTTTAGTATAGATACACATGTCGCGTAGCGGTGTAAGAAAACTACCACCCCCTCTCTTACCTTGGGTGTCGTAAAAGGCGACTAACGGACTAAATACTGCACATACTTCCAATAGCATAGAGCGGCAATGGGCTCACCAACTGTAACGCTGAGCACATGTGCAGTCGCTATTTGGTGAAATGTGGACTATGGCAGAGGACTGCTTTTGCGGTCCTGTAGGTCACGTGATAAGTAGGTTAGAAATTTAAGAAAATCGCGAAGCGCAGCGTGGCGATTGTTTTGAATTTCGAGGTTATTTTTTTAAGACAACAATAACAATACATATGACATACAGGAGTAGGGCAACTAGTACGCATACGCTTAAATTTCTAACATATCACGTGACCTACAATTATTCTACTAAACTTAATTCAGTAATAATATAAGGAAGCGTATAGAGTGCCACAACCGGCACTGTATCTCCATCGGTTAGGGAACCGTAAGTTTTGCGGTATAATAGTGACGCTGCCTAAGCTGCCGTAAAGTTTTTGTTAGACAACAGAAATACAAGCTGCCCTACACCTGTAGGTCACGTGATAGGTTAGAAATTTAAGACAATCGTGAAGCGCAGCGTAGCAATTGTCTTGAATTTCGATGTTATTTTTTTTTATTAGACAACAGAAATCTAACTCCATACAAAAATATCTTTTGAATATTATGTCGTCTGAACATTATAACAAATAAAAAATATGTTACGGTTCCCGAACCGATTGAGATACAATGCCGCTTGTGGCACTCTATACGCTTCGTACCTACTAGGATGCCGTCAAATTACGGCATCGCAACCGATCGTACTATGTTGCCGCTTGTGGCACTCTATTCACTGCCTACACTTTGTACTAGGATGCCGTAATTACGGCATCGTAACCGATCGTACTAGAATGCCGCTTGTGGCACTCTATTCACAGCTGTAATATAATTATATAACTAAACTTGAACCGTATTATAATTATATTCCTAGTAAGATAGTAATGAATCGCTTTCGTATAACTATCTTACGGTATATAATTATATCCCTAGGGATATAACTATATTACGGCTATCACTATATCCCTGCGACATATACACTTAAGGACGGGTGGATACTAATTACTAAAGTGTTTACGTACGACTTTTGTTCTTGACCATACATTGCAGAGCGCCGTGAAGTAACTTTTGTTATTGCCTGAATGCTCGTTCTCAATTGTTGAAACTTCTTATTTACTTTATTTATCAAAGTTAAAATAAAAACAACGTCACCTATCACTAGACCTTAACATTGCTGTACGCAGTAAAACAGGCGTGTCATTTCGTCAACAAAGTACCTACTAATATAAATTATAGATTTTACGACATACACTGTTATAATAGAATATAACGAAACTTTGAAAAAAAAGGTATACTACAGGTGGGAATCGAACCCACGTCTTCCGCAATTTGGAACTGTTATACGGTTTCAAAACACTAAACAAAGTTTAGACTATTATATTATAGGACATTTTTATAGTTGGACTATATTAATTCTGTTAATTTTTATTTATGGGCAATATTATTATTGGACATTTGTATGGTTGGATAATTTTATCACATGGACATGCCTTTGGAAATTCGTATTTTTGGACGTTTTTCTTATTACCTAGATACCTAGATGGCACGCCTGTTTATCCATATTTAACCGACAATATATATTTTAGACTTCTCTTCACTGCTTTGCAAATACTAAAAATGTTATGTGGTGGTTTCAAAGTAAGTATATTTTTGGGCATAAACACTTTTTAAAATTCTATTTCATTTCCAGTATATACTAGGCATTGTAATTGATAAAATAACACGAAAATAATATAAATTTGAGTAAATAATAAAATGTATAATTCGAACTCATAGCAACTTGCATTGGGCCAGCGTGGTGGGTTATGGCCCATTATCCCCACGTGCTATTGTCCACGTGGGAGGCATGTGCCCAGCAGTGGGACATTTATAGGCAGATGATGATAATTATCCATTTAAATTTCATTTAAATATTAATGGTGAATAGGGGTGTAGAGTTAACCTTATTTATTTAACAATAATAGAGTTCATTCAAAATAAGCACAGGTAGTACAGTCGTACAAACAAAAAGTAATAAAAAATCTGATTAACAATCAATTCGATTGCTGATCAGAATACAAAAAAATGTTTATTATGATTAATATGTAGTAGGTATCATATATATGAACTGAATACAATACGCGGAGTAACGTTTTTATTTCAAGGTGGTGTAATTCATTTTTCCAACCAATCAATCTTTTAATCTTCATAGATACACGTAACCTTGTCAAAGTTCGAAAAAACTCCTTACGACTTCTCTATCGTATTCACAAAGGAATACAAATACCGTAGTAATTCCATGCACAATGCCGATTCATAGCCAAGGGCCGTCTCGATATGAATTGTCTACTGTATGTTAAGTGTTGCCACGTATTACCCTTTAGTGTTAACTACACCAGGCGTGGGAAATCTGTAAGTCATGCGTACATGTATGAACGTACTTGGAGGCTTTATTCTTTTTCTGTTCACGTACCGTTCGGAGTCATACGCAGAGACGAGAGTCTTTTCCTGTCCGAAATCGGTGTTCTGCGGCCGTGGTGGCAGTGCAGTCATTTCTTTCGCGGCGCATTATCAAACGCACGTGCGAGTATTGCGCTTGCGCCGTATGCGCGGGAAATTTTGTGTGTTGACGTGCGTAAAGTTGGGAACTAACTATTCGTTTTGGACTTTCATGTTACCGATTGGTAGTGCAAAATGGAGCTTTGGACGCTAATTTTATGCGGTAAGTTACAACCTTACCGCCGTACTCAGAGACGTCAATTAAGTTTAATGACAATTAAATGTCTTTCCTTCTCTATTTATCACTATACATACGAAAGTGACAGCAAGAGACTTAATTGTCATTAAAACTTAATTGACGTCTCTGAGTACGGCGGTTAAACTTCTTATAATGACACGAAGAAAGACGTTGAAAGTGTACACAAAGTTAATATAGTTATCTAATCATTAATTAGTAACTTTTTGTCTTATAAACAATACAATAACATTTATCTACACTTAGCCAGCATCATACATGTTTGTGTTTGTTTACATAAAAAATGACTTGATTATTTTGGTCTGAAACATTTTTTTTTATATTACGTTTTATACAATTTTAACTGACCTCTTAAAAAAGGTAAGTACACAAAAAAGGTCACTTGAAATGAGACTGTTCTCAATGCCAATGTTTTGTAAAAAACCGCAGTGGAGCCGTCAATAACCGTGTGCGAGCAAGTGACTTTCGGTTAATGAATATAATTGCACACCTAGACCTACTGCTGGCGACGTACTTATATACGTCCAAGATGGCAATTATACGGTGTAACCGACAAACGACCGTGGTATTGTTGGACAATATAAGTAATTTAATATGAAACTTTTTCATCAGAACGTTAATGACTTTATAAACTCTCTTTATATCGAAATGTAGTTTTTTAGGAATAATTAATTAACAGTCCACTTACAAAGTAATTTTATAAACTTGATTTTTTGCTCGGATCTGGGTACGGAATGTCAGAAAATTGCAGTTTCAAATATAGCTTGTTGAAAAATTTTTGCTCGGATCTGGGTACGGAATGTCGGAAAATTGCAGTTTCAAATACTTATAGCTTGTGGATTTTTTTTTAAATAGTTACATTTTTTACATACTTATTCTGCGTGAACGAAAATCCCCCGATACATTTTATTCTTTCTAGACCACGGAACATGAACAGGGTTTCAAACGTCATAAAGAAATCATAATAGGGTAACTTAGCCGGTTTACCGGCCCCCTCTGGTTTTTGGCCATTATGTAATTATATCCATATAATAAAAAATCTTTAGTCCACTCATTTTAAAAATCGATGCCTCCTAAAATGTTTGAATGTACCCAATATCTCCTTAAATTAGCAGCATAATAACTCTTTAATTTTTTCCGCAATTTACTTTTGAATGTCTTCAAGCAGTTAGCAAAAATACAGTGCGGACTAATTTTTGCAAGATAAGTTACAGCGTTGTATTAAGGTTTGGTAAATAAAGATGTTGTCAATGTATTCGGAAAATTAGTTGAATTTTTATTATTTTCATGAGTTAAATATTTGGTATATTATATAATTATTTGGTGATCGGCGAACTAGATGCGATATGTGACTAATAATCTAACAAATATAATTAATCATATTTAATATTATACACGTATAATAATTTATTTAAAAATTTTAGGTAAAATACAAAATATATCTTCAATTGCTTTGAAGCTTTATCTTACGGCCGCTTGTTTATATACTAGTATTTGAAGAAAAACACTTTTAAATTAGTTAGTATTTGACGGCCTAAAAATTGAGTTGTATATAAGCTACTTTTCGGCATTGGCAAAATTTATATGGACGAAAATAAAAAAATGTTGATAAGATTTATTGGCACAAACTAAGTTAAGTTACCTGTGAAATCGAGATTCCGGCCGTTTCTAATATTATTATGATGGCCGAAAACCAAGAATAATCAATCTAGTTTTCAGCCATATGTTTTAAAAACGGCCGACAACTGGATTATATATTTAGTTTTCGGCCATGTATATTATAAAAAGAGACCTGTTTCCATAGAAATGAGAGTTATTAGAAAAACATTTTTTTTACGAAATATAATTAATATTAGTATATATTATACTTATTAACACAAAACAGAAAAAAGAACAACACTTAAAAATAAATGGCCGAAAACTAAAATAGGTGGCCGATAACCGGCAATGTCGTAACTTTTCGAGATTTATTTTTTTTATAATTAAAACATAATATTTTCTCAGACAAACCTTAGAAAAACGAAAATTGTTTAAGTTTAATGATTATAAAAAAAAATCACTTTTGTTTACTCTGTCATGGTAAGAAATCGCCCTGAAAACGAAACTTTGCTTAAGTGGCCGAAAACAGGCTAATTTACCCTACCTATTTAAAAATATCAATGCGAATAAATTCATAAAAAGTATTTTGTTTTAATACATCCCAAAGTCTATTTACGTACCTAATATATGGTGATACATAATACATAACTATAATTAGATCCACCGTCCATAAAAAAACCTAATACTTACTGACAATTATGTTAAGAGGCTTATTAAAGGCCGAATGTGATTTTTGCGTAAAATGCCCATTTTCGCATTCTGTAGTAATTTTGCAGTTGTATTTATCGTTTTTAACGAAATAGGATAATAAATTCATTATAAAATCTTTATTCCTCATGAAGTAACAATTACTCTTGTATAAGTTTTGCTCAATAATATTATCGTAGATAGGAGATATTCACAGTTAACTTATAGCGATTTTCGTAGTTTTTTGGTTTAGAATAAGATATTTTTCCTATATGAAATCAATGATATCTAAAAATTCCGAGGCCGCTACGCACTATTATATAAGAGATAACATTATATTTTTTTTATTTCACTTCTTTAGAACAGTAGTTCAATCGATGAGCTCAAAAAAGTGCCTTCGCGCACTTTATGAAAATCTTTCTCTGCAATTTTGGGTTTAATTAAAAAGTTAAGGAAAATTTACAAAAAGCGAGGCCGCTATGCACTATACCAATAGCTATTCTACACTCTTCAATAAGTCATAATTGTTAATGTATTTTTGTTTCTGAGATCCATAACGCCAAAATTGGCCATTTTACGCAAAAATCACAAAATTCAAACGCTTTATGTTGTTCGACGCGCAAGATA
This sequence comes from Scoparia ambigualis, assembly GCA_963921215.1. Lineage (NCBI taxonomy): Eukaryota > Metazoa > Arthropoda > Insecta > Lepidoptera > Crambidae > Scoparia > Scoparia ambigualis. The sequence goes on from OY992513.1 coordinate 19,733,440, forward strand.
TTACGATCCAAAGATATCAGATTCTTTTATACACTCGGGGATTGCTATTGTTGCAAACTTGTTCTGCACACGAGAGTTTTAAGGTTTATTGTTAAAAATACATGCAAGTACTTAGTTAAAAGAGTACTTAGTTTTTAAGTCCATTCATAATTATTTTTTAAAGTGATAGAAAATAGCACTTGAAAAAAGACAGTAAGTTTTTTTCCTATTTCATAAGCTTCAGCGTAAACCTGTGCGTTCGATTATTTGCCCAAGGTGGGACTCGAACTCACGACTTTTTGCGAAAACTTCTTGAATCCACGACAACGCTGGCAATAGCATAAACAAGCACTTCGAAAAAACCACTCGAATTTGACTTAATTCAGATGGAAGAACTGTCACCCAGACAGAGATAAGTTGTGGGTTTAATTAATTCTCATAAGCCTCTTTCCCAAGGTACTATTTTAAAGTCGACACCAAAAAGGCCCGACCAGGCACAGGTGTTCCCACATGGACAACAGCACATGGGGAGAAAATTAGGTCATATCATAACCCGTGGTGGGTTATGTTATGACCCAAACTAACCCCCAATAACCGTTTTTGCTGCAATCACAAATAGTTTATTGGTTAGAAAAATAGTGCTTAGATTAAAATGTTTATCTAATATGTATTAAAAACAAATTGGAAACTTGTATAAGACATGACGACTGTCCTTAATAAATAGAGGTTATACATTAATGCAAATGTATGCAAATCATGTGTTGAAGTTTTTGTTTTTACAAAATGAATTGCAACTTTTTAGTTTCTAAAACTATGCGCTAAACTGCGACCTTGGATATAATGTTTTCATACATAGAGTATCAGCATATTTTGTAAGTAGTTTGGTAGTTGTTAGTTATGAAAATCATTTCGCTTTTTTGCACTATTCACAATAATCAAGCAAGAGATTTGTTAGTAGTAGCTAAATTACTTCAGTACTCATTTGATTTTAATTTCCATGCCAGAAACTACTATTAAATTAATATATGGTAATGTAAATATTCATCTGATTGACGTTTATAAGGCAAGGAATCGTTTTTTTCTAAGTCCGAACTAAGCGTTTTTTTCTAACTTTCTATGTCCGAACCAACAAGTCGTTTCGAATTAAACGCGTTTATTTAATAATAAGAGCATGTCTTGGAAAGTTCGTTGATAAACTAAAGTGTCAATGTTTTGAACTTTTTAACTATAAATTTCATATTATTTTACCACTTTACATAAAAAGTAGTATGAGCGTGACATATTTTGGATAGAACAATCATTGTTTATTATTAAAATTAAGAACATTTACACATTTCACTATAACATACAACATATTTCCATACAACCTTCATTCAAAGTAATATTTTAAAATCAATTCACAAAATATCTTTCGGTTTTAAAAATGTAGAGATCTAGGAAGTTACTACACACCATTAAAAACGTTTTATAAACTTCACGCGATTTGAAGAACTTGATATTGTGATTTTATATTAGATTTAAAAAGGGTTTTAATTAAACGTTTTCGTTATTCGTCGTTAATTTGCTTGTATGAAACATTGTCTTATCATGTTATCATATTCGGAAAATCAATTGTTCTAAGTTAAGGGGCGAATGTGAAGTGACAAAGGAATTTCTACTTATAATGACAATAAGACAGGTAATTGTTACGCGATTGTTTTATGCAGATAGGCAGGTATGTAGGTACTTAACAATATCCGCGTGTAGGCATATTTTTTATGTAAAGTTACTAGAAGGCTGTTGACTTTCTACCATAAAGCCTCGGATTATGTTATAGGGTGATTACTTATGCGTATTTTAAATGGCAAACAACACATAACCGACTATGTAATGTTGTTTCGGTGATTTTCCTACTTTCACTGCCCTTGATTGTGTTTGATCAATATTGATCATCTTCAATATTATGTTTTTGCTATTTGTAACTAGATTGTGCCTTGTTTGCGGTGACGGCAATTGCGGTTGCAGTTGGTAATTTGTGAAGACGTTTATGTCTTCATATTTCTTGAATGTACACATTTAGAAGGTGGGGGTGGATTGCCTAGATTTTATTAAAAAGCGTGGATTCTTAACTTACACGGTTTCATGATAATTTATAAACTGGTAAAGTTGTAAGCTTAACTCTGACAATATCTCTTTGTGAGATTCGATGTATGTGTTATTGTCATTTCGTGGCTACTAAAAGTGAGGTTTTTGCCGGTTATCACGTAGGGACTATAGAAATAATAGTTATTACCATGTAATTTTTCTAGTTTGTTATTATAAGATTTCGCACATGAAAACATATACAGTCATAACTCAAAATTAGACTAATATAATTTTGAGTTATGACTGTATATGTTTTATAACTCAAAATTAGATTAGTCTAATTTTGAGTTATGACTGTATATGTTTTCATGTGCGATTTGTATTCAACAAAAGCGTACGAGTATCTATACTCATTCATCCTGTTAAGAGCGCGCAGTCGCGATAGTGCTGCCCTCTATAAGTTTTTTCTTATCAAAATTAATAAAAAATAATTGCCGAAATGTACGCGCATCATTTCAGAACGGCTGCCAGCCTATTTTGGTTATTCCTTTTTTTGTTGTTTTCGTAATTGTCAGGAGAAGGTTTGTGTGACATTTTTTTTTGGAAATTCGTCACGGGATACAGGCGGGTTTTTACGCAGACGAAGTCGCGGGCGGACCGCTAGTTTACAATGAATTTAGTTAATGTAGTGCACTACAGAGAGTTTTTTTTGCGCATTAGGTTCTAAATTCATTACAAAAAAGAAAAAAACTTTGACAGCACTGTCGCGACTGCGCGCTCTTAAGAGGAAACACTACGTTGAAGTGGCATACAAAATTCTCATGCGAAACACAGAAAAACGACGTTTCGTAATCCCCTGTTTCCTCCTTCAGAACTGGACCAAATATTTTGTTTTTCCGTCAGCATCGGTTAAAGAAAGAGATTTTTTTCGTCTGTATGTTTAATTTTTTGCATTAAGTTATTTATTTAACTACCAGGAGCCTTCAAAATTTAGCGAAATCACTCCGTTTTAAGGCGTCTTCAGAAACATTAAGTAACCGGTTTAAAAAAAATCAAACACACAGACATAGAAAATCTCTTTCTTTAACCGATGCTGAAAAAGTAATAAAAATTGGTCGTTCTGAAGGAGGAAACAGGGGACTACGAAACGTCGTTTTTCTGTGTTTCGTATTTGAATTTTGCATGACACTTCCACGTAGTGTTCCCTCTTAAGTGTACCTCCTATTTTGGGGGTTGGTCCGATACGCTCCGAGATTGCCAACCTTTATAATGTTTCCCCACTTTAATAAAAAAATCATACATGCAACAGCAAGTCGCAATACAAGAGTGTTGTTATGTTACATTATGTCACGTTTTAAACCACTATACGAATTGAAGCGCAAAGATGGTCGACGCCGGTCAACCATTTAAAACACGCGAAGATTACGTCTGTGCAGGAAATAATCTGAATCACGCACACCACATCTGTCTGTGGGCCATTAAAAAGTGGTTAAGATAGTCAAGCAAATAGTTGGCTGTACGAGGAGTGCTAGGTATATTGTCACTTTCTACATTTTTGCTGTAGCGGTTATGACTTATGAGGAACAGAAAACATTTTACTTTTCTTTTATTAATATTACAGTTTCACAATGTATGCTGTGAAGTCAACATGTATAGAGACTAAAATGAAAATATGCTTCGGTGGTTGGGACATGTCGAGAGTAGTAGGTAATGAAAGTAGAATGACAAAGGAAGTATACAAGGTTAATGTGAGTGGAAGTTAAAGCCAAGGTCGGCGTCAAAATATCGTAGGTAAATGAGTAGGAATATAAATTTACCAAATTTTATATGTTAAAGATAAAGCTAAAATATTTATTGTACACCACAGAAACATATAAAAGGACAAACACATAGTACATACCTTATCGCTAAAAAGCAATTTCTTCCTGGCAACCATTGTTGTTGTTAAAGAAAGAAGTACTTACGGGAAACTATTCAGAATAGAAGACTTGACGTATCCAACATGTCATCAATTACATTGCATGAAAAACATTAATAGATGTGAAGGGTGGGATGTATGATGTTTGTATGCCGTCTTGGCGTCATCATCATCAGTTTGCTAGGCTTAGACCTTTTACACATAAACTAACACTAGACAGCGGGCTTATAACCTCGCTGGCCTAAATACCGGGAAGCACGCTTCTACCTTCAGCTTTATCGTCACTTTACCATCAGGTGAGATAAATGCCAAGAGCATGTACACGTAATGAATAGAAAAAAGCCGTCAATTGAAAGCACCAACGTTTACATGGTTTAACGTGCATTTGTAGCACGAAGAAGCTTGAGAAAATCTTAATTTGGTCACTGATCTCATGACTCATGATGTGCCGTTGTCCATGTGGCCTTCCCACACACTTCCCACTGTGTCCAGCAGTGGAACGTTTATAGGCGGATGATGATGGTGGGTCCCCATCCCCATCTGTAAACTGATGTGACCTATTCTACTTCCTACTAATATTATAAACGCGAAAGTTTGTAAGTATGGATGGATGTTTGTTACTCTTTTACGTAAAAATTACTGAATGGATTTGGATAACATTCGGCAAACAGATAGTTTATAGCCTGGATTAACACATAGGATACTTTTTATCCCGATATTCCCATAGGAACGGGAACCGCGCAAGTGAAACCGCGAGCGGCCGCTAGTGTATAATACATATGGCATACTCGTATAATATATCATGTTGTGATTCTAGGAAGCGACAAGATTTATGGACTGATTAAAGTTGCTAATGCGATAATTTGTGTGTTTAATTAAATATGGACATTTTGCATTAAATTGCTTCTCAACCGTCCTTGGTCATATATAAAAATAAAATTATCAAATGTTTAATATGTAGATCTATGTTCCGATATCTTCTTTTTTTAATACTATATCTATTCGCAACAAAGATGGTGCTTTGAGACTACCTTTCATACCATAACCCATTGGTTAATAATACTTTAGAAATAAAAGTTTTACAGGTTTGTACTTACGCTAACCGCCTTGCGCTTTAAATATTTTAAAGTGTCCTAAAGAAAGACCCAAATAAAATAAAAGACTTTAATAAAATCGCAAACAGCCTTCAAATCATTTAGTTCTATTTTGGCAGACATGTTAGGTTGCTACTCAGAATAATAACTAAAGTTCTGAGGGTTGCTATCTCAGAACAATAACTAAATATCCACCATGACGTCTTTGATGTCATTTCGTTTTATTCATTTGAAGTCTGATCTTAGCAGCTTTTAGCACCACGAAGATTTCGGTTTTCTTCTGATTAACCAGCGATACAAACAAGCGGATATTACGTAGAAAGCCGCTTCCGAAAACATCGTCACAATTGACAGTGCGTATGTTGTAACTTTCGCAATTAACTGGACTAATGAGAGAGTTTCCGTGAGCCTTTTATTACACTGATCGGAAACCTTGTGTGGTGATTACTTCTGGTGTCGATGGACACTTTCACTGGTGGCAGGCTTGCCCGTTGACCCTCGCGATTATGTAAATGTTTGTTTAAACTTTTAAGTAAGTACTTGCCGCTTTGATCTCTTTTCTTAAGTAAAGGAAATTTAATTGTACACTAATAATAACTCAAGGGATAAGTATATAGTTTATAGCAATGAACAAAATAGTAACTACGTTAGGGGTAATTACTAAAATACAGAAGTGCTTCTAAAAATTACTATTATATAAATCTACACTATTTAGGACCTTTACGGGTATTTAGAACAGAGCAAATTTCGCGGACTATGTCGCGAGTGGATGCTAGTGAATTAGTGTCTTTTATCAACTAACATAGCTTGCGTTCATAAAAATATTAAAAAAGGCCAAGCAAATTAAAAAAAACTGAGAATAACTCTGTTAGCGCTACCAGGAATGAAGAATTTGAGAAAACAATCGCAAGCTTAATCTCGTATAGTTATGGTTTTAACAATAATTGTCGTCGTACGATTACAGTATCTTCAACCTACATTATGCCTGCTTGGTGGATTACGACTCAGGTCGTAAAGCCATTATACTCGATAGTTTACGTCTTAATATCGAACGAAACATACAATCGATGTTAATCCAAATAGACTGTGTAGGTTCTAGACAAGCACCATTCTCCCGCATTCGAGTTAAGTTACCTAAGTAGTGTCTACTACAATTTTGCATAAGTCATTGTTGCTTTTGCTTCCGTGTTCTGCCTCAATAGTTTGGTGAGGCAATGTTTTAGATGCAGTGAGCGACTTGAGCCGACGCGACCGATCTGGTTCGCATAACTGGACCGGCCGATCGTCCGTGGACTTGCGCATCCTGCTCAAGTTAAGCTTGTTTATTAACTAACTCTGATAAATTCATTTAGTTTTATAACTAGAGATGACAAAACAAGACAAAACTTGCTTTGCGGTGTAAAGCAAGTTTTTGGGCACTGAGTCGCGGGTGTGGCCTATGTGAAGTGACAAAGGAATTTCTACTTATAATGACAATAAGACAGGTAATTGTTACGCGATTGTTTTATGCAGATAGGCAGGTATGTACTTAACAATATCCGCGTGTAGGCATATTTTTTATGTAAAGTTACTAGAAGGCTGTTGACTTTCTACCATAAAGCCTCGGTTTATGTTTTATAACTAGAGATGACAAAACAAGACAAAACTTGCTTTGCGGTGTAAAGCAAGTTTTTGGGCACTGAGTCGCGGGTGTGGCCCCTGGACTGTTAGAGATGATACAAAAAAGATTTCTACGATATCTTGACTATAAGGCTAGCCAACAATCATCTGACTATGAGCATCGCTGCAAATGGTGTCACTTTTTACCTCTACAAATTCGACGTGAAGTGAATGACGCTTGTTTTATATCTAAACTAGTTAACGGCAACGACATCGACTGCCCAGAACTACTGTCCAAAATTGGTCTTCGCACAAATATACTGTCGCTGCGGTGACGCCTACTGCTTCAAATACCTATAGTTCATACAAATTACCGACAAAATACTTTTTAATCCGCGGCTTAACTTATAACAGATACAGCAACGAGCATGACTTCGATTTATTCTCGACAAGCGCAGCGACTATTAGGTGAACTGTATGTAAACATTTCTTTTATTCTTTAAAGTAAAGTAAAGTAAATTTAAGTAACTTTAGGTAGCAATAAGCTATAATAGATGTAATTTGATTTGATCACATTTGATGTGTTTTATGTTCCATAGATTGCATGTTTTTTTTCATAATTACACGTATTTTCATTTTATTTTTGTAAAGTATTAAGATAACATGAATCTTACAATTGTAATTAAGACTTTAGTATGTTAGTAGTTTGTGGAGGTTTATAATTAGCTTTTAGATTTTACATAGCTATAAAATTTGTAAAAACGGCTGTGTAAACCTTCCTAAAAAGAAAAATTAAATAAATAACATAAAACGCCTCAGTGAGTGATCCAAGCGATTACTACCGGAAATCTGTGATCAATAAATTGCTTAGTGCTGACGGCTCTAGCTATAATATCTCAATGGATAAATTATACAAGACCGTGATTGTTGACAAGTGGAGATGCTAAAATTTAAACTGTTCACACGGTCATCTACGTAACTGTGTCGTAAAAGTGCGGCTTATGTCAACTATGTATCTGTTACGTTTGCTAAGTAACGGCGGCCCTAATCTAGTTAGTACCTTCTATCGAAAGCTCCACGTGCTACAAAAACGAAAAACTTTCGCAATGCCCGTTGCCTGGATGGGTAACCGAATTAAACAAATATCTTGAGGTCCACCGTGCATCCACGTTGCTGTTTTGGTAGGTTGGTAGGTCAGTTTGGTAGGTTATCGCTTGATTTCTTCATATGATGTTGTTCATGTGGATTATCTCTGTAGACTTTATTGGTTGATATTGATGACAATGTAAACTTTTAATGTTTATTTTTCTTCTTCTTCAGCCTATAGTCACCCACTACTCTGTGTAGGCCTCATATTTAACATGCACGCGAATCTGTGTATCATGCGATTATTATTAGTTATTCTGCCATTTAAAGTTTTAATCGTATAAAGAAAAAGACCTTAGCTACATATGAGGCAAAGCGTCTTATTAGGAATACTGTCACCCCATAATGCATTGCAAATGTGTCCTTGCAGATACTCAATTCGCTGGGAAATATCGAGTGACTGCACTTTATTCGAATGATAGTACCTATTTAATTTTATGCTCAAGCTCTGTGCTAATCAAGAGAAGCCGTAGCTTCAGCCACTTCAGTCTTAGAATGTAGAGCGAATAAAATATGGAAACAAATCAGTTTTGGCAAAATATAGCATTACTTCACTGTACCACACATAGATACTCTTCAAACTATATAGTTATTAGGATATATAGCCGGCTTAGTAACTCCAGCATGTCAGCTCAATTGCTATTGATTGGTTGTGCGAGTTCAGAAATAATATAGACATTTTATTCATTTGACCTCTAGCAAAAATAGGTATTTTCATAATAGAGTAGTAGCACATCTCAGTAACTGCTGTTTATTTATGCAATAGTTGTATGCAACAATTTTTCTTTTACCTTTAGCTAACGGCCACTCAGAACGATCGATCGGCAAGTAGTTATTAGATAAATACTTATTTTACACACTCATAACATACTCGTGACAAAGATCTTCATCTGTCACAATCTTCACACCATATTGCGTATTCAAGAATTCACCAATTGGCGTGGAAAACAAATATGACATTGAACTAGCGGCACGCGCTTCTATACTGTAACATTGCGTTAATTAGCTTGACTAATAGATGTGCCGGAATGTATGAAATGGTGTGGAATGGTAACGAGCCACGAGATGTTGGGCCATCGTTCGCACGCAACGTGGTCAAATGTCAACAGCTCAAATACCGTGATTCCTGATTCGTGTGCCCATTAGCTCTAGGGTAAGACGGCAAAGACATGCTATGGGTTTCCTATTGTAAGAAATTTCGATTACCGCTGTCGCGACGCTTATCATTTACGCTGTTTAATTATTTTTCTACTGCCTCTTGTGAAATCGTATTATGTAAGTAGTCCTTTTATAAAATACTTAATCTTATAACCCATGTCCTTATTCAAACGTGTATCCGCACTAAATTAACTGATTTATTATGCCATTAGGAAATAAACGAAAATTAGAAAAATTTAAAAAAAGTCACCGAAATCCTACTCGTATTATGATAAAAGGTCGTCATGAAAACGTGAACACGAATAGATGATGAGTTTGTTTTACTGTGCCCTTTTGTGTCACTTATGCCGTTTATGCCGTAGAGCTAGTAGCTCTACTACGGCATAAACGGCATACGAATTACACTGATATAATAAGCCAAGATCAGTGTTACTCATATGCCAGTTAACTCTAGTATAAACTCATCATCTATTCGTGTTCACGTTTTCACGAGAACCTTTTATCTTAATACGAGTAGATCGGTGACTTTTTTATGTTTCTAATTGTCTTTTATTTCTTGTTGGCTTAGTAAATCTGTAAATTTAGTACAGATATAAGTTTGAATAAGGACGTGGGTTATAGGATATAAGATTTATTGGAAACAATACAAAGGATTACATTGTAATAAATAAAACAACAATACTTAATTTCTACTTAACCTAATTACTTGAAACAAAATGATATTAAGGATACCTATTACTTAATTTAAGACTTTATAAATCAAAGAAATTTAATCGGATACGCTTTGGAAAAGAATACATAGATTATGAATTTTTATATTATGCATATGAGTCGGGTTCTGTGTCACTGTGCTGTGCCTTTTCTTAACACGGTTATGATGAAATTGCTATGGTCTTATCCTACCTACTCTTATCAAAACGTGTGCTGTAAATGGATGCACGTTTCGCGACCTTTTTGCTCGTGATTACACTCCTGCCAAGCCCTTTATATACTGTACTTGACTCAATTTATGATATTAATTCTCTGTAGCGGTAAAATATCATTTAAATATTCAGTGCGTGGTAACAACTTTATTGATTATTTAATAAACTCTTTTTTTTGTACTGATGTTGGTAGTAATTGGCCTCAGAGTACCTACTTAGTTTTAATTACATATAACTTTTTTTAAATTATGAATTTAATGTTTATTAAATATTGCTGGCCCCTGTTTAACTTTTGAAAACGTCTTACTTGACCGCCATAGGTCAAGCAGTGCCTAGTGTGAGGTCACAGAAAATGTCAGCCTCCTTAAAAATAATGCTTATACTTACTTAGGTAACAATACTGTATTTTTAAGTTTGTTTGTAAGTAAGCATTTATCAAATAAATTTATTTGTAATTTGTATTTGGTACAATAAAACTTGGCATTGAATTTTTTATTGCTCACAATTCTCTATGTATAAAGTTTTACTCGCATATTTGGTTTAATATGAGAGATACACTGTAACAAGTCGTTTTACGCAGGGCACTAAGTATACTTCTTAAGTTTTGTAACACTATAAACCTGCCCACTGTACCTTCTAGATTCGTTAGATAGAGTCAGTAAGGCGACGTCCGTCCAAACATGATCTTATCGAGCAGGACCTGTTGATAGTTTCTAGTATTCTATACTTAATGTTGCTTTTTGGAACAATATAACGTTTTATAGAAGTTTACTTCTAAGCAGTAAGTAGTTTTTACTGTAAGTAATCAATCATACATACATAATAATCACGACTATTCTCACCGAAGGGTTAGTCAGAGATTATAGGCAATGAAGACCGCAAAAGCAGTCCTTTGCCATAGTCCAGTTTTCACCAAAAAGCGACTACACATGTGCTCAGCGTGACAGGTTTTGACCCCATCGCCGCTCTATGCTGTTGGAAGTATGTGCAGTCTTTAGTCCGTTAGTCGCTATTCTTTCATCGCTACTCGACACGGTTATGTATAATAATATGTAAGTAAACATATTATTTTATTAAATAAGATAATACACCGTAATGTAGCAAATTGTTATATGGTAGAGTCGTGTGGTTTAGCGGCACACTCAAATAAACCTACCCCACTCTTAACTTAATTGGGTTTTAGTCAACATTGCTTCATCAAATCTTAGAAGTTTTCACCTCTGAGATCCGAAAGAAATATTTTTACAAATATTTGTATAGATTAATGTTTTTTAAAAATATATTTTAGCGTTTTTATTTACGCTTAAATATACTTAAAGGTAAAATTTTTAAACACTGAAAAAAGACGAAAACCTCAGGCGGTTATCGAACCACGCCTGAGGTTGTCGTCTTTTTTCAGTGTTTAATTGGGTTTCGTAAATAGCGACTAACGGACTAAAGACTGCACATACATTCTAAGGGCATAGAGCGGCGATGAGCTCACTACCTGTCACGCTCGGCACATGCGCATTTGTAATTTGGTAAAACGTAGACAATGGCAGTGACTACTTCTGCGGTCCTCAATGCCTCTCTTTTTTTATCCCAGTGGATCCGCCTTATGGATAACCCCACCTCCAGAGGGGATGCAGGGTTATGTGGGGCTCCATCCGTCCCCCTTCCATAGAAAGGGTAAGAGGGAGGGAAGTTTACCTACTATTATATACTGGGGAACAGCAATTCGAGAAAAAGTGGAGTCCATGGTTAGGGTTGCCACCCGTACTCTAAAATAAAGTATTGTCCTCTTTTTCATGTTGGCGTACTTTATAATCTACGACACCAATAAAGTACTCTAAAATCTTCGATCAACAATACAACTAGATGTCAGGTCGGCGCTAAAAATGTGTCTCGATAAATAAAAGCGCACTTGAGAAGTGAGCGTTTATTTTAGCGCAAGACAATAACAGGAAAAAGTACTTTATTTGTTGCCTCTTAAGGTTGATTTCACCACTAAATGTTATTGACGTCTTTTCTTTTTTAAGTGACAGGAGTAATTTATTGCTTTGAAAAAGTATTTATTCACGTGGACAGAATTTAGCTTTGATTTTGTACGTGACGCGTTATCTAGTTGGTGTTGTTGATCGAAGGCTAAAATACTCTATTTACATAAAAGACAAATATTTGTTAAATGTCGCAAAGAGCAACAAACAATACGTTTTTAAGGACAAATAAATGAATACTCTTTTTTATGCTATGTACTTAATTTTTGTTCTAACAAAATGAAAAATACTTTATTTGTCCTAAAAAAAGGTGGCAACTCTAGCCATGGTGCCTGTCCACTAGGGAATTAAACCACGGACTGCATCCTGACTATTCCTGACACCCATGCGCCCGCCTATGGATGGCTGTACACACTCGTAGTAGTTTGTACAACCATCCAAGCACCGGCGGCACTTGGAACAGTAGTGTATTATATTCTTTGACATGGACGTGCATCGCGACGCGACGCAAAAATCAACACAACTCTAGATGTGTGAGAAACTTCATAGAGATAAAAGAGGACAGGCAACAGAAAGTGACACACGAAGTATCCCTACCAACTAAATTAACATTCTAAAATTTATAATTAAACATGTGTGCAAACGAAGGCACAGGAAAATATACATATTTTGGTTTGCTTCCGCTTTTATATATTTCATAACACACGACATACACAAGACATTAATTATTCATAGTCTAGACACCACACTATATAAAAAAAAGTACAGCACACAATTTTATATTCCCATTTTTTATACTAGTTAATCCTAATATACTAAATACGTATACAGAAGATATTTATATATTAATGTTTTTTTATATATTTTAGCGTTTTATTAACGCTTAAATATACTTAAGTAAAATTTTTAAAACACTGAAAAAAGACGACAACCTCAGGCGGGAATCGATTTACGCACCTTCCGCATTCCGAGCAACCACTTGGCTACCGAGGTCTGGTTTTCACCAGATTGACTAAAAACTTGCATCAAGCACTGACAAATTTCGACGGGTGTAACAAAATGTTAAGTAACTATATTAATAATTTTTCCTAACTTACATATGAATTAATGTCGCATAATTTTTGTGTCAACTGGATAAAATGGTATGGAATAAATTATATGCCACATAGGTACGTAAGATAGAAACTTAGAAAATGTGAGACCTCACGATAGAATTGCAGGTATGAGTATGTATATGTACATGATTTATAAATCATACTAAGTATAGTAAAAGAATCTCGATAATGCCTAACTTACTAAAAAACATGATTTATTACTGTATTTCTTATAAAACTCCATTATTGAATATTAATGCGTAGGTAGGCGCACCATTGCATCAGTGCAGTACCCATTAACTATTTCAAACCAGTATTTTATAATTGGTTGGTTATACAGTATGTACCTAGTTAGTAAAATACTCTGACACTAGGTGTGAAAAAATAAGAGAAAAATGCTAAAGTTAAAATATTATCATCTTTTAACCCCGTGTGTGATTTCCGCAACGAAGCATATTGTAATGTATCCATTAGCAATAAATTTTTAAAACCTGAATGAACAATATTTTAAAAGATGATTTTGAAAAAGAGATCTTTAGGTACATACATGTTCGATTCGGTAATGTTATCTTTTAAGAATACTAGCGGTAGCGGCTCGCCCGCGCCTTCGTCCATGCTAACTTAGAAAGACCGTCATAGTTCAGCATTTAAAAAAATATATCTACAAAATATAAACAAAAACCATCCTCAGTTAACCATCCATCTTTTAGTGAAAACCGCAAAAAATCCATTGCGTGGTTTAGGAGAATAGTGCGGTGCCACAGACAGAGCAAAACGCCGACTTTACTTTTTTTTATAATATGTTAGTGATTATCTTTTATCCGTTTGGATGGCTACGGCAGCCTTATAACTATTTCTGTGCCAAAGAATAGTGTTCTAAATTGCTACTTATGTTTTGGTTTCAAGAGTACAAAATCAACTGAAATTACTAAGCAGAGGCATAGGAATTAAACCTCAGGATTGGCCACTATAGCGCGGTAAAGGCTATTATCGTCCGATGGACCTTAAGTTTGTCGATTTAATCTACTTCTTATACATTAGGCTTACAATTAGGTAGGCGAATTTAATTAAAACCTTTTTATGAGAGATTTTTATACATTTCTTTGATCGCATACTTATAGGTCATTGGACGTATGTTTTTTCAGAATTGCAATTTATTATTATTATAACTTAATTAAATGGCTTCGCGTTTAGGCTTAAGCCAATTTCAAGTGGTATATATTTTTAAAGTACATTTAGTATTGTACGGTACTGAATTAAAATGGAGTCTTACAACACTTGTTGCTGCTAAAAGAACACGGAAGAAACTCTAATTGCAATTTTTAAAAAGCTATTTGTCATGTTGACATTTAGCTCGCACAACTACTAAGTAAATGAGTACCATGGACTTATTTAAGTCCATGATGAGTAACTAAACATCTCCCTATGTACTCTTTTTGTGCAGACGTTAAAAGAGCGTTGATTGTGCATCTATAGATATTTTTTTAATTTATTTTTAATTTATTTAAACTTTTGCAACATTACATTACATGGCGGACTTAATGCCTGAGGCATTCTCTACCAGTCAACCATAGGGTGGTGCAGAGATGACATGGCAGTGACTAAAGTTTGATGGGACCATTGAAAAACATTAAAACATATAATACGTATATATTAATAAAGATAATATAATACGTACATATATATTATTAATATACATACTCGCAATACATAAACAAATATCGCAATACAAATAAATATTTTATGATATACCTACATAGACTAATTAATAATATAATATATAAATAGTACGTTATTGAGATGATTCTGCCATGGTTCTGTCGAAAAGAAGCAAATGGACTTTATTTTTAAAAGCGTCACGACTCGTACGAGTATATTAGATATTATAATTAAGTATCAAAGATCTCGGTTTACCAAAAAAAACAAAAGTTAGTGCTAACCATAAAGAATGCAATGCATGCATTGAATTAAAAGAGGTTGTGCGGCTAATTTCGAGTCGAGTGCACTGGCACAGTTATTGCCGGGAGTTGCGACAGGCTCTCGACAGTTCGCCTCTCCCGCCTGCCGCTCAGCCCTGATAGTTACAAATCTTTGTCCTATTACTAACTAATTTAAATCACGTAACTGTTAAAACTGTTATTTAGAATGCAACGAAGATTATCCTCTATTTTTTTTTTAGTAAAGTTCATAAAAATCTGATATTATGGCAAAAAAAACAACCAGATATTATCGTAATAAATTGTATCTGATTCAATATTGAGCTAAGCGAAGAGAGAAAGTGGCTTAAAGCGACAAAATTATTAGTTTTCGTTGAACGTTAATCTTATGACTGGTGATCATGATCAAAGTTTATACTTACAGCTACTTAAATACACTCTGACAATGGAGAAAGCCGTAAATTTGCCCGGCATATTTTGGAAATTAACGCCCGGCCAAGTTGTAACAAAGGTTTTCATTTCAATCCCATTAAGTTAGTGTTGCAATGAAGATGAATAACTGCTTTATGTCGAAGGTCGCAAATTACCATACTATTAATAGGGAAGCTGCAACTGATACCACTCAAAATAGAAGAATAGAAAAGTTTCACCATATGACTTGTTAACAATAGAACGAACTGAATTAAGAAACGGCGCTTCAAATACGGCGGTCCCAAGCTATCAATTAAAGCTATTATACTCGTAGTAAGCACACAAATGGCAGTTTGGTTTCTTGAAAATGGAAGTTCTCATGGCATACCTTTTATCTGATGGCCTTGAATATCATTTGCCATGTGACTTTGCTTATTATCATGATCGCACCACATTCCTAGCTATACTATTAAAATAAATAAAACTATTAAAAACTTATCCGTTTGATCTATTTGTATTTTATTAAGATGATTAAGTATTATAAAACAGAAAAGTTTTTTAAAATAATATAATTAAATACTTCTGTTAAAATTAACCTTATCGTACCTCATATTGGTAGAAAGATATTACATGCGTAAATGTGCGTACAAATACAATTCAAATACTCCAACTCCAATGTGCATGCTTGCACAAGTGCTGCACTCAGACGTCATTTATTTTTACATTGAAGAATGTTAATTAGGTGTTTAACTTTTGATCAAAAAAAGATGTAAAACTTTTTAATTTTAAGGCTGAAATGAGGTTTTCTGAAGTCTCCTTGACCGAGTTTTTTGTTACGTTATTGTAACTGAGAACGCGTAAGGCTGTATCTATGATTGCAGAAATATTTACCAACATACATAGATTGGTTTCTCATTTTGTGGAACTATTTGCATATTGGAGTGGTGTAATAACTTGAACATGAAAATAAATTAAGTTTTGTGTGTTCTGCGTTACTGCACTTATTCATCATCTGGAGGCCAATTCTCATTTTTCGAGATGTAGTCTCGAATCGAGTTTTGATTTCGATCTCTATCTCGACCATAAAATCTCGTTATTAACATTTTGTTCACGAATCTCCTATTCTCAGCGCTAATCGACTTCGAGTTTGATTCGAATTCGAACTTTATCGAGTGGTTATCCAATTTAGTTATTCTGAACATCTCGAACTCGACATTTCTCGAAGGAGAGCCGCTCGAATTGCTTCGAGTGGTCGGCAGTGGTCGAGACGTAATTTCGATTACGAGAAGCTAATGAAACGTTAAATAGCGGTGAAATTGCGATGGATATGGAGGAAGTTCATTTCCAATTTTGTCGTGGAAGTGATTTAAAATATTGAGAGAGCTCGCTCTCTTTTTTTTTAAAAGGTGGAAGAAAACTTTCCACTCCTTAACTGTATATCGGCTTCCAACATTTGTAGAAGAAGCTGCTTCTGCTGTGGCGTTGGGTATTTTTTGTTGACATTGTGACATTGTGTGTGTCTTGTAAATACTAAAATGATCGTTTCGTCACCAAACAAGCACACAACCACAAACAAAAAACATAAAATTTATCGACGATACGACACGTTTTAAACAATACAAGTTGTTTAAGGAAATTAAATTTGATCACAACACATTAAATATAATGATTTTTCGATACTTATTAAACATTTACTTCTTTAATTAAAAAGTAAGTTTAATACATTTAAATACCTTTACAGTAAAAATATTTGAGGTACATAGTTGCAACCGGTTTAAAACCGGATGAAACGTGTCAAACGGAACGCATCCCGAGTTGATTGCATCAAAAAAGAATGGCAATATTTATCAAAAAAACTCGAAGTCTATTTCGATTAGCGCTGAGAATAGGAGATTCGTGAACAAAATGTCGATTATCGAGATAGAGATCGAAATCAAAACTCGATTCGAGACTACATCTCGAAAAATGAGAATTGGGGCCCTGGGCTTAGAATATCGTAGTTCTATTGGTGTTTTACAAAATTAGGGGTTTTTACCTGTAACGAACTTATTAAAACTATTTGAAGTTGGAATTGCAGTGCCAATTTCTTTGTAGTAATTTAGTGTGTAGTATTAATGTTAGTTGAGCTGAGTCTGATCTACTCAGAACGTAACATGCCATGAAAACAATAGAAAAAGTGCTTTTTCTGGAATTTTAAAAAATTAAATGGCTAGTTACTGACGGTGCTGGTTGTGCGGAATACGTTTATTTAGACGTTACGGTAGAGTTGCATCAATTTTTTTATCATAATATTTCCACAAACATGTGGTGAGACAACCTTAAAAAGTAATATTTATGCATGTGTTAAATAGTGGCCTATCTTGCTCTTATCTTCGAGCTAGTTATAGTTACGGAGCAAATTATAGTATTTCATTTTTATGTGTGTATGTGTGTAATAATTTAGGATTTCTTATTCGCTTCGGTTTGAAACTATTCATTGACGATTTCACACTCTTACGTTTACATGTCATGGGTACTTACCTACCTACTTACTTACACATGTATTAGTCAGGATCGTATTTATTCTATTATTACGTATATGCTGTAATGATAACAAAAATGTTATTTATTGACATTATTATTACAATAAATCATTTCTAGCTTATCACCTCTATTAAACTTACCTTTCACGACTTGAAATTCTGCCAAATATAGGTAGTAATAAGACGTTACGTTACGCGTGTTAATTTATTGATACTGATACGTAAGAATACATAACGACCGTAATAACATACCACATGTGTGCACACTGGTCACGTGAAGAGATCACCCGAGCCGAGCTATCTGCATCGCAACTTTTTGCGATCTTAATCGATTTCATTTATTAACTTTACGTACTTACTCAATAAGTGATGTTTAACGATATTTAATCGAGATAAAACTAAGGATAATTTCGTAACTGAATGTATACTTATTTATATTATATATATTACAGTGGGCGTACGAAATTCCTGGAGATACTGTGGGAAGAGACCTTTATTCATAAATAGGATAACCTAGGATAAAATTGAGATTAAGGATTAAATTTCAGGGAGGTTTCATGCCGACTGTTGTTAGCATCGATGATAATTCCCAAGGGTTTCGCAGATTGCTGCATCTTGTCCTTCCCCCTTAAAAAGGGGGGATAGATCAGCGTAATGTTCGGCAACCTGTCAGCGTACGACTGGTGATTCCTAAAAAAGACGAGATGTTTATTAAATGTACTTAAGACAAAAAAAAAATTAAAAAAAAATAAAAATTTATATATTAGCACAGAAGTAGAACCCGTAGCATTTATATTTAGCAGAAGAATAAGTATAAGTAAGGTGCAACTTTTACACGGTACAATAATTATTAATACCTTCATAAGTAATTACGTAACATAGTGCGATATGATGATATGCTCGGTGGATGATACTATACTTCATTTTGCAGCGTCACGTTAGTTTAGCGGTCAACACCTCCTCGTGAACCCGCCGGCCACGCGTGTACGCACAAGCTCACTCTAGTGTTGTAGAACAATCGATGTTTGACTATCGATAATTGACCTCGAAAACTATTTAGGATGTCGATAGTACTATCGACATTATCGCCACGTCTCAATACTATCTATATTGCGCTTTATGAACAATAGCTACTATTTTTAATGGTAATACTATTGACACGATACGATTGTTTTTGTTATATTTATAATGATATAACCAAAAAAATCATTAATAATAATTGATAGTAATAATAATGACTATTAAACTCAAATCAACCGATACTTTCGTATTGCTATTATCAATAAATTATTATAATAGATACTATCGATATCGATATTATTGAAACTTAGCAACACCATCAATATATAACAGTTACAATTGAAAATGTGTTGCCTATCTTGCAATATTGGACTATCGACATGCAATACTATCTCACTCACTCACCCGATCGGCAAACGCGATGCGGCTTGCGTAACAGCTTTTGGCGACGAGAGCGCTGCGGTCATCGCGCGGACGCGTTTCGCTTTCACCGTAATAGCTCGCTTTCGAACTTTGGTGCATCCATGTCCAGTATATGTGATACTGGGGACATGGAATGTTTTGTACGGTACGTTACTTAGATCTACTTTGTATAAAAAAAAAACGAACGTTGTTCTAAGTCTGCGTGGCTGGCTTGTCTTCTTGTCTTCGGCATATGTGACATTTTCATCTTCAGCCTTATCTTACCATCAGGTGAGATGGAAGCCATAAGACTTCAATGGTGATGCGAAAAAATAACGATTTGTATGTGAAAAGTTAATGTTATTTGAGTAGACAGTGCAGTTTCACAAAGATAATTTTATACCGACAAAATGTCGACAAAGTCTGAGCGAGCACAGACTATTCTCCAAAAAGGTTTACGATGTCTTGGAGCTATGCAACATAACCTCGTGCGACTGAAACCCGCGATAATTGCCGTTCAGATTACATCTACAGTAGTAAGTAGTGCTGCGTGACTCCAAATGTTTATCATAGTGTTACAATCTATTAAGTATTTACCAGCGAACCGTGTCGCTTAGCCGTGAAAGAATATTACCACCCCCTCTCTACAATTGGGTGTCGTAAAAGGCGACTAACGGAGGAGACTAAAGATCATCCAATAGGATAGAGCGGCGATGGGCTCACCACCTGTCACGCTGAGCACATGTGCAGTCGCTATTTGGTAAAAAGTGGACAATTGCAGAGGACTGCTTTTGTGGTCCTTATTGCCTAATCTCTGTCTAACCCTTCGGGTAAGTCAATAAATAATCAAAGTCGACTATTATCATATCACCGATAATAGTCCTAATTATATATGTATGTATGTATATTTATTAGCGGTTCGCCCCCGACTTAATTCGTCCGCGTGTACTCCCCGTATTCCGTGACCAATTTCCAAAAATGACTACCTAATTTCCAAGAATAGCCTAAAGCTAGCGATGAATAAAACTTGCACTCGGTTTGTCTAGAAGGCACGGTCCGCTATACGAATGTAGCTGTATGTCAACCTTCACAAAAGTTCTTTAGTTGCGCTGACAAAGTACTAATTTTGGTTGGAACTTCCGTTGCTGACTGCACTCGAGTCATCCACTCCACTCAAGTTTTGAAGACAAAGTTAGCAATTACTAGTCGCGGAACCTTTTGTTTGAAATTACCCTTCGCATCCGGAAGTTGTGGGTTAGTACGTAGGCACTTTAATCGCAATATTATTATTATGAGAGCACTTTTGAATGTCATATTGTCTTGTTCTTGCATTGTGAGTTTCATGTAACATACAAAATGAATGCACGTAAGCTATTGTGTCATTGACAGTTATTTTTTTCGATGATGATGACGACGATGATGATAACGTATTATTTATTTATTACTGATGTTAATTATTCATTTATACACAAGACAAGAAGCAACAAAACAACAAACAAAAACAAAAGAAAACATCAAACCATGATAAGGTAAAACTAAAAACCTAAAAATATGTTATAAATAAAAATATCTCTAAGAGAACCGCTGCCGTGCGGCAAAGTCCCTAAATGGCTGGCAGCGTTGCCTTTTTGTATTGCTATGCTAATTCCTGCCAGCTCTCCGGGTGCCCGAGGCCTGGTCAAGGCGTTTCGATAAATCTTTAACGAAACGCCGTGCTTCTGGTCCCCACGGCCCCCAGGGTTTCCACCTCAAACGCCACAAACATAGCTCTTGCCAAGAGCTTCGTATTGGCGCCGCTTGAGGCTTACGATAAGAATACAATCCAATCCAACTTTCTAATTAAGAGTATTTTTTGGAGTGTATTCAATATTTAAGTAAGGTCAATATGGGTAAGTGTGTCATACTTTTATCAAAGTTCATTTTGAACTTAAAAATCATGTAGTTTAGGGTATAATTTCTAACTCTCTGCGTAAACAAATTAAAATAAGGTTCATAATTGACTGAAAATAAAGTGTTTTACGCAATATTGTCCATTAAATCATTCGTTTTAAGGTCTTTTATAAAGTGCTATGGTAGACACACTTCCCCAACAAAGTGAGGCAAGTGTGACTATATTATTGAAGTACAACAGACAGTTATTTTTTATTCCAAAATACGAAGTCTCTTCTGCTTGATCGAGGGATCCAACAATTTGTCGACTAGATACCTTAATATACTTTGTGAGAATAGTTTAAGGGAGCAAAAATTATGAGGTAAGTGTGTCATACTACATTGGGCAGGGATAAAAACTATTTTTAACTAAATATGTTAATTCGCTAAATGAAAGCTTTTCTGTGCTTGTACGTGTAGAAGATTTTATAATATGACAAGAATCATGAAATAGGTACACCGAAATACGGAGATGGAGGCCATTAAATGTTAAAAGTTTTAATAGTAATCAACAACACTAGGATATGAAATGAAGTTTTTATTATAGGGGGAGGTAGTATTCATCAATACGAAGAACTTTTACTATGTAGCCAAAAACAAAATCGCGAAACACAAAACAGCTGTTCCATACGTTTTCATGCAGTGGGTATCGGTACTTTTATAAGGAACAACTATTATTTTTCCGCGGTTTGGCTGTTGGCTACGTACATAAACATACCTTCTAATTATTTAAAACAGAAAAAGTGAGAAAAATAGGTATTATTACTGAATTAATAATCGTGTTTTATTTCACTTTGGAAATTTACAAGCAAACCCAGGGGCATAGAGTAGTATATACGAGAAAATCGTTTCTAGTAATAAGTCCTAACTTTCGATGGGAGTAACATTTCTGTTGGTTTTACGCCCAGATTTCATAGAAAATTGCTCATTATCCAGCAATAAGCAATTAGAAATTACCTATCACTAATTTAAAAATAAAAGGTTTGTAACCCCTGATTTGAGGCAAGTGTAACATACAGATACACTTGCCTCACGCAAAGTAGGCACACTTCCCCAGCCATTTAATTTTTAGGTAAAAAATTTAAGTTGACATAATTCTCTTGTTATCAACGATTCCAACGAAATTACAAGAGTAATAATAAGTTTGGTTAGTATAAAAACTATTTATTGGCAAAAAATATACAAATTCTACAAAATCACCAAAATTTTTATCGATTGAAGACGCACGTGCCAACTCAAGTTCGTCTTAAAAAATTGTCAGATTTTAAAATGGCGACAGCTTCAAAAGTGTTTGACAATGCCATCTAGATTTAAATTGAGTAAACTGAAATTTGTTTTAACCACAACAACAGATGTCGCTGCCAACAAAAGCTCAAATAGTTTTCGAAATATAAAGGGCATCCACCTCGGACCAATATTTGGTCCGAGGCATCCACACTTGCCCCTAGTTACACTTCCCCACACTGACCTTACTTATTTATTTTATAACCTGTCTAGCTATTGACAAAAGTCGTAATAATTTTTTTCATTAAAAACATTGCTCTATTTTCTTACCTACTAGTAAATAAGAAGAATAAATGTGTAAGTACACTATTGTTCTTGTCTCAGAATGGTAACTAAATAAATACTAATTTTAGTTATTATTCTATTGTTCTTGTACACTAATTAAAATAGAGTAATTTCTATAGAGGCAAAGCGTTATGTTTCAAAAGTTGTTTAGAAGTCAGAAAGACAATCTGTCATCGTAAAAATGGTAGAAAGAGCAAACGACACCTGCAGATTTACTGCTTTAAGTAGAATAAAATTTTACTATGTTTTACTATTTTCAATATATTTACATTCCATGTCACCTTAAGAGCCCTAAATTACATATGGATTGTGATTTTTGCTTAAAATTCCCATTTTCGCATTTTGTAGTAATTTTGCAGTTGTATATGTATGATAATAAATTAATGCTAAGATTACAAATCTCCACTGTACCAGAATTAAGCTGAGTTCGGACGGCCGGCGCATCGCATTTTGTAGCAATTTTGCAGTTATATTTATCGTTTTTATCGAAATAGGATTTTTTTTTTTTTTTTATATAAGAGGGAGGCAAACGAGCAGGTCACCTGATGGAGAGTAATCACCGCCGCCCATGGACACCCGCAAAACCAGAGGAATCGCAGACGCGTTGCCGGCCTTTAAGGGAGGAATAGGTTTAAGGAAGGAATAGGAATTGGGAGGAGGGGGGGGGGGGGGGGGAAGGGGCCTCCGGAACCCTCACTGGTCGGACGAAACACAACAGCACCAAGTGCCATTATTTCACGCCGAATATTAGTGAGAGGGTGGTATTACGCCGGGCGAGCCGGCCCAATGTGTGCTGCAACGCAGCGTGGCTCTACCACTCAGTTGGTGTCACTCATTTAGCACCACCCAGGGATCACGTGTAGGGTCTCAAGGGTAAACCTACGGACGCGAGCAACTTTGACCCCCAAAAAGGATAATAAATTCATTAAAAAAATCTTTATTTATCATGAAGTAACGATTATTCTGGTATACATTTTGCTCAATAATATTATCGTAGAAAGGAGAAATTCACAGTTAACTTAAAGCAATTTTCGCAGTTTTTTGGTTCATAATAAGATTTTTTCTTTTAAAAATCAATAATATCTAAAAATTCCAAGGCCGCTACGAACTATACGACCATATAAGAAATATAATATTCTAATTTTTTAATTTTTTTTTTGTTTAGTACAGTAGTTCAATCTATTAGGAGCTCAAAAAAGTGCCTTCGAGCATTTTAGAAAAATCTTTCTCTGCAATTATGGCTTTAATTAAAAAGTTAAGCTTTACAAAAAGCGAAGCCGCTACGCACTATGCAAATAGCTATTCTACACTATTCAATAAGTCAAAATTGTTAATGTATTTTTGTTTCTGAGATGAACAACGACAAAATTGGCCATTTTAGGCAAAAATTACAGTCGAGATCGAGATGTTATAGGGCCTTTAACTCGTTCTCGGTCTTGTAGGTGTAGCACTCCTTTACTTAACAAAATGAAAAACTGTAAGTTTTTCACGTAGGTAATTATAGGTTTACAGTATATTTTTTTTATAAATACTACTGGGTTTCGAGGTACCTATCTGAATAGTTTACTAAAAATTAACCTTTTCCTGTTTGGTTATAATATTTGAGTGCAATATTAGCCGTTACAAAATTAAATGTTAGGTAACAGTAGGTACCTATCTACGCTAAAATTAAAAGATAATAGTCAGCATCCGTGGGAGTGTCTATAGTCAATTACAAATGTATAGCTCTACATCCGTCCGGTTACTAGCAACGAGAAACGGTAACTGTCAGCTACCTATGTAAGTATGTTAAAAAAATCAAGTAGACATTTAACTTTCTTCACATCAATCAAAAAGTTTTTGATTCGCAAATAAAAAAAATTGGCGGACTGTTGCTGTAGTTGTTCTGTTTACTAAGATATACTAGAGATCGAGATTACGAATAATAAAATGCTAAATGTGTTGCTAGTTATGCTAATGTTATACTTTAGAAATAACATACATACCGAAAGTACTTTTTACATTAATAAGCAATAGCTTAAGGAAATAATAACCATGTCGCGTAGCGGTGAAAGGATACTACCACCCCCTCTCTTCTTTTGGGTGTCGTGAAAGGTGACTAACGGACTAAGACATCCAACAGCGTGGAGCGGCGATGGGCTCACCACCTGTCACGCTGAGCACATGTACGGTCGATATTCGGTGAAAAGTGGACTATGGTAGAGGATGCTGCTTTTGCAGTTTTCATTGCCTAGTCTCTGACTAACCCTTCGGGGATAATAGTCGTGATTATAATTTGTATGTATATAGGTATGTATGTTAAAGAAATATTTTTTTTATGCAGAAAATACCTTAAATCTAGTTTACAGAGGTTTACCCTACGAACTTAATCGGTATTTAAAAAATTTAAATTCAGCTTTTCCCTGTCCCAGTTCCCAACGTTACAGTACAGACTTGCTACCCTTCCTAAATTTTAAATTAGTTTTTGCCAGCGGCTTTGCTCGCTCACTATAGCCTCTTCCGGACCCCATTTTACTATGCCAAATTTCATCAAAATCGGTTTAGCAGTAAAAGCGCGAAAGCGTCACTAACTCACTTTCGCATTTTAAATATTAAGTAGTAAGAATAATTATGTTCTGTGTACAAATTTACAATATTTTGTGCCGATTCTTCTGTATGTGGTAGCCCTGTGTTGCTCGAAGTCTAGATCGCTCAAGGTCATGCCGGCTTGTTATAAAGCTTATTCCACACGATACAGTTGGTGTCGGCAACCCAATCTTGAAATAGTAAAATTCATAAATGTTTAACAATATTGTATGTACTGTTATGTGAAATGGGACAAGAATAAATTGCTAATCAGACCGTTACATGTGAAACAGGTTTAAAACATAGGTACCCAAGTATATCAACACTGTAAGCGTAGTTTTTTTTTAAATGTGACACGTCATAGTGACTACATCCTGCCTGATGGTAAGCAGCCGATGTAGTTCAAAATAATGAGAGCGCTCCTCACCGTGGAACAAGCACGGTGACAAGCGCACCACACGTAGTCTCAAAAACTGACAAAGAAAACCTGAAAGTTTACAAGGGCCGTACCTTCAGACTTTTTTAATGTTTCTACTATTCATCTACGGGTATGCACTTGAGCTTCATCTGCTCAGCTGATGTTAGGTGATAATTACTAATAGGTCGATGGTGGATGCGCACTTCACCATCCGGGTGATCCTCAACTATCAGTTGTTGCATACCGCATACCCATCGCCGACGCCAGTTCCCTGGGGAACTGACTATCTTAAGCTGTAACTGTCGCAACACAACAATGCTAGGTACCTAACAGTAATGTTATGGCGACACCACATTACATAGTAGGTAAACAATACTGCGTTTTCAAAACCATAGGGTTTACATAGCCTCAACCAAAATAAAGTTAACTGTGATGTGGCCTCAACCCATTTTATAGTAACTTTATAGTAACTATTGGTGGTTACTGTTACTGGGCGACAACATATTTCACATTTCCTTTATTTTACAAACAAATAACATTTAGGCACACTTTACACAAGAGCACACGACACAAAGGTGAGCTTATCTCTAAAAGTGATCTTTGATAAAACGAAATCTGCGGGACTAAATTGTGCAATACTTTCATACATATTTTAACTGAATAAATTAATATAAATAATACAAATAATACAAGTATGTTGCCTATACATAATATTTTAATTCATTTACGGGTAATCACTTGGCCTTCATCTCACCTGATGTTAAGTGATGAAAAGACCGAAGATGAAAGCGCCCGGGTGAAGCACCCGGAACTCATCAATCTCAACATCAGCCTCTCTTTAACTGGTACATTATATTATTATTGGTTTCCCATCCTATTACAACTGAATAAGGTTCAAATTATGGTGGCATCTATATTGCCATTACCAGTTACGGGGTTTAACGTCCAACTGCTGGGCCTGTGCCTGTGTCTGTGCCTCTACATGAAAAACTGCACGCTGGGAAATTGGTTCATAACTTAATCACTGATTCTACCGAAGAACATTATTTGTTATGTGCAGACTGTGCAGTACACGAGTAGGTGTACGGTGCATATGTATAATAAGGCTACACGGCACCAGTTCTCTCTCGGGACCTAGTCTAGTACCATTTAGTCAGACGTGTGAAGCGTGCGCATTGCGTCGTGACGTCACGGATGCGTGCACGGAGCGCGCATTTGGGTGAGGCACGTGATGTGACACAAGTTTTATTATTACATAATTAACGTTTTAAGTCGGTCGGTCTGTGTAAGTTTGAGTCAACTATATTTTTTTACTATAAAAAAGCAAACGAGCGGGCGGGTCACCTGATGGAGAGCTCACCACCGCCCATGGACACCATAAGCGAACGAGCGGGCGGGTCACGTGATGGAGAGCAAACCCAGAGGAATCGCAGATACGTTTCCACTTGCCAGTCTTTAAGGAAGGAATAGTCTCGTTTCTTGAAGATCCCTAAATCGTAACGGTTCAGAAATATTGCCGCCGAGAGCTGGTTCCACAGAACTGTAGTTCGAGGTAAAAAATTACGTGAAAAACGCACAGTATTAGAAGACGAACGACAGATCAAGGTCATGTGGATGGAATGACAGTCGTTGCGAAATCAACCAACACCTAACAATTCCTCAGAACACTCCATATGATAAATATACCCCACGGTACAATATACAGAGAAAGGCAAAGACATCTCTCCAAATAGCCAGTGGATCCAGCCGACCTGAAATTGCCACATCATCTTAAACTAGAGCAGCACAGTCTTAGTACAGCGTTCAAATGTTACAATATCGACGCTGTTTCAGCCACAGTTTCAGCATTTTCAGAAACGGGTACTTACTTATCAAACATTTAAGCTAATTTGGGATAAGTATTTTACAATTTTATATTTTTGACATATTTTTAAGGTTTCTTAAATAAATAAGTGAGTTACGCTAATCGTATAGCAGCAAGACTTCTCGCTCTGTATTTTCATAATTATCAATTTTTGGTTAAATATATGAGATGCTAAATGTATGTAAGAACTTGTACCTACCATATTTACAGCAATAAAAAGTTATTCTATTCTATTCAGTAGAGGACGCGACTCGGCTATTCGTCTTCGCCTTCGACTAGGTGGAATGATGGCTGTTGGATTAGAAGAACTGAAGATCGGGCATAGTAGGAGGGGCTTAGATCGAGCGGTGGACTGATACGGGCTGATTTTAACGATAGTGGTGTTGAATTACGTTATTTCTTACTTTATCTCTGGAAGAACGTCGAATGCCATGCCACGTCATGAAATATTTTAACAGTATCTACCAGGTTTGTAGCCATAAACAAGATGTTTGAGATACGTAGGTACTTCTGCAGTGCTCCGCAACTGTTCGTGACTACTCGAGACAATCTCCTGAAATGCGAGTGGTGTCCGATATTGAATTATGTAGGCATCATGGCTTTGTGATCACGACTCACGACGTCTTTGGCTTAGCTACTTTATTAGATTCGTCGTAAACAACACACGAAAGTTCATTAAAATTGAGTCTAAGAGTGTGTTGAATGCGTGGGACACGATGGTTTAATCACATCGTTCTATCGCAGCCTTTTAGAAACACTATAATTTTATATAAGTACCTACCTCGTTACATCCTTTCCGTTTATTTCCAAGTTTTCTTGGCTACGCTAGCATTGGTATTTCCCTTCAATGTTTTTGGCCTAAAAAAAATAGGACAACTTTATTAGAGTGACATATTTTGGACTTCTATGATTCAAATACAAATTGTTATTCTGAGGCACGGCACTCAAACATATGGTATGTTAAAAACATTTAGAAAAGCAAGTAAGGTAGGTAAGTATTAAGTGTCACGATTCGTGTAAACTACATAAATGAAAAAAAAAAACGCGGTCATTACAATATTTAAAAAACAGACCTTGACTTATGCCAGCGAGTTATGAGTACGAGTAGATCTGCTCCTAATTCCGCCATTCACAAGATAAAAAATTCACACTCGCTTTTGTGGTTGCCGGCTACTTCGTCCTTTTGATATTAAAAGATTAAAGTACCTATAGTCGCTCTCACCGTGAGATATATGGTCGAGGTCACGGCGATATTGGCATTGTCGTGGTTGTATTGCTTTTTATGAAGATCTAGTAATTTGTAACTGGACTGAAAGGGTATAGAAATTAGATGCTACCCGGTTATGGTATTTATTTATTATTGCGGTTTTTGTTATTTTTTTAAAGTTATACCTACTTATCTGAGATCCTCCAACAGGCTTATTTGAACCTTTGCCCTTTTTGTACATTCTTTAGACAATAGGTACCTAAGGTAGGTACTACCGGATGACAAGGCCCACAGTTTTCCAAGGCCCAAGCGCAGAAAACTATGTTTATTACATTTGATCCGTGCCAGCTTCGTACCATGCATGAAACGCATCAATATGAACGCTGAAACGCAGCAGCGGACAGCGAGCGGTCACCATCTTGTCAATGACACCCGGTAGTTCGCCGACATCGGTCGCGGCCGCTCATATTACTGATTTTGGCTCCTAAAAAACGTCAGTTTTTACTTGTTTATGCTACTATTTGTTAGTAGATTTTTATTTAGTGTATTTATTTGAACATTACTCTTTTGATATTTACATAAACATGTGCGATTTTATAGCTTTTTATTTTGTAAATATTTCATTTGTGTTGTAAAGCCCACAACGGTTAGGAAGGCCCAACGAAGTAGTTGCTTAGGAATATAAACAATAATTACATAATTTTAGCATAAATAACAATAATTTATTAGTAAAATCTAATATTAATACAATAAACACTTAAAAATTCGATACCTCGGCTGTTTTATTACACAATGGAAAATATTTTTTTTGTAACAAAATATTAATCATTTTCGTATCCCATTTGTTTTAATCGAAGTTTATGAATGTTACAATTTTGACGTGTATATATCCTTATGGTCTTTAATGCTTACTTTTGCCCCAAAAGACTTAAAAACGTCACGGGCCTTATTAGGCATACCATGTTTAGTAAAGCCCAAAATAAGGGTTTTTAAAAATGTTTAAAAACCTAACTTATTATCGTTGTAGCTTCAATAACTACTTTTATTTGGATTTTGAAATAAACATAGCTTTTTTTATTATTATTATTTTTATTTCAATTTGTAAAAAAGTGGCACTTTGACATATAGTATTATCTATGACTTTGACACCTTGTCACCCGGCAGTAGGTACCTTACATATTTATAACTTCCCGTATTATTATATTTCTCTATGTTTATAACCGTAATATAACCCACATAGTTTCTCAACAATTTTCTTTGTCTTTGCCACACACAACAATGCTTAACATCCTAGCGAAGTAATGCACCTACTAGTTTAGTGCAAGCATGTTGCACATTCACTCGAGTGCTCGTTCTCCCAAATATCAAAAGACTCCAAACGAATGCAGCACACTACCAACAACAAATTCAGCTCTTTTCATTAGTCTAAACTTTGTGTTTGGCGAGGTAGGTATCACAATATTATTTATTCTGTGGTATCACACATATGACATATTACCTACTTTTCTTTTAAACAATTAAAATCTGAAGTGCAGGTATTCTTTGGCACCAGCTTATAGTGAAACATTGTGGCTTGTTGACCAATTTAAGAGCTCGATGGCTCAGTAGGTAACATCGGGTTAGATCTTGCAAATTTAAGCAACAAGTTGTTAGTTGTGAGTGGGTGGTCAAATTAAAATATACCAAGCTCCTCCGTGTTTCGGAAGTCCCATTTATTGTCGTAAGATGGTGACCTATAACACTCACCACAATCAGCATTGGTGATAGGGTCAGATCGTGGTGGGATATAGTGCTTTTTAGGTTTAGGCAGCTGATGACGCAATCAGATCACAGCTTTCAAAATCAGTAAAAAAGGAGTCTTCGGACTGACATGTTTGCATCATGTCAATGTGTCATGTTCAGCCTCCGGACATTGTTCGGAACTGCACTACGGCTTGAAAAACTGTTAGTAAATTGCCGCCCATGAACTCTACTGTAAAGGCACGGTATTATACTGTGGTAAAGGTGTCCAACAGCAAATTCATCTATTGTTCCAGTTGGCATATTCAGATAAGAGTCAAAGCGTGCAATGCTGATTGAACTTTAAGGTCGTGTGCTGAGGTTATGCGTTTAAGGGCAGTTACTCAAATGTGTATGGTTGAGTTGCTTTATAGATTTTCAACGCAGTCTGTGAGTCAGAGGCTACTTTATCGCTTTGTTAAAGGTCGTTATCGGCGATTGTCTATTATTATATCAGCGGGATCTAAAAACCAATCAATTCCGCCAATCATAAAGTGCTCTGTAAAGTGTGTCATATTAAAGTAGGTGTGTGCTATATAGATACCTACCTATTATTGTAATTGGTAGGTATGTTATCGTGTGATCATTGTGTTAGCGCAGCCAGGATGCGGATCTCGTTCAGCCAGTCACTTCTCCAAGGTTCGCTGGTATTCGACACACGAACGATCCTGCCTTTCTAAAATATACTTTATTTGGTTTCGATACTTATATACTCAGCAGTGGTCCACTCACTTATTTGCATACAGCTGCAGCACTTACGATGTATACTTAGGTATAGTTACTATATCTTTCAACACTTTACTTTCTAATAGTTACCTATACCTTACCTTCTAGTAAGGACGATATAAAATATCTAATGTATCTAGGTATGCTTCTAGTTGTAAGTTGGATAGATTTCTTTCACATTGTCATTTTTCATTCTAAATGACATGTTTAACACGTGAAAAAGTAGACACGAAATTCGCCAATAACGTGGACGTGACCAAATACATAGGTACTTTAAAAAATCAAGAAAGAAACCGATGTCTCGGTAGCTTAGTGAAAAAAGATATCTAAACCGAACAGTAAAAGGTCGAGGGTTCGAATTCCATTAAGTACCTACTTATACCTACGCAAGTCTCATAACTGTTACAAGTGCATTTAAATTTTGACCAAACCAGAATTTTGCAGAATCAGAGGGACCTGAGTACCTACCTGACACCTGACTCAATAACCGAATTTTTGTGGTAGACCTATAATGGTCTCATTACAACTCGTTCTTGAAAATCTTACGATAGGACTTTCATTTTCCAACATTTCACAACTGGGACGACGGTCATAAGGAAATACACCTATAAAGTAGGAAATTATAACAAAATAATTTGAGCTCTGCTAGCGCTTAAATTTTTTTGTCATCAAAATACTTTGTGATGTCGATAATTAGGTAAATTTAATAGCAATTTATGTTTGTAACACTATAAAGACCGATCTATGTAATTAAAGAACAGAAATTACAAATTAATCACATAGGTACCTTTAGAATATTGATGTTCAATTGCAAAACTTATAAAAATGTATATTTACGATGATCGGGGTTGTTGCTATTAAAAGCGTCAAGCGTTAGTCTGCTTATACTTCGTAATTGGTAATTGTATAATATACACACTTATAACGTGTAAGTAGGTTAGCTCAGTTGCTATTTCTACAGATAAATTTGCTATTACTCAAATGATAAATTGATTCTTGTTAGAAGTTTCAGTCAGAGTGCTGGTATCATTAGAGATAAGACGTTGGCACCTAAGAAACGTCTAAGTAAAATGCACCTACAATAAAAGATTATTTTGGAATGATTAGAAGGACGAAAAAAATTGTGTGAACTATGATGTTCAATGGCTGGTTAAGTATTTAGCCACCATTCTATAGAAGGGTTTGCTTCAACTTTCTAAGAGTTCTTTTGATATTAGATAACGATGGTAAAGTTTGCATCTCGGATTGGTCCGAGGTTTGCATCTATTCTTAAAGTGCCTATACTTATACTCGTAGATTTCCGGCATTGAACTCTCGAGTTCGGAAATCCTTTTCGACCAAGCAGCTGTCTAGCGTGCGTTGATCCGTGACGTGACGTCTAAAAGTCGAGCGGGCAGTGTTAGAGACCTTTGCTCGGAGCAGACTTCCGGAAATGTCCTCGGTTTTAGCAAGCCAACTTGGACTTGTGTTTGTGGAAAAGTATCTAAGCGGGTAGGTATAAAAGAACCCACCAAACCGCATTGTGCTAGCATGGTGGGTTAATCTCTCCATGTGTATGTCCTTGTGGAAAAGCCTGTGCTTAGCAGTAAGACATTTATAGGCTGATGATGGTTTACAGAAGTCCCGCTCTAGTCTCTACGCTCTGGAGCGGGTCAAGGTCAAAAAGGGAAAGATAGAGCCTTGTTCAGTTCAGCCACTCAGTCAAAAATCTGCACGCTTGCCGCGAAGAAAACTCCATTTTACTTTAAAAGCCTCACTTTCAGTTCCCGTAAGCATCCCTGATAATGATAACATTGGTAGCTACGTTCCTATCTATAGTAGTTATTGGGTATTCTTTTGGCATTGAAATTCACAGTTTCAATATTTCAAGTTAAGTATCTCTTTCGTATTATAATTCGCAGTCACTAGAAGCAATGACAAATTGGCAATCTGCAAAGCAGCGTCTTGAACTCTTGACTGTCTTGACTAAATATCTATACAAAAAATAAAACACAAATACAGCCGCATAATAGAGTAAGTATTGCACCAGTATACTGATTAAACCTTTAACTCAGACAAAGGCAAGTTACTAGTATTACCTGTTACGTTGTTTTATGAGATTTCCAGGGCGAAAATTTATAGGCAGTCCACTGCCATAAATAAAACAAATCTTACAGGAGAAGTCATAAGAAATATTCAAGTAGAAATAGAGCTGCAATAAAGATAATTATAGATCGAAATACACAGTGAGGTATTCACTCACAGGCTTGTAACTAACTAGCCAAAGGTCTAGTTAGTATAGAACTCAATCGTACCTCGCTCTATTAGCTAGCACAAAACACTCCTAAACTTTTACCGTCATTTGGCTGGCAGCAACTTTTGTTCGTAGTTGGTGCCTGGAACCGCCATACTAAACATCCGTCAAGCAATAAGTAACTAGGCATTTAGATTGATCTTATAAAACGAATTAGGAATGCTATGAGGCGGTAGCTAAGCATCTATCATAAATATCAATCGTCGCGGTTGTTTCGAGAACGAAACGAACGAACGAAACGTCTTTAATACACGAAATACTAAAAATTATACACAGGCGCGTTATGATAGATCGTTTGGACAACATCGTTTCTTAGACCACATGGTTTAATCTCAGGATTTCATAACGCTAAACGTTCAATGTAGTATCAGACCGCCAGAGATTTATGCAGCCATTATGGTAACAGGAATTTAGATCGTGAAAGTAAGTTCGGTTGGATGTTATAAGCCCTATTAGCGTTACCAAACTGTGATTAATCTTTGAATAATTATGTTCAACTAGATGAATGTTTCTCAACTTTAAAGAGATGCTTCATTGGCTCATTGCATCATATTCATTAGAATGGTAACCGCATAATATGTGGTCTAGTGGTAGAACCACCGATCCCAAACGTATTAATCTCGGGTTCAATTATCAGAGGAGGGTACATGTTTAGCTCGGATTAATTAGTTTTAGAGCTCGTTCCAGCTGGCTATTTATTAATTATTTATTGTAAAATACAGTAAAATAAGGACTTAATGCCCTGAGGTATTATCTACCTAGTTTACGTAAGGGTATTATCCAGAGAAAAACAAGAACTAATTGTAAAAAGGTCTTAAGTTACTAAAACCTAATCAATCGTAGTCAAAATATATAGACCTACTTATCACCTTTTTAACTAATCTAAAAATGTCGCTATAACGAGCGTCAACAGCTTTATTAGTGAGAGGTAAGAGATTCCGGGTGAAGTGTTAGCCTTAATCGTTGCCATCTGGTAAAATGATAATAAGTGCTTCTCTGTTATGGAATAACCTGATCAGACGTGTAGGAATGTGTGTCAGCAGGTGATTCTTAAAACATCTCGGTGTATAATTGCGAGCGCGCTGCCGAATACGGTATTAATGAATTATGTGTTGAACTTCTTCCACATGAAGCAGTGGCGTAATTGTAACAGAATACACACCAGCATCTTTATCGTACCTACTCGAGTCAGACGTTTGTTATTAATCAAAAAATGTTTAATAATGATCGTACTCTCATTAACATTGAAAGTCAAAACAATATTAATAATCGTAAAACGTGATGCGGCCGCATTTTAATTGTTAAAATTCAAGGTGAGTGTAGGTAATTAAAATAGAGCTAATATTGTCGAAGGTTTTTGCAGAATACGGCTCCTTACTGCGAATACTTATTTGAGTACTAAATTCTTCCTATGTCGTTTTTCTACAGGCTTATGTGTTTTTAAAAGTCTTTTGCCATTTGCCCTTGCATATTAAAAGCTTTTAAAAATTTACTTAATTTATCCGCAGTTAACTTTTTCGGACAGGTTTATTTCTTTTTAGACATACTAATAGGATGTCTGTTGATGGTAGACAAAGCCCCAGGTCATTATTATTAGTGCTGTATTTTTGCAATAAATAGAGGAATCAGTAGATGTAAATGCCTTCAAGCTTTATAAAAGTTCACATAACGAAAGCATAACGCACTCTTGTCTCTTACTAAAATATCGGCCTAACTCAAAACTTTCACATACCTACTAAGTTGTAAACTCTGCTTTACAACGTCGATATTTCATTAAATCTATATTTTTACTAAGTATACGAGTAGGTAAGTGGACAGTTGCACATACATGGGTACCATAACATAACGTACAATAAAAAAAAAAGTTTCCTTGTAACTTAATTATCGCTCATATCTATTTATTTACGCAGTTTAAACTGTGTATAAACAATAAAGTACCTAACTATGTATGTGCTCAGAGACTAGATACAATGTCAAATTGAGGCCTTGTGTAATAAGTATTCATTGTTATCTTGCTTGAGAAATTATAGTTCCAATGACAAATAACAGGCATGGCCAACACTTTTAGACACAAAAATATTACACAAGTAATGTGAATATTAAAGAGCTTGATGAGGATCTTACAAGTTATCTACTTTCTCCATGCCTCCTCCGCGCTTTGCAAGATTAGAAGGAACGTTAAACATTTGGTCACGGTTGTTGTCACATGATGGTCGCCGTAGTGTGGTGGTTCAACAAGGCCCGATTTTCCCATGTGCACTGGGGCCCAAGTCTGCTAATTTACGAATGGCATAAATGAATCGCAATTGGATCGCATTGTAATTGTTTGACACATTTGGTATTCTTAAATGAGTAAGAGACTTGACTTGGGCCCCTGTTCACTGAGAAGGCATGGGAACAGCAGTGGAACAGTAGACGTAGATAGGCTGATGATGAATTAGTACGTACTTATCATAAATATAATGTAATGTTACCTTGTAGGTATTATCGATTGTAAAAATAATAATGTAAAACTTTGTTTCAGTTATACCTCTCTGCACATCGATCACGGTGTCATCAAATGGGAATAGTCCAGAAATAAAAATGTTAGGGGGAATGATGATGGACGTTCAAAAAGGATTTGTACCCATGACACCCGTGCCAGTAGAAACAACAACAAAAACCAATTTGGTAAAGAGGAAACTTAATAGTAATTCGACAAAACTCTCGATCAATGAAAGGTATAGACGACTGATACCTTACATGACATTCTACTACGCCAACGACTTGGTATCATCGACAACTGAAGGTCCCAAAAATGTTGAGGTTGAAAAGGCAGAAATTATTGAAGCAAAAACTATACAGCATCAATCGGAACTGCGTCAACCAAAAAAAATCTACTACAATACAAACAGAAACATACCACTGTATCAGGGTAACAGACTTACTCAATATAACATAGCTTCAGCAAATCCTGCAAAATATTTATACAAAGGAGTTTTGTCCGCGCCTCAGAGCGTAAAAAGTCATAGCTTTAGTCCCTTGCTGACGGATCACCGCGCCTTGCCGAATAATGACTTCGAATATGAAAGGATAGTGCCCAAACAAATATTTAAGGCACCAAGTGCCCCATTTGCATTACCAACTAGAAAACCTTATTTGAATCATTATCAGAACGATGACTCCGCGAACGTCCGATATTATGTCCCCGAAAAAGATTATACGCCAAAATATAAATTAGTACCTTACGAACAGACTCCTCCAGTAAAAGTCTTGCCTCAAAACGATAATGTTTATCATGCACCGAACCCTGTTCACGCACACATACCTCAGGAGCAAGGGTATAAACCACGACCAGCAAGACCTTTATACATTTTTGATAATGGCCATATCCCACAGTCTACAAATGTAAGAAAACAGCCCTCGATCGTTTCAGAACTTTATTATGAAAAGAGTCACCCTCGCAATCCAACAGTTCAACCTATTATAGAAAGTGGATTTAGGCCCATCGTCAAAGCGCCCATTCATACTACCGAAACTTATTATGCACCAGTTCAACCTGATTTTGAATTTGAAAAACAACAGAAAGTTCAGGTGCTAGACCATCCTGCCGAAGCACCCGAAGAGGGGGTTTTGAATCCAAATTACTACCAATACGTAGTCGATCAACCTACTTACAAACCACCGGAATATGCTCAATCAAATACGGTAACATTAGCCGATCTACTGAATTCATTGCAATTGAACAAATCTATTCCAAAACCTATAACAAGGGAGAACGTGGGTGCATCTATAAGGACCTTACTACAAGTTCTGAACGCTTTGAAAGCTTTACCACAACAAAATGAAGCAGTACCACCAGCTATTTTAAGTACACCAAAACCGTTTATTCCAAACCAAGTGGTGGAAGTAACAGCTAAACCTATAGAAGATATAACTCCAGTATCTGTGGTTAGTGAAGATGCTGATTTCCAGGACGAACCTTATCTGGCACCGGTTAATACACCTTCCCAGCATATAGATGGTATGTCCAATTTTGTTTTTTACTACTACTGTAAAAACTACTACTGGGAAAGGAGCACACAAAATCTGTCATTTAGGCAAAGCTTAAAGTCGCATAAACTTATGCAGCTTAGAAAAAAGGGGGTTACACCATTGAAATATATAAGGTGACTGCTAGAAACCGCAAGAAACTTCAAGGGCTGGTCAGGTCAAGTGTTTTAAACATGGCAAAAATGGCAAAAAAATATATTTTTTTTCATTTTTAATTAATTTATTCATTTCGTGAATTTAAATTGAAGATAGTCTTTGAGTATCTAATTTTTTATTTGAAAGCAATAACATAAGAAAAATAAAACGAAAACAATTAAAAATAACGATTATTAACAGCGCGAGGGCAACGGCCGGCCGGCCGTCTGACCCGTCAAAGTAGTAGGTACTTATCGCCCAGCTGACGCGGAAGAAACACTAATTTCTTTTTTATCATTTGTATCATGTTTAAAACACTTGACCTGACCAGCCTTTGAAGTTTCTTGCGGTTTCTAGCAGTCACCTTATATAAACATTGCATGACCCTTTGCATGGACTACTTATTGTTTTTTTGTACAACTAGTATGTAGATATATACTCACATAATGTGATTTCCAGATTACCCATCCAGCGGCAGTACAAGTCAGCGGTTTCCCCTGCAAATCACATCGGACGACGAGGGCGGCACTCCGGGCCGGCCGGGCGTTGACTATCCGGTGCTCACCACGATCCCGCAGACCGCGTTCAACTGCAAGACTCAACGGTACAAAGGGTTCTTCGCGGACCCCGACACCAGATGCCAGGTACTTTATATACAAACTTACATACATGACGGCCGGGTGGTCGAGTGGTCAGCGACCCTGACTACGCAACCCACGGTCCCGGGTTCGATTCCCGGTAGGGGTAAATGTTTAAATAAACATCGATGACCGAGTCATGGATGTTTATTAGTATTTATGTACGTTTATCCGTTATTCAGTCACCATAGTTCGGGCTATGTTCAGTTTGGGGCTGAATGATTGGTGACAGTAGTGAAAAAAAACAACATGGTACATACTTTCACGACTGTTATCCCGAATGGTTAGTTATGAGTCTAGGCAATGAGGACCGCAGAGTCCACTGCCATAGTCCACGTTTCATCACGCATTGCAACTGCACATGCGCTCAGCGTGGTGAGCCCATCGCCGCTCTATGTATGTGCAGTCTTTAGTCCGTTAGTCACCTTTAGGCCACCCAAGGGAAGAAAAGGGTTGGTAGTGTTCTTTTAATGAGCGTTAACCGCTGCACCATACGCTATTTTATTATAATATCAAATCACTAAGTCATTAGGTTTAGGTAAACCAATTATAGTTATCATTGGTTTAAACGCTTTTTTATACTATGAAGGTGGCAATCAGTCATACAGCCACTTAAGCTGTACCAGATTTATGAGACAGTATCGTTCGTAGGTACCATAACCATTCATTGTGGCGGATATGTTCAGCACTTTAGCCTCAGAACAATAACAACAATAATAGTTATTGTTCTGAGACTTTAGCGCCCTCGCTCGCCCTATTTCAGATTTCCAACCGTCACAGACAAAACATAAACAAAACAATTTTTTTTATAATTTTTTTCTTGACTATGGATACTAGTCCTTCAGTCGTAATATTAGAGTTCATTGATTATGAATAAAGAGTGAACGTTTAATGCTAAATGATACTTATTCCCCCCAAACCCCTTGAGTTCCAGTAAAAATGTGGGACTTTACTGAGATCTCGCACGGACTTCTTGAGAGAATTTGAAAAGTGATGTTGCACTGTTTTGTTTTATTTGCCAACACTCATGCACGTTCACGAGCACTTAGTAAATAATCCACCATTATTTCACATTAATATTCGCCTACATAAAACAAAACTGCAGACACGACGCTTTCACTTCACTTTCCCGCCAAGAAGGATAATTAGGTTCATTTATATTAAAGTAAACAAGGATGATAAGTTAAAGGCTGATGATGATGTTAATAGGTACCTACCTAGGTAGTTTTAAGGGTTGTAGAATGTGGTATTACCTTGGCGGAGAGGAGGTACTCATAGAGCCTTCAAAACTCGGAAGGTACGGCGTGGTCTAGAACCGCCTCTGTGGTCTAGTGGCTATGCTACCGGTTTCAGACCCAGAGGTCCCGGGTTCGATTCCCAGCGGGAGGTACATCTTTGAGTGCTCGGTTTAGTTGGTGGTAGGGCTGTTAAGTCCGCCTGGCTAGCTACCACCATCTTATCTAAGTCTGTCGCCATAACAACGATGTTTATAGCATTGTTGTGTTCCGACAGTTTGAGATAAGATAGCCAGTTCCTCAGTGGTTGAGGATTCCGGGTGAAGCGCGCTTCCACCTTTCGGTCTTATCGTCACTTACCAGCAGGTGAGATGAAGGCCAAGCGTTTACCCGTAGCCCATAAAAAAAAGGTAGGGTATTTAGTTAGATGAAATATTGAACGAAAATGAAATATTGAACGAAATCGTAATTAATAGGTACCCAGCAGTACGTACTTTAGGCATTAATATCCAATAATGTTTTTGAATTCCGGAACTCCGAAGACACTTTCAAGCCATCATCGGTCCAGGTTATTGTCATAAGAATGACAGTCGTTAAAACCTATCAACTGCGTCTGCGTCGTGTTAGTTTATGACAACCCCCCAAGACACTCTTAGTCTGCCTCTGCAAACGGTCAACTATTCGTAATTCGGCGTACAATGCGTGCGCGCTGCGGTATTTTTCAATAGTAATTGGCACAGTAAACGGCAGTGTACGACGAATTATGAATAGACAGGGCGGAGCGTTTGACAATAAGCCTTGTCTAGGGGGGCTGGTGCGTTCATGTAGGAAGGTCTCAGTTCTCGGAGTAGTTCCATGTTTGCTGCAGTGCGATGTTTATTATAGGTAGGTACCTAATATGATGATGTGTGATTTTTATTATAGAATTTTTTGGATTCACAATGCTATAAGAAATGTTTTCTAGAAAAAAAAATAACAAACATTCAGGAAAGCTCGAATGGGGTTCGAACCCATGACCTATGGATTGCCGGTCCACTGCTCTAACCGCTAAGGTACCGAGACCCCAGAAGACTCGTTAAATTTTTTTAGCAGTTTTTTTTTATCCACAACGGTTAAGCGCTTGGCCTTCATCTCACCTGATGGTAGGTGACGATAAGGCCGAAGGTGGAAGCGCGCTTCACCCGGAATCCTCAACCACTGAGGAACTGGCTATCTTATTTTAAACTGTCGGAACACAACAATGCTATGAACATCGTTGTTATGGCGACAGACTTAGATAAGATGGTGGTAGCTAGCAAGGCGGACTTAACAGCCTTACCACCAACCAAACCGAGCACACAAAGATGTACCGCCCGCTGGGAATCGAACCCGGGACCTCTGGGTCTAAAACCGGTGGCTTAGCCACTAGACCACAGAGGCGGTTAGAGTTTGATTTATGCTGCAAGCCAGCGGTATTACGTTACTGTGAAGTCTACCCTCTCATGGGTTCGAATCCCATTCGAGCTTTCCTGAGACTGGTTGTTTGAATTTGTTGAAAAAAAAATGTGTGATTTGTTTCCAGGTATGGCACTACTGCGACCTGAACGGCGGGCAGGCGTCCTTCCTCTGCCCCAACGGCACGATCTTCTCGCAGGCAGGGCTAACATGCGACTGGTGGTTCAACGTGCGATGCGCCTCCACCGCGCAACTGTACGTGCTCAACGAGAGCCTCTACAAGTACATACTGCCGCACTCGCCGAAGTTCCCGGAGGATTATAGTGGACCGCTAGTCGATAAGTGAGTATATTCATATCTACGGTTGATGGAAAGGCGTCACCGTAGTTAATTAACGTTAAAATTCAGTAGTTATCTAGGTACTTTCAAGTCCTGATGTGAAGACTAAATACAAATTCCGGTTCCAATATTCAAAATCAGATTTTTTTAAGAGTACCTAGGTAGTTTTTACAACTTTCAAAAGCTAGTTCCTAAGAAAACTAGATACATTTATGATTCTATTCTCTCTGCGTGTTTTCCTTGAAAATGGGCGTTAGGATATAGGATTAATTTTTCTTTGAACTAGCTACAGGTTTTTTAGTTAAGATTGGTAATAATGTCCTGTAATAAATACCTTTTACTTATTTTCCCTACATAGGCTATCTTCAATCCAGATTAGTAAACGATACTTACCTACTATCTCATTTTAATATTCAGATACCTAACGCTGAAGTTCAAGGAGATGGAGGAGCAATTCAAGAAAAACAAAAACAAGCAGAGTGCTGCCGAAAAGGTAGATTCCGAGGATAGCTCTGAAGTCACTGAAGACGCAAGTGACGTGGAAGCATCGAGCGAGCCCGCCCAGTCAGACGACAGCGGAGTCAGTGAGGCGAGCGTCATCGTCGGCTCTCCTGGGACCAGCGGCAACGTCGAAAGGCTACAAGATTAGGAAAACCTTAGCATAAGAACCAACTAAGTACCTACCTTGCATTGTTCTTTTACTGCCGTACTTAGAGACCTCAATTAAGTTTTAATCGACGTCTCTGAGAAAAGGCTCGTGCTCTAAAACCAAACTAAAAATCTAATCCATGCTTGAATACAGTTAGAAAGGGATGGCGATTTATGCGATTAGCACAATCTCTTTCTAACTGTAATCAAGCAGAGATTTGAGTGAGTTTGGTTTTAGAATACGAGCCTAATAGTAGAGGATCCGAGTATACAACGACCTTCACCGAGCCGGTTAATGGATGAAAAGTATTTTAAATCAAGTTTAATGTGTTTAAATAATATATTGTTAGTGGGTTGGCTGAAAAATTTTAGTCCAGTATATGATTAAGTAAATACTTAAAAATAGTTTTTTTTTTAAATATTGCACTAGTTTGGATTATAGATAAATTACATAGGTACCAATCGAAAGTATGAAGCCTATAGAATATGAAAACGTAAGGTTGACTATATTTTTCCTGTCATAACATTGGGTAGGCAGGTGTAAACAGGCAAGTCAATATTAGTAATTTGCAACCGTCTGGTTAAATAAATAAAATTTATGTTTATAAAGATAAGCTCAATACAAACACACACACAACACAACAAACCAGTGCAATGTAAAAAAAATTTTTTTTTTTAATATTAAATTAATAATCAATCAATCAAGGTACTGGACTGAAATTTTTCAGCCAACCATCGCGATATATTATTTAACATATTAAATTTGATATAAAATACTTTTCATCCATTAACCTTCCCGGTGAAGGTCACTCTATACTCGGATCTTAGACTATAAGATACCTACTTTATTAACGACTACTAAGTACATTAATGAGTATCTACCTACTCATTCCAAAATAGCGCATAAGACGCCGACGTCACAGTTAGAGACAATTTTGCAATGAAAAGTCATAGATGCTAAAGGATCCTTATTACCGTTAAGACGTCTAAGTGCGGCAATTAATTTATTAATTTAATTTGTAAATAGAAACCCCTGGCTGTACTTGAAAAGTCAAGTCCAGTCAGTGTAAGTAGGTATGTAGGTTTGCACCGCACACTGACTGGACTACTATAAACCATACTATCCTCGCGCGTCGGTCCTGTAGATTTTAAACAGCATTATGACAGCATTCATACTTTCCACCATGCGTAAAATCCCTAAGAGAACAATCCTTATTTTGTAAATTATAATAGGTAGGTACTCTCTATAAGTTAACGTTTCTCTAGTTCAATATTGTTTGGAAAACCTAATTTATTAGAAGTATTCAGACATATGGTAAATATTGTTATTATTTTACTTTTTACTCCACGCCAGTCATTCGTATTAGATTTCTGTACTGTACAGAGCGGCGTTTTTAGATTTAAATGATTTACGTACGTACTATCTATTACAACTATCATGATAAAAAATGTAACGTAAGTGAAGTCACATGTAAGTAATTAATAACAGGGTTCTACTAAGTATATTTTTGTTGTTTACGAATATCCAACATTTCAGCGCAGTTGCACGTGCGGCAGATACCTACTCATAAACAACCGAAAACATTGTAATTATCTCGTACCCTGTATGGTTTATCCGTACTCCGTAGGAATACTATCTTTCAGTACTTGTGAGTTTTTGTACCAACATTTCTTTTAGATTACGGATATTAATATGAATTTAGACATTAATGAGGCGTGTAATAAAACTGTGATTGCGGTATATATTACTGCTACAGTTAACAAGTAGCGGGAGTGGCTGTTGCATCTACCGTTTGAAATAAATTATAGCTCCGTAAGAACAGCTAATACGG
The DNA here is from genome assembly GCA_963921215.1 of Scoparia ambigualis. Lineage (NCBI taxonomy): Eukaryota > Metazoa > Arthropoda > Insecta > Lepidoptera > Crambidae > Scoparia > Scoparia ambigualis. Next base: position 19,777,326 of record OY992513.1, read on the forward strand.
AATGTTTGTTGTATGAGAAATAGGTGGATGTGAATTTAGCGTATTCGTTTGATAGGTAAGTACCTACTTACCTACATGATTTTTGTGTAAGGGAATTAAGCCTGCCATAATTATGTTACCATGTTCAATTCGATGTGGTATAGTGTTGTAGCAGAAAAATATGGACTAGAGACTAAATTAATTTATAATAGATTTATTTATGATACAATACTCATAGTGATATTCGTGCAATGTGTAAATAGTATGTCTATTTTGTCCCTCTGCCATTAGGAACTCAGTGTAACGTTTAGTTTAAGGAAAGTGCAATAAATTATTCAGTTTTAATGTGTTGCATTGTTTTATTTAGCGAATAATATGTGGTCATAAAAGAAACGCTTATATATCCACTGATTAATCCTAAGTAATTGAGTTATTTACAGCATAAAATATTACATCATTTTTCTACATGAATGTCTATAAAAACAAATGTTGTAACTGTAAATGTAATTAATCATTTAAATATACAACTTGAGAAAGCTAGTGACTGACAACGATAAACTAAATATATTGAACACACTAACCAATGGAAAGTTAATATAAAATAAGCGTAGGTATTAAGAAAGTGTCCTACTAAATTCTACACGTAAACGGTTGACGGTCCAAATATCTGATGCTACATTCTTAGATTGGGACTCATAACATCAATAAATTAACTAGACAGTTATTGTACGTAATAATATCATGTAATTTTTATACATTTATAATACTGATACTTACTTATTCTAAATTATGAATGAAAGTTCAATGAGATTGTTGGGGATTATTTATCTAAAGACAATTAGAATGATTTCGTTATTATCAAATTGGTTAACTATGATTATCCAAACATGAACCATTAAAAGCTAAAATGAGTACCTAAATTACTTGGTACAATGCAATTTTGCAGATAATACTTATACAAAAATATAATTTTGGGATGAACAAATTCTTAGACATAGATAAAATTTACAGATACCTTTTTTAGGTACGTGTTAATGATTTTGAACACGCCATTGAATCCACGATTACACCTATCTAAATATTTTATTTACAGCTATGTACAGTCAGACACGTACCTTTCTTAATCGTCAATCACAAGCTGTTGCCATTTCAGTCTTAACATCACATTCCTCTAATTAGGTATAGTGAGAAATATTGACACTGCCTCAGTACCATGAGTTAAAAGCGAACATTTACACAGCGAATATTATTCATTTCTTTTAAATAGACAGTGATGTATATGTGTATATTACATAATCTAGATGAAATAGTCCCGTTGTTAAATAAACACGAAAAGTCGTGTTTCGTGGTTAACACAATATTTATGAACGAATTTTATTTATAACCTATATAACGTACAAAACAAAACCACGTTTATATCATAAGTTACCTACTAATGAATAATAAGCAGCTAACTCAATAAATTAGTTAGAAAACAAAGAAGCTTCAAACTTATCATAATCTACGGGTGATCTTTCCCAAGAGTAGCCTACGAGTCAGTTTAAATTACCCTGTTAGTTAAAACAGTAACGTTTAATCACCATACTTACCCATAAGGAACAATAAATAAGTGCACAAAAAACGTGCGAATAAATATACGACATCCAAATGTTAACGCGTAACCGAGTCGCGGCCGTTCGAGTCGCAGTGGTAGGGGTCGGGTGGTGTACTGGCGTCTCGTGACTCGTCGCCGTCGGGTTACGGGTGGTTACGGGTGGTTACGGGCTTAGTGCTTGAGCAGCAGCGCGGCGTGCTTGAGGCGCAGGTGGGAGCGCAGCGTGTCGATGCGGCTGTAGGTGGCGGGGCAGTAGGGGCACAGCGAGCGCTGCGCCGTGTGCGAGTGGAAGTGGTGCCAGCGATTGGACACCTCCTTGCCGCACGACTTGCAGCGCCACAGCGCCGCGCTCTCCGCCGCCGCCACGAACATGCTGTGGTACGAGTACTGCGCCGGCGCCGCCCGCCGCTCTGCAACCAACAACCCCGCCCGAGCTTCACATGCGAACGGTCGCCGTTGAATACGCTCGATAAAGGGATTCGAACCCGACGGCACACTCGAGGCGTTTGGGAATAACGCCCGTCGGCGTCGGGGCGGTGACGTCAGATGTCCGTGCGTGGGGACTATAGTATGCGAGGTGCAGGGCGTGTGACACGCCCGACTGAAACTACACGGATTTGTAACATACCACAATTTAATGTAAAAATTAGTAATAAATACAACAGATAAATGCAGGAGTTTGCAACATGTTAAAATTGCATTACATAACATCAAACAATGTGAAAAAAAATTGCATTAACTGCTTGCATAAAACAAAATTATTTAAATTATAAACTTTTAACGGAGGCATCAAACCAAGACAAACAAAATATTCATAAACAACAAATCGTTCATAAAATTTCATGTATAATATAACAAGACTAATAGTCGGCTTTTAGGTACACGATTTGACACCCCCTCCCTATTAGTATTACACTATTGTGATATACGACACTATAACAAATTTGCTAATTATAAAGATGAAACAAAATAAACATAACTAGACCATTGCTATCCTGAATATAACCATAGAGCTAATCCTGCACTCCATTGATTCGAAATGATAAGATCACATCTTTTGTGATTTCAATGTAAATTTTAATATACAATAAATTGGAATATTCATTAGATTGGCCAAATAAGTGACTAGGTCCACAAGACCCCAATTTCATAAGACTAAATTTAGTAATTCGTTAACCTTATGTATAAATTCCGTATGGCATAAAGTTAGCTTTCATTAAGTCCAATTACGTGGTCACCATACAATTATTAAGTTGCATACTTTCTGAAAGCCGAAAAGAGATCAAAGGGAGATATTTTCTGAGCCAAACGATGTGATACTCCAAAATATTCTGGCCAGACACTATCAAGTATCCTAACCTAAAAAATTTCTAAAATAATAATCTATGTTTACTAATCAATCGATTTGCTATAGCAATTCAATATTCAAAATTGGTCTCGAGTGATAGTAATATTAAAATGCATCCACGATTAGATGAAGCGTTTGACAAGGAGAGGCGGGCAATGGTACCCTCACTGGATAGCTATGATCTATTCCAACAATAGACTTTAACTTGCGCGACAATAAATTATTAAATAGTACACAACTATTACGATTGGCAGAGGTAAACAAGCTAATCTTAATATTACCAGCTATTAAACCTGTACATCGCCGTAACCCAAACTGATTCACTAGGTAGAAATAGAAATGAGGAGTTCACTTAAGTAAATACAAGTAGGTAGTTGCTCTCTTCGGAGAGATTATTAATATACTTTTTAAAATATCCTTTAGTTTGGTTACGTAATTAAATAACTAGTAATATTGCACTGAGTATGAAATGCTATCAAATAATAAGTGCCCACGTTACAATGAACAGTATAAAAACTCTTTGATACTCTTAAAATAAATATAAAATCTTTGTGGAAGTATTATCATTAAGTTATGTGATTTAATGTTTAAAATGTACAGATGGTGAGCTTAGTGCTTACATATCGAGTGGGCCCCTATATTCAATAGACAATTGTAAAATCTATCTATGAGTTATGACTATTTGAAAAAATTGCACATGTGAAATTGCATGTTCACAGCTAATAAACGGCACTAATGCCGCGACGCTGTTGCGGAGACGATCACGGATTGCTATTCGGAGTGGCGGTCTCTACACCATTTACGAACCTTTATATTTGGTAGACAATGATCGGATTTAAACATGTTCTTATCGACCTATATATTTTTTTTTATTATTTTATGTTATTAGTAAATTTGAAGATCTCTGAAAAAATTAAGATAAAATCTCGAGTGATACTGTAATCTCTAGGCGTGTAACGACCCTTGCGTTATGGTACCCGTTGACCAGACAGATGCGACCTCAATTGGATGCTAGATGCCTTATAATAATGCAAAATAACTAATCATTAAAACATTAATAATATTATAATAGGAGTCGAATCGTAGCGTGTTAACACTCTTGGTTCTAGCACCATTCCATTTTATCACATTTCAGTTACCGTACCACTTCTAAGTGTTTAGCTAAAAATGTAACAATCTTAAATCTTAATTGAAAAATACATACATAACGCTAGGTTAGTCCCAATCGTAGAATGCCAATATTAGTTACTAAATGCGCAACCTCGAAACGTTCCTTCCTATCTTATAGTAATTGAAAGAGGTCCTTGACCACAAAGCACCGATCACACGAAGGGGGCGCGCGCGCCCTCAAATAAACACCTACCAACGATAAAATAAAAAACATGTTAACATCTCAATGTCGGTTGCTACAACGCTCAACTGAATATAAACGAAACCAATGTTACTATAATTACGATGAATCAATAAAAACAAACAACACTAATAAATCAAAATATATATAGTATGTAAATATATTAAAAGTATATTAAATCAGACAATAGAATATAATCTAAGTATAAAAAAAAAACAATCTCCGTAAATAGATCCACTACTCTAGTATAAAAATCTTTTCGTATGTTTCCTTAGGCGCTACCCCATTTTTAATACATCACAAATCTTTAATAAAATTATCCATCGTGCAAAGGCCTCATGGAGTTACAAATGCATCTACTCTGAGATTCAGTCAATATTTATATGTCGTTGACCAACGACAGATCACAATCTCTTGCCAGTCCTCAAATTCTTTCCTGATGTAGTTCTGCTTCACCCGTACGATGTACATAATAATAACATAAATACAATTAGCTACAGGAAACTTATAATTTCCTATCTAATGAATAAATATAACAAGAAAGTGTGGGCCCGTATCGGGGCCACGGTTAATAACCAGCATCACTTCGCGGTCGCACCGCTACTCAATATAATGTATATCATTAAATAGCTTAAGATTCCTATCGATATAATATAAAAAAATAATATGGTAATAAAATTAACATCATATTATTGCTTTTGCCCGTTCCCGTATAGCGATTGGTATAGAAAAAATTTGCTTACCTACTTTATATACGCTTCGAGTTTACATGTAACATCGACATAATAGTTCCCGACGCGGAATCTCATACGACCGGTCACACTGGGGCAAGTCAACAACGCACAACCGAGACAATACTAGATCAGGGGCCCGCGGGCGAGCCCCCCAGAGATAGGCCCGTTAAGTAATAGCACTTCAGCTTAATCCTAAATAGGAAGCGGTTTCAACGTGAACGGTCCGTCTAAAATCGGGACGCACGAACAACGAGAGTCTGGCTGGCTGCGGCCGCGCTCACGGAGCGTCGAGGCCGAGCCAGTAGAGGGGGGATCAGTCGAAGCCCGCGTCGAGGTGGTTGGCGAAGAGCGGCGCGTGCGGCGCCGGCGCGGGCGGCGGCGGCGGCTCGAACTTGCGCGTGTCGGGGTTGTACGCGGGGTGTTTGAACTTGCAGTGCGTGCGCAGGTTGTCGGAGCGCGTGTACGTGGCGCGGCACAGGGGGCACTCGAACCGCCCGGGGAAATGCACGTGATAGTGGTTCCGGATGTGCGTCACCACCTTGCCGCACAGCTTGCAGCGGTGCAGGTTCAGCGCGCCCGCCACCCGCTCGAACGTCAGCCGCATGTGCCAGCCCTTCGAGCCTGCAACCAGCCAGCGGTCACTGCCACACCCTAACTCTCCTGCCCACACCACACCACCGATGCCGCAGTGCCAACTACGCTCCACCGACTTATCTATGCATCAAAACTTGACGAGCTCCTCTCCAATTCGTGACAATTTTGTTCATCTAATATTTTTGCCTGTCATCTCTGTAATTTGTGCTAGAAAGTTATACAATGTTCTGATCTAGTTTCGATGCAGCGATATATTCAGAGGAACTTACAAGTATCTAAACACTGCGACTTGTTGTTTAGCTTATTCGTTACTCTTCTGTTGGTCCTGCAGCATTTGTTATGAAGTGCGAGATCGAAAGGAAGATGTATACTTTAACTAGTTACAACTATTTTATCAAATTATTTAGCAAACAAGGCTAGACTCAGACATATTTAGTTTAGCACTATTAAAAGCGTTTATATTGTTAACGCTGAACTATATGCCTCTCCTAGCACTATTAGATAAAGCGTTAGAAATTAATATACAAAATGTAAGGCACAAACTTCAAATTATTAGTCGAAAATAAAAGTATTTAATGGTAGATTCATGCAGAAATGAATCAATGAATACTTGAAGAAATGGTGTTGTTATTTATCGGTGTTTTATACGCATGACGAATTATTCGTTAAGTACTGTCACCAAGCCTATATAGAGAAGGCGAGTTATAAAGATAGGTCTGCTATACATAAAGAAAGCATGGATAGAGGATGAAAATGAAAAGAAAAGTGGTATAAATAAAGGAATATATTTGCAACAAACACACAATAACGATAAATTTACAATACAAATAATCGTAATGTTTAAGAAAAATTAAATGAGAAATAAATTAAAATTAGTGTTCCTTTGTTACAAAAGCAAAATCAGTCTCATTTATATATCTACAAGGAACAACAAGAGATCATACGTTAGGCTTTTTCACAACTTCTGTTATTATAGTTTTCTTACAAAAATACATGTTACTGTCGACTAATCAGCATCTTTGTAAAAATGTCAACAAAAAAGACGTATTCGTAGATTCAATGTTAAGACCTGAAATATATTTTTCGATACTATTTACATTTGAAAATTACAGGCCAGACCGTAAAATGCTTAGTAGAACTATGGTAAGTTTTATTTTAAAAAGTTAGCCCTATGGAGATATTCCCATTAAAATCAATTTAGATAAGAATTATACCTATTAAATTTTAACATTAATATTCGTATTTACTTGCGTTTTATTTTATTCTGACGTTTCGAACCCTTTGCATGGTCCGTGTTCTTAGGGAGACTTGGGTCTTGGCCACTACATAAATATCTATTGAACTACTGCAATGGTAAATAATGTAATCAATAATATCATTTATCAGATCGAATCATTGTTATTCAATAGATTAATGTAAGTATGGAATTAGATTTTCTTACATAACTGAAGTCAAAGTTCTTTTATTGGGCCTCAATGACTTACTGCTATAAATATTTCATACTGATGTTAACATGACACTGATCAGTCGATTAATTTTATTTACTTGGCTAATGGATGACATAGATGACCACTTGATAATAAAAATACATTTTTATTATATTAATGGTTTGATGAATTTATGTGCCTACCTTACCGTTATATACCTAGTACATAAATATTTACATTTTCAGGAAAAATTGTGTTAATATAAAAGCGAATATCTAATTAATGTGTCACAGTACACATTGCACAATTTAATACTGATTAATTTCTCATTACTATACAATAACATTAGATCTTCGCTTTTATTCACTATGTTTATGAGTATTTTATAAGGCTTCTTTGTTAATAATCAAGAATAATCACACCACACCTTAAATTCTAGTTACAAAATGACTTGTTAGAACCAATGGATAAGCGCACTTCGTTAGATTGCCTGTTAGTGGCAGAATGTTAGTTGTCTTTTGTTATTAATAGGTAACAAGCTTGGCTACAAAAGATACATATTATTATGAACATTTGTGTTCTAAAATAACTAAGGCGTATTCATTTGATATTATTAAGATTTAAACTTCATTTAAGCAACAAAAACAATTTTGTCATTGTCAGAAACTCAACCAAAACAACAATCCAAACCTAATTTATCATTTAACTAAGTGCATGTTTTGTTAACATTGAGTTTGTATATTCGATAAATTGTTAGATTTTAGAACAGAACAGTGTTTCATACGAAGATGTCTCTTTAAATTGTCAGCTCGAGTTAAAATTATTGGGCACAGCGGACACTTATGCTGCTCTGGATTATGCGATTTCATGTGTTTCTTTATATTATTAACTAGTTTACCACAAACGTGACATGATTCGGGTACCGTATACGCTGGTTTATTGGTAAGGGCCATTTTGAAAGATTTAACTATGTTATCAATATTGAGTACTTTATTTCTCAACGAGGCTTGGGGAACGCTATTTTCGTCAACGTCGTCATTCTCACCTGAAAGACATGTAACTTCGTAACTGCTGTTTTAGTAATGTTATGGCATGCTTGGACTCTCACTGTCACACTGTATCAAACGGGATGCAGGATACCACAAACTTCAGGCCTATATCGTTAACTCTAGAACCCGATAGCCCACTCCATTCCTAAACATGCAATTTTCACTGTATTCGAGGGCTTCCATAAAGAAAGGAAGTCCACTAAGCGATTTCGGATACGCGTCAATCTATAGTAATCGATGGGTAGTTCTATAAGTAATTATCAATGAGTTTCGTACGACCTAGGTCCCTCTGGGGGCGCCAAATCATTATTCGTAGAATTACACCAATTTCTTCACAAAATATAAAAATAAAAATAAATCTATAAAAGCTTACGAACATTAAAAGCGTGGGGCGAGGACAGGGCGAATATTAAATGAAATTTAAAGCAATTAAGGCATGCTGCAAGGTGCTCATACATGCAATTGAGTGTTATAGATCGGAAGAATGTTTACCGGTTGTGTTATATCAAAAAATATTTGTTCATACTAAATCTGTAAACATCCTTCTCACAATTTTGTTAAATTATTCTAAATGAATTCATACAGAAAGGAATCAGGCGTAGATAACTGTTTATAATTTGCTTCTAACTTCAAAGCAAAATAAAATTAATTAATTTAATATTAATTCTAAAATAACAAGCAGGTTTGTTGTTCTTAGGCCCGATGACCCGTTTCCTTTATAAATTCATCAGAACTACTTATATACAACCATAATCGAGGTAGGTTTTATACACAAGAAACAAATAACAAGTGGCTTTTAACAACTATGTACTTTGAAATGCCATAACGTTCTATCATTATTTCTTACTAAGCATGATAGAATATAATATATTATTAACATGAGTTAAAAACTACAAACGTATTATGCAAATATTTTATTGAAACAACAGTGAAGCGTTTGACCTTCATGTTAGTGACAGAGGTTCAGTTGGAACCTTCAGTTACTGAACATTATAACATATTTAAACTGTTGATTTCCTTTTGATCATTCTAAATGTTTTACTTCTAAATGTTCCACTTTAAAAATCAATGAGCTTTAATTTAAAAATAATAATAATAATGGAAACAGTGACTTGTGTACTTATTTATAATATTGTTATAAGATTGTAGTATGTTTTTAATGCATTTTTCTTGTTTTATTATTAAATTCGGAAGTATATCTTCCTTCAATGTATTATATAATTATCTTATTACTGTCTGTGATTAGATTACTTATAATATTCTACGCTCAAAGTTCAATGTCGTTTAAGGCCAGCGCAGACGAGGAACAGACATCGACGTAGGTACTTTGTTGTCAGGCGAAATAGACCCCTGAGAACGGCATCACTCATCTATATTCTCGTCTATATTATCTAAGCGATCTCCTGAGATCGCAATATTTAAAGAGATGTTACATGTACTTTTGCAGCAGGGGCATGAAAACCACGGAAATGCTGTTATTTCCGGAATACAGAAAAAATATGTGAGTTACAAGCGAAACCAGCGGATTAAATAAATAATGGGCTGACATATTAACATACACGTGTAGTAGTAATCTTCTTATTCTCACATTATCGGATTTTTATATTATAGAAGATAACGTTAGGAATGACGTACAAACCAACCTATTCTGTGTATGATGATCTCTTTCGACAGACAAAAGTACGCCGATGTCTATGCCTCGTCAACATCGGTTTATTACTGAGATATTATAACTAGAGATGACATCGCAAAGCAACTTTTTGCGCACTGAACTACGGCCCATAGCACCGCGATCGTGACCAATGAGCAAAAAGAAAAATTGCTTCGCGATGTAGTCTCTAGTTATACTCCAAAGTGGCCGTTAAGGTAGGAAGGCTCACTCACCATCGATGGTGTCAGTCTGGTCCGGGTGTGGCTGCAGCATCGGCTCACCGTCGCTGCACTCGTTGTTCAAGTTGGCTTGGGTCAACATCGACGCCATGTCGGTTACGCCCATGGCCTGGAAGGTTAGCGGAACTATTTAGAGCCACCGCACACATGCTCTGCATTCGATTGCAGTATCGGAATCGCGCGTTTTAGCGATGCGGCATCGCGACTTTGTGACGTCATGCGTTCGGACGCGGTATAGAATCGCGCGTTTTAGCGACTGCTCCGACGCTGGATCGGCAATCTAGCGCAGTACTGACTGCCAAATCGATGCGACCGGGCATCCGAATGTGTGCGGAGTGTAGCGTTCAGACGCTGTGTCGAGCTTCCGAAAAGCGACTCAATCGCCGCGTTTGGTGTTTTTAAGTGTGCGGTGTGGAATGTGTGGTGCATTCAGCTTCTAAAAAGCAGCTAAATCGCCGATCGCCGATGCTAAAAGTAGCATGTCTGCTCTGGCCCTTAGTTGATATGAGCTCAGCTGTCGTAATACCAGACACAATAGAAATAAAGTTGTTAGCAACTTCTAGGAATTTTCTGACAGACAAAGGGATATAGTTTTCTAGCTGCTTGCTTACTGTTCCATTTTTGTGAAATGTTAAATTATCCTGCTAATATTTTTGAGAAATAATAATTAATTAATATTAATGATTATCCCGCCTCAAAACTCAATAGGCAGATCTGTTCCTTCTTGTGGACATAACTAAGGAGTTAGAATGTAAAGTGTTTACAACAAGAAAAGTGGAAGTAGTAAACAAAACAGAAGAAAAGATTGTCTTAATTTGTTTTTATTTTTTTGTTTTAAAACTACTAAGTATATTTTTTTATTTTATTGACTAATTATCTAATAGAATGTAGACAATTGCAGACTTATAAAATTCAGAAGACACAAGTCTAATATCGTGAGTGCCTGTGTTCCATCCAATCCAAGCACGACGCACGCGGCGGTCGCGATTACGCGCGGTGTATGTGTTATGACGTCAGAAGTTTGCAAGGGTCATTGACCGTAACACAAGTCGCCGCTCATTCATACGACAGTAGGTGCTATGGGTGCGAGTACGCATACGTCACAAGTTTGCAAAGGTTCGTGACGTAAGTGCGTGTTTCCAGTACAGCGCGAGGCGTTCGCGGATATCTAAGCGTGGTACGTGAAAAGGTTGCCAGGGTCATTGACCGTAATAAAATTGAGGAGCGGAAGAGAAGAGGATTTGAATTGAGGAGCTCGTTGGCACACCGCGGCTAAAGCGCTCGATTTGCGAACTTGCCAGTTATGATACTTTCGTAATGCCGGGTCCCTAGTGGTGACTAAATCAATAGGTTTATTGGCAAAATGTCTATTTCGCAAAACGTCTCTTTCTCTTATTGTCTCTTTCGCAGAATGTCGCTTTCGCAGAATGTCTCTTTCGCAGAATGTCTCTTTCGCAAAATGTCGCGATTATACTTAGAATAAAATTTAGATTTTCATAGGAAAATCATTTATCATGATAATGTAAATAATAATAATTCATTAATAAAAATAATTTAATGATTCCGTTTTAGCGATTAAGACATATATGGTTTGTTTACATTATAAGAAAAATCGAAATTTGATTCTAAGTAGGGTAACGGGTACAATGATTGGCCCTTTAAGACATTTGCCAAGTTTGACCTCATGTTACTCTGTGTATTGACGTATAATTTACTGCCGAAATCTTTAGTACCTTTCCGAAAAAACCTAGAAACAATTTGAACATGATTTGGACTCACCACCCTGGTGTTAAGATATATTTTTAAGTATTTTTTGTAGTAGACACTCAAAAGTAGTATTATTGGCCTCCTGAAGCACAATAATTGACCTAGCTACCTGACAAACAATGACCGGGCCAATCATTGCACACGTGGTGTGCCAATGAATGTAGTGGATTATGCAATAGTGATGCGAAGCGAAGAAAAAAGTCAAAATGCGTCTTTTTTTACTTGCATTTTTTTAAATGTATCCTACATTCCTACCCCTATACCTACACTCACATAAATAAAGGTTGATCAATTGTCAACTGTACTTAAGAAAAGCCTAAAAGACAATCTGTTAATAAATATTGAACAACATCACAGATTTTGATGTGACTCCGAGATAAGTAGCTAAAGCACTTGTGTTAAGGATATTAGAACCAACGAAGGTACCACAATATTATACTACAATAATTATAATAACACTCAGACACAGAACAAATACATGTTTATCACACGAATGTTTGTCGAACCCACAACTCTCGGCGCAGAAGTCCGGGTTACTACCAAATGCTCCATCAAGCCCGTCTTAAAGTAGGTAGTGCCCAACCTAACCAAGGTACAGTAACACATTAAATACCTAGGTAACTATAAAAAAATTGTATTTAAATAAAATACCTATACTTACTACCTACGACGTCCTGAGCGTCGACTTGCCGACTATCGGCAAAGACAATTAAAAATTCTATTGTGTCTGGCGCGCGACGCGCAGGTAGATAAAGTTATTTAATTTTTGATTGACTAATAAAATAAAAATAAATTCATTTTTTAAGTTAACACGCACATCACTACTATGTCTCTTTGGAACCGATATGATGATTGGCCCTGATGGAATACAATCATTGGCCGCGGTCAATCACTTCAAAAGCACAATGATTGGCCCTGCCAGTTTTTGTTTTCAAAATGTTTATGACGGCTTTTGGACCATTTTTAAAAATAGCGTTTTTAACTGGACACAAATTAAGTTTAAAATATAATAGAATATTGTGAAACCGTATTTTAATTATTGGCCGTCATGCCATTCAATTAGAAGTCCATATAACTCGCAAGTACAGTGATTGGCCGTGCAGTATTCCTTTTTTGAGGTTAGATAGCCGGTTATATTTGAGTTAATTATCACGTAGTCAACCTAACTAAATGAAAAAATCAATTCATTTACTATAACAAATCATAATAAACAAGAAACAAAGCAATAAACTTAACCAGTCTTAGCAGATTTTGCTAAGAATCTACAGCACATCGACGCAATCGCAACACGCAAACAAAAATACCTTTTTTCTCAGTGTCGCTGCTAATGAAATCATAAAGCTACAACATGGTATTGCCAATTATGAAATGTAGGTTGTATATTTTTATTTTGTTAGCTTTATTTCTGCTGATAATTACTAATATTTTGCTTTAAAACTCAAAAGGTCAATCATTGGTGGGGGGCCAACAATAGTACTTGTTACCCTATAATCGCGACATTTTGCGAAAGAGACGATTTGCGAAAGGTAGACATTTTGCGAATGTGCCAATTAAAATTCAAGCTCCTTCGTGCTTCGGAATGCAAGTAATGCTGTTGGTCTCGGTAATTGTCGTAAGATTGCAGTCGTTTTACCCCCCAACCCCCATTGGCTAGCGTGGTGGGTTATGGCACATAATAACTAATAGTACTACCGTACTGAAGGTTCACTCTCTAACTAAAGTCAAGTTTAGGTATATAAAATTGCCTACTCTTACGACTTTCACGCGAAATTGAAACTTATCGTGTGACCCGAGCGTTCACATTCCGTTAAGCAATGCTGACTCTATATCGATTTGACGTCCGGAACGCAGGGTTGCCACTCATGGATATATTTAAGTATATCAATTAAAATAAATCAGATTCATTGTTCTTTCTTTTATTTAGACACCCGTAAACACAACAGTATCTTTTATACGGATCATAAGATCGTTCAGTAGTCATTGTTCGGTGCACAAAAATCACAGAAATGATCGTTCGTTTTACGCGAGACGACGCGCTCGGTGGAGCGTGCGTCGCGAGCGGCAACCTACTGCCATACGCCTGTCCGGGAAGCTCGTCGGCCGAACGTACCTGAACTGCGGAGTGACACCCCCCTGTAGGCCTAGCATGCGCATCACGAGATATGTCGCGGACGAGAAACGACAAATCCTTTTAAGTTGTCATGTTAAGGTTTGTAGACAAAAATACCACAGTTTATGCAAAAAACTACTATTACGTCTAATTTAGACATATTATGTAGAGTTGTAAGCACATCCATGTGTCTTTAGTGTCGATAAACATTAGAGATAAATGAATAAAACACGAGACAACGGGTCGAGAAGAGTTCTCGTGTTGCGCATGCTGGTTATGGCTAGACGTCATGCAGTGGGACGTTAATGGGCTGATTTATCGAAAGTAATGTGTGCGCTAGTGCGACAATGGTTGCTGCAAGCACGCATACGTCACAAGCAGCGTATCCCAGTAGTCCCCTCTAGCCTTTCCCCCTTGGGGGACAATTGGGATTTTTTTATAAAAACCTCCCAGTTGTCCCCTCTACCAACGACACGGGTAACAACTGGGATTTTAATTTTTAGATGTCCCAGTCTCGCCCACTTGAGATGTTGCCGTATAATTTTTCAAGTGGGGGAGACTGGGATATTTAAAAATGTAAGTCCCAATTGTCCCCTTCACCGGTGAGACGGGGGACAACTGGGAGATTTTTATTAAAAAATCCCAGTTGTCCCCCAGGGGACAGACGCCAGAGGGGACTACTGGGATACACTGGTCACAAGTGTGCAAAGTGCGGCGGCAGGTGTAGCGGCGCGTACGCGTCCGGCTCCTGCTTCACGTGTGCGTACTCATACAACGTGACAAGTGTGCACTCGTAATGTACCTGATACATTCGTAATGTATCTGATTGTCGCGTACTTCTCACGACACGGTAAACCCGAGCCGAGGTACCGTGCCTCTTAGAGGCGCCCTCTTGTTTTCCGCTCCCTACCGGCTCGAACCCCCAGAGGCTCTGGAGGGGGATCGGAGACTCGCTTGCGGCGAGATGCCATCCCCCACCGGAAACCCTCTGGAGAATTTCGACCATCACGGCTTGAGGAACCTTTAAGTTTCTCGCCGCCCCCAAACAAGCCCAGTAACGCTGTAAAGGTCATCTGCGACCGACAGCACTCACACTCAAAAAAAAAAGCAAAAGTCACTTGCTATTATTGCTTGTCGTTGTGCTATCTGATTTCTCTATTGTATTTGGTACTGTTTATTTTATAACAGATACAAATATTTATATTCAAGCGAAATACGCTTTTTGAGAATATTATATTACAAAATTTGGACACATGTTTACATTATTGTACAGTAAAATTCGTTTCTCATAAACTCATCCGTTAAAACCTTTTCATTATTAAGTTATGGTACTATAGGTCTAGTTATATACCACTGTCTTGTATTTGATTAATCTGTTTATGACCGTTTGTTACCTTAAGGCTAGGTGTAAGTGAAAAATTAAAATAATACGTTCTTAGAATTACTTTTTGAAGTAGTAAACAGTAAAATTTAAATCTGCGAAAATTATCAAATATTGTTGAGGCTTTATTCTGTGAAACACACCCGATTTTATAAAGTTGGCTCGATAGAATAAATTCACAAAGTTACATATTTTTGTGTCCTTTTATCTTCTTTTCCAGGTTTTATTCTTAAAATAAGTGATTTTATATTATGAGTCATTTACCAAAATGAAGCTCGTAAATAACTTAAGTTATTATAACCGATGGTTTTTTATTTATTACATCTATCAATTTTTTTAAATATAAAACGCGATTATTCGCGCCGCTTCGCTGTTATACCCGTCCCTTACCGTTGTACCGTCGAGAGAACGAGAGGGAAGCGCTCGAAATACCTCCCCTTAATAAATAAATAAATAAATAAATTACCGTTAGGTGCGTCTGGTCGAAGTGCGGCGGCGGGTGTAGCGGCGCGTGCGGCGGGTGCGCGAGCGGCGGCGGCGCGTACGCGTCGGGCTCCTGCTTCACGTGCGGCGTGTGCGCGGGCGAGCGCGTCAGCCGCTGCGGCGTGTGCGCCGGCGGCGGCGTCGACGGCTCCGACCCGGAGCCCGTGGAGCCGCCCTTCACGGATTTTAGGTGGCCCTGCAGCGAGGATTACTTTAGTCAATGCTAAACGAAAACCTTAAGATTGATGTAACAGTGCTATTTTTTTTAAATAGATACCCTCAGTCTTGGATTTTTTTTGACAGTTTTTTGACACTAACTGTCAAGGGCAAATTTGACAGAATCGAGCATAGACTATGCTATGTTTTGCGATAACAATACATAAGATGACTACAGAACCGAAATAACCAAACTTGTTCGTACTAAAGTAGTCTGTAAGTCTATGAAAACACGGTACAAAGTCAAGTGTGTTTTTGTAGGTGCGGTCGCATGAGACCTCTTGGGGTTTGAGGGGCTTTTAGCCTTCATTCGTCTTCCAACTACAGCGTGCCCGCGCGTCGCGGAGCGTACACAGTATCAGCGTTCCCGTCAGACATTTAACCGACTGGACGGGACGTGACTTCACACAACAACACGCCACTAGTTGAACAAGATGAATACTTAATTTACTAGCCGCGTACTGACTGGCCGAGCACGGCTCGCGAGCCATTTGGCTCGGACTTCCTGCTCGCGAGCCGTGGCACTCGAGGCAAATTTGAAAGGTTGCGACTGGTTGCCCCTGTGAGCCAGTGCAACCTTTGAAATTTGAATCGGGTGCCACGGCTAGCGAGCAGGAAGTCCGAGTGCGGCTCGCGAGCCGTGCTCGGCCGGTCTGGACGCGGCTACTCACTTTTGGCGATATGAATATGGTGGAAAACCCTTTTGTTTCTGCGACTATATCGCTGTCTCATCATATTAAGATAAAATATTACAATCATCTGCACCTAGTGTGACAATCATCCTTTTTTTTTTTGCAAAGAATTGCATTTTATAAAAAGAGAAAAAGAAAAAGATAAAATGTTATGCCTTCGCTGATCGCACAACTCCATTTTAATGTTTGTGTTAACTTTATAGTACTATAGTCTTATTAATTTAATAAAAATAATTATGTAGGTACTTAAGTTAATTATTTTTTTAAATTAATTTTTTAATAGTACACATATTTTTTTAAATAGGTATAAACCTCTTATTTTTTCTCTGAAATAATAATAATATTAATTTTTCTCTTTATGTGCAATTGTGCTACGTGTATTCCTGTCCTTTCCTTTTTAGAATCTGTCTTTTTGAGAATCTGTCCTTATGAGAATGACCCCCCTTATTGACTATTGTATACGACTGTTTTTTACTTACCTAAATAAATAAATAAGAAAAAGAATTAGCGGTTATAAAGTCTGAAGGGCGGTAAACTGTAAGTACATAATATATACCTAGGCAGCCAGTAGAATTAATTTACTAGACAACCTAAAAATAGTACACACCTCGTAGTGCCTGTACGTCATATCGACGTCATATCAGTAGGCCTAGCATGCGCAACACAAGAAAATTTTCTCGACCCGTTTTCTCGTGTTATGTCTATACACGATATGTGAAAAATAGACATAATAGTAGTTTTTGCTTGTCTGTGGTATTTTTGTCTACAAACCCAAACATGTAAAATAATTTTATCGAGTTTAGACAACTGTAACCGAGATAGTTTGTCGTTCCCGCCATCGAAGGAAGAGAGAATATCGTCCGCGACATCTCGTGTTGCGCATGCTAGGCCTACTGGGCACCGTGGAGTTCTTTCTGCGTCTCTTCTCTGGGGGCAAGAGTGGCGCGGAAACCTAGACGGGCAGTAGTAGACAACCTAAAAATAGTGCACGCACCTCGTAGTGCCTGTACGTCATATCGACGTCATCCCTGGGCACCGTGGAGTTCTTTCTGCGTCTCTTCTCTGGGGGCAAGGAGTGGGGCGGGTGGGGGGGCAGCGCGGGCACCGCGGGCAGCGGCGTGAGGGGCGCGGGGGGTGCGCAGTGCGCCGCGGGCGGGGTGGCGAACGACTCCGTGCGCGAGGAAAGGTTCTCCGCGCTTACTGATGGTGTGGAACGCTCCTCGCACTGCGAATGCATATTTTTCTTATGAAATTCAAATGTCAGCTATTGAATAGCAATTAGAGTTAACCAATAACATTTACAAATCTCCACTTTTGGTTAATTTATTAATATGGACCAAATGATGGGAAGCGCTTTGCCTTTAGCTCAAAAGACGGTAAGTGAAGGTGGAAGTGCACTTCAACCAAAATCCTGAACTACTTAATATCTTACCTATGTGAAAAATAATAGACATTTTTTTTGGTTGGTAAGCCACAGTGCTGCCTCCAATTGATTTTAATTTTATGACTTCTAAGTCGGTTCTATTTTCATAAATTGGCGACCTACCGAATCTAGAAAAACACCTATAATATTTATTTGATGATTATACACTACTTGTTGATTTGTTTTTGTACTCATAAACCGGGCCCAGTTTATTACTAAACTACACAACAAAAAGTAATGTACAAATATTAAATGAATATTATAAGTCTTTCCCTAGGTCCGGTGAAAATCGATCCTATTTAGTAGTTATAAAATAAAATCAATTGGCGGCAGCACTGTAGCATATACCCTTCGCCTTAACGCAATACTTCTATAGGTAAGTATGTAATTTTATTCGAACAAACAAGTTAAAACCTAAGAATGATAACTTCTTGCAACCATTAAGTATTCAAGTTACTAATGCTCTTCTATTCAAATATACGTTATGCTCATCATTATGTTAAGAACAAAAAACCTTCAAGAATAACTTTATTTAGGACTTGTGATTTATTCTTAAATGTCTACTACTTTATTATCAAATGTCACGGCTGCAAAATTGGCAAGGTTTAGTAGATAGATAATTTGAGATAATAAATTTCTTCAAGTAAGCTAAACATAGCCTAGCCTATTTAACTCTTATCAGTAATTAAGTAGGCTATGAATAGTACAGAAAATTTTTATGTAAGTAAATATATTCTTTAAATTAATAATATTAAAGTCAAAAAATAGTATAATCACCTTAGGATTCAATGTATTGTTTTCTGTCAAACCTCTTACTTGTAAACTTTCTGCAGTTTTTAGGAACATCGGTAGCATATTTTGGCCAACATTCACCTCACCCTGTAAATATGTAAAAAACAATATAGGCATTATAAAAAGTCGATAATAAGAAGTCGCATAAAACCTTATATATCGCTAAAATGTTTACGACTAGACAAAGAAATATAAGGTTTTCCAAAATCGTATAATAATATAAACTAAAATAATTGGGACAAAGGTGTTTCTATTGGAGGTCAGAAAATTTGTAACTTACGGTATGCCGATGACACTACACTTCTTACAATATCTAAAGAAGATATGGAACATCTGAAATCCTGGATACAACCAGTATTGGCCAAGACCAAGTCCAAGGACTGATGATAGTAGATAGAGCTGAAAACAACCAACCGACTGTCAAAAGTAAAGCCAACTGTGATTTTGTTCAGAGCTATATATACTTGGGCTGCAACATTACAAATACCGGAGGCTGTGAAGATGAGATACGAAAGCGTTGTGCTGTGACGCGATCTGCCGTCGAGAGGCTCAAGAAAATTTGGAAAGACCACAGAATAACAAAAACCACTAAAGTGCGACTGATGCGAAGTCTTGATTTTCCGATTGTTCTTTACGGAGCATAGACGTGGACCTTGAGGCTAAAGGAGAGAAGGAAAATCGATGCACTGGAGATGTGGTGCTGGAGACGTCTTTTGAGGATTCCATGGACTGCTCACCGTACCAATGTATCGATCCTAAAAGAGCTTCACATAAAGGAAAGATTATCGTCGACTGTTCAAATACGAATACTGAAGTTCTTTGGGCACAAAACTCGCAACGAAGACTCAATGGAGCGTCTCGTAGTTCAGGGTCGAATGGAGGGCAAGAGATCCCGTGGGCGCTCTCCACCCAGATGGGTAAACCTCATTAGATCCCTCACTCAATCTACCATGACCGACTGCTCACACAATGCCACCAACAGAGCCGAATGGAGACGAATAACGAGAGCCGTCATTCACCCAGAACCCCCCATAACCACGACCACTCTGTCAAAAGTGCCCGACTAAGAAGTAGAAAATAATTTAATAAAAATAATAAAAGCATAAAAGAAAAGTAAGTTTACCTTATACATGAAGTCCAATAATGACTTCATCTCTGAATAACGTACATCCTTGAGAAATATTATGGGGTGTGGATGCGAATTTTGCAGGAATATACTTTCAAAATATGGAGAACACGCTGACAATATCGTTTGATGTGCCTAAAAACGTAAAATATGGTTAGGTCCACGAAGTATGCATGTTAATTACACATAACGAATGAAACGGTTCAATGCGAGGTTTGTGAAGGTCTCGCCAAATATGCTACATAGTAACATAGACAACTACCATTTAGGCAGATATATTGTTATTATAATGAGGTAAGTATTAGTTTTACAATTGACATGTTCTAAAATATTATTTTTATGTTACTGATAGTGGCAAGTCACCAATACAACCTAGCTGAAGTAAATCTTATGACTAGGGTTGCCACCTTTTTTTAGGACGAATAAAGTATTTTCTAATTTTGTTAGAACAAAAATAAAAAAGAGTATTTATTTATTTGTTCATAAAGACGTTTTTTTGTTGTTCTTTGCGACAAATATAAGATGACTGCTAGAAACCGCAAGAAACTTCAAGGGCTGGTCAGGTCAAGTGTTTTATACATGACAAAAAATGAATTCGTGTTTTTTCGTAGGTACTTATCGCCCAGCTGACGGAGGCAACGGCCAGCCGGCCGACCGTCTGTTGGCCCGTCAACGTAGGTACTTATCGCTCAGCTGACGCGGACGGGTCAACAGACGGCCGTATGCTTTAAAATAAATTAGATACTCAAATTCTATCCAATTAAAATTCACAAAATGAATTATTTTATTAAAAATGAAAAAAACTTCCTGTCATTTTTGTCATGTTTAAAACACTTGACATGACCAGCCCTTGAAGTTTCTTGCGGTTTCTAGCAGTCACCTTATATACGTAGAGTATTTTAGCGTACTTTATTGGTGTCGTAGATTATACATGAAAAAGAGGACAATACTCTATTATAGAGTAGGTGGTAACCCTACTTATGACACAAAAGTTCATCAAATGAATTATTTTCAACTTGTTATTTTGCATTCACAATACTAGGTAAGTAAGTATATTTATGCCGAAATTGAAAAGAAGTACCCGAAAAACAACTGCCTAATAAGTAGCTTATTAAGAAGAGCTTGCTAAACCAATGCCACGGCAACTCAGAGAGAAGAGCTGTCGACCAGATGGCGAGTTAAGGGTGCGATTCCCACTTGAGTTAGTTAGTATTTACATACCTACATATAATCACGACTATTATCCCCGAAGAGTTAGTCAGAGACTAGGCAATGAGGACAGCAAAAGCGGTCCTCTACCATAGTCCACTTTTTACCAAATAGCGACCGACGGGTTAGTAGCGTTTTTCCCCAGTTTCGTTTTAACCCGAATACTACGTGTGCCATTCTCATAGATCTGCCTAACTAAGCTCATACAAAAAAAAGACAGGTAAAGGTGAATACAAAAGTGTTTTAGTCTTTATTTACATTAATATTATTTTATATTTAAATGTACATAATTTCATTAGTTAAAGTTGCACTTGTGCTCAGCGTGACCGGTGGTGAGCCCATCGCCGCTCTATGCTGTTAGATGTATGTGAAGTCTTTAGTCCGTTAGTCGCCTTTTACGACACCCAAGGGAAGAGTGGGGGTGGTAGTTTTATTTCACCACTACGCGACACGGTTATGGTAGTCTTTTTAATTTATCAATAATTAATAACAGACCTAACTCTTTAATTCACATGATACACTATACAGGGCGTCCCACGGATATGCCACAGTGAGGGAAAGTACCTTGAATATTGTAGATGAAACATTTTACTGAAAGAAGACATTATATGAATTTAAAAAACAATATAAACTGCATTCATAGATATTTAAATAATTACATGAACTTTATTTAGCAAAAAAAAATTCTTATGATGAAGCCTTTCGATCGGTATGATAAAGCTACAGGATGATTATTTTTCTCATGTAACGGGTTCGATTCCCGGTTTAACCATGTAATTATTTAAATATCTATGAATGCAGTTTAAATTGTTTTTTAA
Source organism: Scoparia ambigualis (assembly GCA_963921215.1). Taxonomy (NCBI): domain Eukaryota; kingdom Metazoa; phylum Arthropoda; class Insecta; order Lepidoptera; family Crambidae; genus Scoparia; species Scoparia ambigualis. Next base: position 19,799,309 of record OY992513.1, read on the forward strand.
ATTCAAATAATGTCTTCTTTCAGTAAAATGTTCCATCTACAATATTCAAGGTACTTCCCTCCATGTGGCATGTCCGTGGGACGCCCTGTATATTATTATTTTAACGTTGTCTATCTTAACATTTTATAGATCGCTAACAAATGAATGAGGGTTGGCAAAATCGGAAAATACTAGCGAAAAGTGCTCTGTCAGGGTCAATTTTGATGAAATTTAAAACTGTATCATTGGATAAAGCTAAGCGTATGCTGAGACGCAGGCGCAGTGCAGAGCAAAGGGCCAACCTTCTTTTTCCGAAACGAAATTTCAGCCGATTTTCGTTTGCTATTTAAAGCGCTTTCCATTATTTTTGAAAGGAGAATGACCTTTTTACTATGGGAGTTAGGCTAGTTTTTTTTGGTTTTTTAGCTAGCTAGCGTAACACAGCGCTTTTATAAAATAAGTAGTAATCAATAGCAGCAATGCTCAGAATTATGAAGAAAAAATTACATTACAATATCATGCGGGAGTTTGAAGCTATCTTCATTTTTAGCTTAAGACTTTTTAGGCATTTTGTGGTTATGACAACTGTTATCGTATGACTAGCAGTTCAGTTCAGCATTTATTTATCACTTGACTCTTAACGCGGCGTTCTATAGAAAACCTTTTTTAACAATAATCATTATAACTTAAGAGAACACTTTTGATATGTGAATGATTAAGACGCAATAGACATCGAATAGGCTGGTTTGGTCATTCTCCTTTCGGAAGGAATGGAAACCGCAAATAGCAAACGAAAATCGGCCGAAATCACGTTTCGGAGAAAGAGATTAGGCCCGCGCAGAACTGCGCGCCGCGTCTCATCTCAGCATACGCTTAGCCGTAATGTTACATAAATTTGTCTAGGCGGACATAAAAGCGAAAGATTTTAAAACTATACATGTAGTACCCAGGTGTACCTGTGTATTGTTGCCACATTATATAGTATCAGCGTAAGTAACAGTTAGTAACAGCGAACTAAATTAAAAGGGCTCATATTTAGAAAATACAATACATTTATTTATTACATTAAATAAACCATAACTAATCAATTGCTCGATATGATGCCCATTGTTTTAATAAATGGCTAGAATTGACGTCTCAAGGATTGTACTGTACACGATTAATATTCAGATTAGAATATTTCGAATCATCAATTTAAGGGGAGGAGGGAGGGGGGGATTTCGAGCGCTTCTCTCTCGCTCTCTCGACGGTACGACGGTAAGGGACGGGTATAACAGCGAAGCGGCACGAAATATCGCGTATTACATTTAAAAAAATGATAGATGTAATATAAAAATGATCGTTTATAATCCCTCAAGTTATCTATGAACTTCATTTTGGTAAATGACTCATAATATCAAACCACTTATTTTTAAAATAAACCTAGAAAAGAAGATAAAATGACACAAAAATATGTAACTTTGTGAATTTATTCTATCGAGCCAACTTTATCAAATCGTGTTTCCATCGGGTCTATTCCACAGAATAAAGCCTCAACAATATTTCATAATTTTAATTTTACTGTTGACTACTTCAAAAAAAATTCTAAGAACGTGTTATTTTGTTTTTTCTCTAACACCTAGCCTAAAGACTACTTAGTAAGTTTATTGTTTTACGAACTCTCACAGAAAATATGGTAAGGGTGCAACTTGAACTAATTAATCATACGTTCCGTCTCCAGGGCTCCACCTATTCCTATGCTAAAATTCATGAAAATCGGTTCAAGCGTAAATTCAATGTTACGTCAGAAATTCAGTCTAAAAATACTTTTACTCGTCACACGTCAAACAATTGAATGAAAAACGCATTTGTCGAGATGCCCTTCGGTTATCCGTAAAGGATTAGTGCGTGACGAATAATGCAAAGTTTTGCGGTGTTTCCACCATTAGAAAAATATAATTTCGCTTTAGTAGGACATAAATATTAGTATAATAATTGTAACGATTATTTAAACATTAATGATTTTCAATTTTTAACCAGTTGCAAAAGTCTAATTTATTTCGTAATTGTTAATTATGCACTATTCAACATGCTTGTCGTCCCAGTACACTGCATAAATCATCTGAAACAGACGCAACGCTGTAAATGATGACGATGATGTTCGTATTTTATTGATCTCGTTCTTCGATCGAACGTCGGTGAATAATATAGCGGCCGCGGCCAAACACACTGCACGGAACAATTATGTATTAGATCCATTTCGTTATCGCCCATAGCAACATTTAATAGCAAGTGGGTAAAGTGAGCTGAGCCTACAAATTCGACAAAGTAGCCCCCCTAAGACAAGTGGCTAACGCTCGCCGCATGTCTATTCGTGATTTGTCATACAATGCAAACAAGATCGATTCCGGTATTTTTTTTAAATCACATTAAATTAAGTATGTTGTTTTAGTTCCGTGAATCCTTTGAGCCATCACCATGCATAGAATATATTAGCTTTAATGAGAAGTTGAGCTTATATAAAAGTAGACCGCCTTCTATATCAGTGAATATGTTCAGGTTAAGTTTAAATATAGATAATATTTTAAATTGTGATAAGGATTATTACCTTCCAAATTTTTGCTTCGGATGTTAGAACATCAAAACAAAAAAATAATAAAATGTTTTAAATTGACTAGGAAGCCGTGGTAAAGACGTTGTGTATACGTAAGACGACTAGGTAACAATGCATTTAATAATATAATAAATGTATTAATTATCATCAATAAGATCGACTGTCAATTAAAAAAAAAATATTTAATTTTCATACATTCCATCAACATAACATAAAGAATAGAACCATCATATTATTTTCAAATAATAAAGATAGACAAACTATACATACATTTTATTCAACAGTCTAGTCTAGACCCTAAAACCTGCCAAACAACTGCCATAAAAAATTAGAAAGTTAGACAACATGCAACTCTTCTGCAGACTCCTTTCAACCTACAAAACAAATTGCATTTTATTAGCATAAGACTAACTTTCATAATTGTTGAATTTAAATGGCAAAGGAAGTGGCCAGAGGTGTTATTGACCTTTAAATTTCAAAACTGTACATCTTACGGTGCTAACGTATCAATGATAAGGGACAAAATTACATGTTGCTTAAGTGAATTGGGCGAGTATGGGCCAAAACAGGCTATAGTAGGGTTCGAATGTAGAATTTCTAAACTGTATACGGCGCGCGCGCGCCGCAACTTCGTCTTGTTCCGTTGTATAATAATAATTTATGGGCAGGCAACATCATTTGCAGTGCAGATAGGGCGCATGAGTTGACGTTAAATGTACATACAATATCAGATTGTAAGTAATTAAGTTGTTGTTACGTAGGTACTCACATGATTTTTTTAGAGTCGGCCAATTTAAGAAAATAATTATTACAATCTGTCACCCTTTTATTTATTTGATAGGATTTCAGTTTAAGTAATTATGATTACGACTCTTGCGGTCCCATTTTAATTACTTTATTATAGATAAGGTTATCAAGCTGTTTTCGCCTATCAAAAGTGCTTGATAGGGCAACAATATTTATAAAAATAACTTTTTGTTGAGTAAGTGGTTAAATATGTAAATCACATTCTTTTTAACTTTTACAGACATTTTTTATTAATAGTTTAACAGTTAACTATTTAAAAAATAACTTTTCGCGATTTTTTTTTTATTATATTGGTGTAAAAATACCTACCTAACCACACCACTGTTTAAAAAAGACCGTGATTTCTCAAGAGGTTAGGCACAGAACATATGAACTGGAGTAAGTACATAAAAAACCTTGAACAGACAAGTAGCTGCAAGAATACAGAGATTCCTCATTATATACACCCTTTTCTCATTATAATAATAATTACTAAAATTAAACCAGTAGCAACCAAAAAATATATAAAAGAAATAACATAGTGCCAGATCAGATAATATGGAAACATTAAAAATAGTGTTTATGATGATGAGACCAGTGATATTTTCTTTATAATTTTGTTTACTCAACTATTCATATTTATGTTTAAATTACATACTGTTACCGTGTTGCAATTGTACACGGTTTTTAGAGTATTCTAATTTCAAAGAATTATTAATTCAATCAGAAAGTTAAACTGATTCTAATATTATGATAAATATTTATTTAAGCAACATGTTTTAGTTGGCCATCTTACTAGCAGATATACCAGTATTTTTTAAGTTAAGAGGCTAATAATTAAGTTACAATAGGTATGTAATACATAAACACATATTGCTAACAGAGCATTTTAAAAAAAGGGCTTTTTAAAAAAGCTGCAGATAAAGGGCCATGGACCTAATATTATTTTCTTGGTTTCTTTCCAATGATTTGTAAACATAATACCAAAAAGATAACTTATAAGTACATCACAAAGTAATTGGTAATACAGATGATAATAATAAATAACAATAATTTGTTATGCTTATTAGACTTTTGAATGACATAAAGTAATTCAGCATAACTGACACATGTTTACTATTGTTAGCAATTTGTTTATGATAATGTAACAAACAGATGAATGGTTGCACCAATTACATTAATAATGTTTACAAACACTTCCTACTACATACAAATAAATATTAAATGATTGAAGAATTTTATGCTATTCTATTTGGACATAATTTCATGTATCATATTTAAGTTCTTAATGTATGAACTTATAATTATTTCAACTTTCTTATCCTCTGTAAAGATAACTATAACCTACTATAAACTTAAACCCATGATAGGTTACATTTAGGTACACGAATGGTTTCACAATATTATGTCTGCCCACATAGGTACTAACTTAGTGCCTTAAAAATAAACAGAGAATAAGCTACGAATAGTTATTCCATGTTTTGTTCCTGTCATGTAAACGTATTTACTAATTAGAGTGAAAAGTGACAAAACACGGAATAACTATTCTGACCTTATTCTGTTTATTTGTAAGGCACTTTGCATTTAAGCTAAAGGCGTTTTCTATTTGAACATTTCATAAATTATGTTTAAGTTCTTAATGTACTATGAACTAATAATCAAATAAACTTGCCTAGTTATCATCTACGGAGAAAGTAAACTAAGACCCATGAAAAGAGTTAGATTTCAGACATAACCATGTCTGCCAGTATAAGTACTATGAGTTAAGTAACTGAGCATTTAAGCTTAAGGCAATGAGACACATTTTTTTATGATTTAAGCCTTTACATGTGTAAAATATTTCAATGAAATTATGTAATTTAACCTTCTCTTCAATCATTGTTTTGAAAATTCATAAAAACAGTTATAATTCACAGACGGAAGTTAAGCAGTTATTTTTATTTTGCAGAGATTCAACACAATGTTTAAAATAAAAAATTGCTATTACACGAGTTTCATTGTTTTACATTTTGGAGATGTGTGAAAAATAACTACTTATGTATTCAACTAAGTACATACAAGCTAGGAAATAATCAATTAATAGATGAGCATCTGATGTTTAATTGGTATTCAAGTATTAACTTAGTCTTAACACGTAAAACTTAATAATTTCGACTCTACTGTTTTGATGTCTTAGATATACCTATGTCAAGTGTTTTGAGTTAAACAATATTGTAAGTGTTATGATTTATGTAATTATCATACCTTGACTGTCTCTCCATCGCAGGCCAGGGTGACATCGCATAGAGCCTCTCTCTGCAGCAGACTTGCTAGTACATCTGTCAGGTTGGTTGGGTGGTTGTTCCAGCGCAAGCAGAATTGCTGGTCCATTGTTGGTGCTAGTGTCAGTGACCGTGCTGCAATTAACATTAATATTTAATACAGCTGCATATAGTAATAAATTCGCAAGCTTTATTAACATTAAGATTAATTAACTATTACTCTGAAAAGTAACTCCAACTTGCATCACTCAATATTTTAAATAACCGGTAATAATTATAGACGTGCGCCGGTTATCAAATTTACATTAAGATACAATGTGCAAAAAATTGGCGGCCATAGGGCCTAGATAGGAGAGCGCAGAGATAAGTGACATCAGCGGCTCGAATTAATGGGGGCCGCGGGCAGCGAGCTTACTGTACTCCACATTGACAGTTAGCCCGCCGACACATATCTACTTGTTGCATGCTCCAAACAAGACCCATACATTATGTAATTTAAATCCAGAAGACGCACCGTGGGGCCACCGACCCTACGGGACGCGGAAACCTCTAGCCGCTTCTATAAACGAGTTTAAAAAGTAGTACCGCTCGCCAAAAAAATCGCAACATGCTGACACCGTTATAATCGCCAAGCTGGATGTCCCAGTTGCTAAGTCCACACGCGCGATATCAGGAATGTAAAGATGCACCACTATTTGTTGTTATCACAGACCACGCCGCGTGCCTAGAAATAAGCAACCGAAGATGTACGAGACATTTAAACGCGTAGTTGTGTCAACTTTGGCTATTCGTAGCGCCATTTGCCGATCCCGTATCACAGAATCTAAGAATTTTATTATCAATCAACACCAAATTTTCTCCAAACACTACAATTAATCCACTACACACCATACGAAATTAACTTTCAGACACGTCAAGTCATTAATATCCTAACTCACCATTTGCAAAAATTTTGCCATCACAAACGCCACCCGACCCCTACCTTGCACTGTCTTTTTGACCACACACACATCTCGATTTCCGTGTTCACTCACGGCCTTCGGAATATCTTTCACATCATAATTCGGCCAGTATTCGCAACGCGAACTTCACACGTTTCTCACTTTACCGCGCTCAATTCAAATTTCGCAATTGTTTTGTTGATACGGTATTGAAGTAGTCACTTTTTACAAAATAAACAAATACAAATACGAAATTTAATAATTTCTTTTATTTATGCTTAGTTTTAATGTTGGTTTTGTGTGATTTTTGTCAATTTGATTCAGAGCATGAAACAGGTTATATTGAAAGGTTATTTAGAACTGCACAAGCTAAAGTGAAAAAAAATAAAGTATGAGTATTTTATTTAAAACCACATCTAAATGTAAAGTTATTTTCATTTTCACAGCTACGTTAAAATAGATGGAACCCATTATTGAACGTTGGCCTTGACATTATTTAATTTTTGCACATGCACACACAGGGATACAGCGCCATCTGTGATAACTACTTTCCAAACTGATTTATGCTGTTGCATTGCAGCGTGATTTGAATAGATGGCGTAACTGGTTTAAACAAACTGTTTCAAATGAGTGACTCTCTAGCTGTCTAGTCTAGTCTTGTCTACTACGATTGGATTTCCAATTTATTGTCCTGTCCAGCAGCAGAGCCACATGAGTAGAGCTATTAGCTCAATGGTAGGTACCTACCTACCTCATGGACGTAATATTTTATGACATACGTATTATTAGCAAAGTTTACTAAAATTTTTATTTGTAAGTAATTACATAAAGCAAATTTTATTTTCGGGTCGCGGGTCTAACTGGCCTTGATTGCTAACTTACTTACGGTCGCGGGTTCGAATCAGATGTGAACACCCTATAAGTTACTTAAGTATTTTTATGTAAGTACAAACTGTTTGCTTAGTTTGGGTTTGGTTTATCTTAACAAATTAATGATTTTTTTAGGAAAGTTACGATACGTCTAAAGGTAGTACCTACCTAGTTAATTTAGTTAGATCCACTGACGAATTTTCTTCTGGGGCATGTGGAACGTTAATAATGCAATGCAAGTTTGTAGAACACCCTTTTAAAGTATCCACAACGCAGAGGTAGGTATGTAGGTACCTATAGTCGGATCTAAGAGGAAATGAAATGAAGGAAAGAAGGAAAAAGACTTTGCCGACCCCATATTAAATTAGTAAGAGGGTAAGCAGGGGTAAGCTGATGATGACAATAAAACATAAATTAAAAAAAAAGGGGGCGTACCTAAATAAAATTAACCCAAACTTTTGTCCTTAAAGTTAGTTTTAATTTTATTTAGGGGACGTATTTTAAATATAACCGCATTATTATTTTAAATTTATGTTTTATTGTCATCATCAGCTTACCCTCTTACCAATTTAATATGGGGTCGGCAAAGTCTTTTTCCTTCTTTCCTCCCTTTCATTTCCTCTTCTTCCATTCTCCATGACTGTCATCATCTCAATATTTTCATTTAAGTAGTAGGTAACTACCTACCTAACTTTACATTAAATTATTTTGTATTATTGTTTTTACAAAAGGAAAAATTAAAGTGACATAAAAAAAACAATTGCATTGTTAGAATTATCTACTGATTTGATTAGAATAGTTTACTGTAAGTAGTTACAATTTTATTAGGAATATAAAAAAAATTTAAATATGAAAAAACGGCTTAATTTTTTTCTGTATTGCCCGGAATTCTGGATATAAATTAGGTAGGTAGGTACCTCAAAACCAAATTATTTCTTTTTTTTTAATAAAAAAGCGCGTAACCACTTTACGTCTATCAAAGTACCTAATTACCTACCTAAGCATCTTCAACTTTTAGGACGAGTATTCTATTTACCTACCTATCAAAACTGCCGGCTGAGTGGTGGCCGTGAACGTGTCATTGACCCTGCAGTATACACAACTACGCGAATTTGGCCTTTTGCTCTATCATTTTAGCGATCGCCCGAATTGGAACAAACGTCTGTCTTTCACTTAAGAGGAGTCCCATCCTTTAAACAATTTGATAGCGATATTTGTATGGCTATCAAAGTATTTAAAGGATGTGGTAATAGGAATAGTATTAGATACTACAGCCATTCCTTAAACCAACTTATTGCTCAAATAAATGCAAAATTATGGAAGTAATTTTTTTTAATCTAAAATTTTAAAAATTATAAAAAAAATAACACTTTATAAATAAATTAACAGAATAGAACAAGAAATAAACAAACGAACATCCATAATCCTTTGCCCGATCTGGTAATTGTAACTTGGACCACCGGTTATCGAGCCGAGAACTTAGCCACTAGGCCATCGAGGTGACCGAACGATGTTTAAAAAATTAATATAATAAAGTAATGAAAACGAATGAAAATCAAGATTAATAAATAAATAATTTTTTACGCTCACACCAGCATCTATCCCAAGTTAAGTTTTTTTTTAAACATGTTTGAATGATAAACTAAATACCGGATAAAAATACAAAAACATAGAAAAACAAAAAACAAAACACCCAGACCTGATATCAATTTTTAAAAACAGTTTTTTTATTGTTGAAAATTCACAATGCTAACTTTATTTAAAGGATAAAATGTTTACTAGAAAAAAAACTCGTCGCGTTCGAGCTTTCCTGAGACTGGTTGTTTTTTTTTAGTAAACATTTTATCCTAGTTTTTTTTTCTTAATTTTTCCCATTTGCGAATTGAACCCTGTGTAAGGTATTGGACCTCAGAGATGACACGGACCGACGCTAGAAACAGCGTGCTAACCACTCGACTACCGAGGTCGTCGTCATCGTAGATGACCGAATCGACGAAAAAATTCTATACCATAGAGATATTTTTAAGGAATGACCAGTTACAACCAACCAACGTGGCCAGCGTGGTGGACTGGTAGGTTAAAAAGACCCAATCTACCCGTTTGCTGCTGTCCATGTGGGAAGGCCTAAGCCCAGCGGTGGGACGTTAATGGGCTGATGATGACCAGCTAAGCCTTGATTATGATAGCATAAACAGCAATGAAACACAATTTATTAGCACCTACCATTTACTAAAATGTTTTCTTTCACCATGAATTCATCGTTTCATTATCTCGTACCACAAAAATATTTACATACGCAGGCATTAAATTACTGTGAGTAACGAGTGTGGATGTGGAGCGACAATCTGTTCGTTTGCGATGATGAGAGTGGACGGTCGTGTCCGTCGGTAATGTAATGCAGTGCAAATGAGCCAATCTCCACGGGCCGGACAGTGCCATTAGGAAATCGATTCGTATACTCAACCCCCGGCATTTACGAATCGCCTGCGATGGACAAAGTAATAGGCCAGCCACAGTTATTAACTGAGAAATGCGTTTAAGTACAGCTAGGGCTGATGCCCTTTCCATAGACGAACTTAAAACCTTTTTGAAAGTGGATAGTTCAGAATTAGGCTTTGAAGAGATCTCACGAGATCAACCAATAGGTACAACATACAGGGTGATCAATTCAAATGGATCTGTAGGAAGAATCAAAAACTACCTATAAGAGATAGGGAAATCTGCTCTTAGGAACCATGGGGTCGATTTTAAATTAATTAAAATCTGCATTATTTTTTTTTTAAACTCTTACGTAACCGTGAGTCGATGACGGTCATATCCTTTAAACTCTGCAAGTTTATTCGTTGTTATTGTTGATGGTATGATAATAAGTCACAAAGAACACATTTTTCAATTGAATTTGTACAAATAATTGAAAGAAAAACCCACAACTAAGATAATTAATATAATAAGGTTTGTAAATGTTCAAAATGGTAGCCATATTCCTGGATGAAAAGATTAATTATCTCGTGTAACGAATGCAATATTGCATCTGTGTTAAGATGTTTTCTATAACTCTTGTTTAGTCCTTATTTGGTCCTTATGCTCACAGGATCAACTATTATCAAATACGACACGCGATAACTTACTGAGTTTTGACCAGGTTCGATTCTCAGTAATCTGTACCTACCTACTTAAGTGTTAAAAAAATTTGAATGCCATTTTGTGTAAAATCTAAAATCGACGCCATGGTTCCTAAGAACGGATTTCCCTATCTCATACTTAGTTTTTGCCTTTTCTCTATTGACCCATTTTGATTGAGGCACTCTGTAAACAAACTTTGTCTTCTTTTTCAATTTTTTCAAACGAAAAGATGAAATTTAAATCCTCTTCGAAAGTAGGTTTTTTGTAGCTCCGCTTCACTTTATCAATCAATAGATATCAACAAATAAAACAAACTTTTTCCTCCGTGTCACCTAAACTATCGCAACCTAAAAAAAGGGAACTCTAAAATCGCAAAAATTTTTTTGTTCAAAAGCCGCAACTTTTCTAATGTTTTGTGCAACCACAGAATAAACAGCTTATTAGTCCCCAACACCGCAACACTTCTATAATGACTTAGTTTTCCAATCTAAACAATAGAAATTCAACGGGTGCGCGGCCCGCGGGACGCTGATCTATCTCTATGTAAATTATGCGGCAAATAACGCAGACTTGTGTTCATCAGGCCCGGCACGTGGCGCGACGACCGACATACTTCTTATGTGTTACACCAATCAAGCTGCAATCGACGAATAGATTCAAACGATTTGCTCCTTCGATCAGATAATTGTCTCTATTACGTACGATGAGACGACGAATTTGTTTTTGGAAAAATGTTAGATTATAATATCTCCAGTTGTTGTCGATGAGGGAAGGTCTGTGCCCAGCGGTGGGACGTTTATAGGCTGAAGATGATTAACATACCCACCAATATAAATAAACACTTAATCCGGATCTACTTGCCTTTATTTTACACTAGCGACTTGCGGTTTCACCCGCGTGGTTCCAGTTCCCGTGGGAATATCGGGATAAAAAGTATCCTATGTATTAATCCAGGTTATAAACTATCTGTATGCCGAATTTCATCCAAATCCATTCAGTAGTTTTTACGTGAAAGAGTAACAAACATCCATTCATACTTACAAACTTTCGCGTTTATAATATTAGTAGGATAATATTTTTTTGCTATGGTCATCATTGGTCACACACAAAAAAAGACTCACCAAGACAAAGGTGCGAAACGTCAGCAGTGCGAGCACGGATCTTTTATCGATCGATAAAGTGACATTAGACGTCGATAAATTGACATCGGCCGTACATGAACTGTCAAATTTTATCGTCTAATGTCACTTTATCGGTCGATATAAGATCCGTGCTCAGGGGGCAGGATAGATATACGTAAAATTAATAAAATCAATTATTGCCCAGAATGTTTGTCTGCGTCAGAACGGCTGCACCTACTTGGCTAATTCTTTTTATGTTGTGTTTGTAATAGTCAGGACTAGGTTTGTATGAAAGAATATTTTTGGTAATTTGTCACGGGGTACGGGGTCCACGCGAACGAAGTCGCGGGCGCCAGTGTGGAGTAAAATAGGCAATTTCCGTAGTAAGTACAGAGAAGATTTAAATCTTCGTTTATTTTAATATTATTATTAAATGTAGAATACTTACCGGCATTGTGGTGAAATAATACAGTCGCATTTGCTGTTGTACTGATGAGGATTGGTACCGCACAGCACATAAAGGTGGGACATCCTGATTGCAGTGCCACCACCAGTGTCCATTTCTAAAGTTGCTACATTAACTTCGCCGAGCTTTTTAAACTATTGTGTGTGGTTTGACGTATGTGACTTAGGTACCTAGTTTGTAGTAAGCGTGTGTGTCGTTTTTGAAGCTTTACGATGTGAATTGTAACAATTAGTATGGTGTTTAAAGTAAAACTTGTGTGTAAAATTGGGTCTCTGCTCAAAAATGACAGATTGACAGTTTTTTTTCAAAATTTAAGCCAATTAAATGACAGATTTTTAATGAAATGGCAGATTTTTAATGAAAAATCTTTCACAATAAATATGGAACCTTTCGAAATGAATGTCCCTAACCGTAGATCTTTAAAAACAGTGTTTTTTCTTTTATTTTGTCTTAACACAAAAGATAACTATGCAACAATACACAAAAGCTAACTATTTAAAGAAACTATAATTTTTAAATATCATTATCTGCTGGTATTTGAGTAATACTTATATTTTTGTTGGCAGTGACTGACCCAGCTAATTGATCTTCTACCAAACTTTCATCAAATTGTTCGTTTTCTATTTGCAAACTAATATACAACGTGTTAATTAATTAGGTAGCTCGAAACCGGAAATTAGTTTTATATAAGTACTTACACTTTTAAATTTTCACGTTGGTTGAAATTAGTTTGTTTAGAATCAAGAGTAGAATCTAAGTATTCCACTAATAAAAATATGGGTCACATTTTTTAATTAAAACTATTTTTGACGAGTCGCTTTACCTAATAAGTATCCTCTTCTTAGCAATGTTGCACTCACAATTTGAATGCAATCACGGCGTCAACATCAATCGCATGTAATAATAATTATACCATAGTTATTAATTTGCAAGAAATGTAAAAAAAGAAAAAAACAAATAATTTCTTATTTGATTCTCGAAAATTTATTTTAATAACTCACATAATACTTTTAAAAAAAATAAGTCGGGGTGTCTGAGGTTTTGAGCTACTTACATATAACACGTTGTATATTAATATCGAGATTAGTAGAAACTGGATCACACACGTCATAACTTTAAAAAAAATAGTTGAGGTTAAGAAAACGGCTGACTAAATACTTTTAGTTACCTATAACTTATTTTCTGAATTGATCAAACCATGCCATGTTCTGCCTTCTTATTAAGAGGTTGTGAAAAGTGCTAAAGATTATGATCTTTTCCTTCTAAAGTTGTGATTTAAAGTCTAGTGTCGTGTTTAAAAGTGTTCAGATAGGACTAATTCTGCTCTCCTAATTAAGATATATAAGTATTTAATGAACCCATAGCTAATTAAGATAGCTTTAACTTTAAAAGTACAATTTAGAGGTTTTCACTCTTCAAGGTATGTGTACTTAAAATTAAGAAATTCACAAAAAAAAAACTTGGCAGTTACAGCAGTTAGGTATAATGTTCACTACCTTCGTTAGTGTAATAGATCTCATAACGCCAATTCCAAGTATGTATCTTAATACTTTTTTTTAAATTAGTATTATGATAATGTTTGTCTTAGTTAGCAGAGCAGAATTATTGACTTTACTAGTAAGGTGATATTTAGTTTTTGTATTTAACTAAATTGATGCCTTTTTCAAAAATAAGTGAATGGTGTGGTTTGCGAATGATTGTCAATGTTTCACGATTTCGCATAGCAATTATAAGATCTTCACAAGCGTGTCGCCTGTCCTGCAAAAGATACAGAAAGTTAGTTTGTCACGAAGGAAAATATAAATCAAAAGGAGTAGGTAGGAACAATATATGGATAAGGACTGAAAAATTAGAAGACCTATTAGATTTCCAATAAACTAATTATAATATTCCTAAAAAATAAATAAAAGGATGTTCTGTTTTGAGGATATAGGGTGAATAGCGTGTGTGATATAGTAAAATGTTAAATAAACAGGTACTTGAGACGTCACAATTAAATACTAATTAAGTAATTGCATACCAAGCCGGCAACGGACGACATACCAGCGTATTTTTATAATTACGCGACAATTTTAAATAGAAAAATAATACTTTAGCAATGTCAAGAACAGGCTTGAAAAACTGTTGAAGATAATTACGTCCAATTATCTATAAGAATGCATTGAATTGACATTACCCCAATGTCAGCACATTAATTAGTGTATTACTTGTGTTTTAAAACAGCTGAAATGTAAAAAAATAATAATATTAGTTTTGAGAATACCTATCCATGCCCCCAAGTAAAAAGTCGGTAATCGAAAAATGCAAATTTTACAGGAGAAATGTTTTACTGTTTTTTGTGAATATCATTGCAACGCGTGGAAATACACACATCAAAAGTGTCTAGGGATCAAGCATTTTTATGCGGATTTCTTGAGATTGAGATGTGGCTTTGTAATAAATTTATGATTTTATAAATTTATATGGATCCTTTTTGGTGCATTTCATAATTTGAAACAGGAACTTTCAATCAATTTCTAGTAAAAGATGAAAATCAGCTGTCAATATTTTCCCTATAAAAACATACAACGCATTGAAGACATTATTAGTGCTACTGTTTCCCTACTACTGATTAAAACCAACGTTATTATGGAGCGGCGACGTCATTTAAGCAGGGAAGAAATGCTCAGAGCCGTGGGAATGATAGAAGCTGGTTCCCGGCAACGTACTGTGGCTTTAGCTCTGAATACAAGTCAGAGTGTTATCAGTCGACTTTGGACACGTTACCGAAGCACTGGTACCGTGGCTGAGCGCCATGGAGGACGGTATCGCTGCACCACACGGAGACAAGACCGATACATTCAAATCACAACTCGAAGAGCTCCAACAATAACCGCCATGATGTTAGCCGTGAGGCTTCATCACTCTTCAGGGAACTTAATTAGCGACCAAACAGTCAGAAACCGCTTGCATGAAGTGAACCTTCATTCCCGAAGACCGCTAAGGGTACCACCTATAGCAATGCACAATCGTAGGATTCGATATCAATGGGCTCTTGAACACAGAAATTGGGCAGAAGAACAATGGCGTTTCGTGTGCTTTTCTGATGAGTCTCGTTTTGGTATGAGACCGGATACAAGACGTATACGACACTGGAGAACCCCTGGACGCCAACAGCGATTAAAATCCTGCCAGGAAGTCCATCCTTATAGTGGTGGAACCATCATGGTATGAGCGGGTATTTGGATCGGCGGAAGAACTGAGTTGATTTGGATCAGAGGCAACCTCAACGCTCAAATTTATGCTGAGACGATTGTATCAGACGTCATCGTTCCTCTACAAGTGCAAATCGGTCCCTTATTTCAGTTAATGCATGATAATGCACGACCGCACACCGCAAGAGTTGTAAGACAGACTCTCGCCGCAGCTAACATCAATGTCATGCCCTGGCCTGCTCAGTCGCCAGACTTGAACCCGATTGAGCATGCATGGGATATGCTACAGAGAAGAGCTCTGCCGAATATGGAGGGTATCCAGTCGCAGGAAGACCTTTTTTTGTTGTTGCAACGAACATGGGCGGCCATTCCACAGCGTGATTTGGATGAACTCATTTTGAGTATGCCAAACCGATGTTCTTGTGTTGTTAGTGTTCGCGGTAGAAACACGGATTATTAATTGTTTAAGTTACCCAATAAAATTTTAAAGAAAACTGTTATTTCAGTCTTTTTTTCGAACTTTAATGTTAGTGGTTCAAATGTCAAAAATCCCTTGGAAAATGGCAAATTTCTTTATTAATGCAAAGGTGACGGAATATTCCGCCCTGTGCCCCTGGATCTGCCACTTGGGGCACAATTGGTTTATCGTTACTGTAGACAAACGAAAACACTTTATTTGATGAATCCTTAAAGAAAATTTTAATTAATATCAATCAGGAGAAAAGTTATTGCAAAAATATATGTTGATCCCTAGACACTTTTGATGTGTGTATTTAAGACTTTGATATATCAAATTAAACCAATTTTTTTGTGAAATGTTATTCTTATATCAGTATGAAATTATGTTTTATCAAAATCCAGTAATCTGCGAAAATACATATTACAGGAAATGTTGTAAGTAAAACATTATGGTATTAACACAATTACGGGGTTATTGCAGTAAATTTATGAAAAACTATAATTTGTAACATTATTCTACGGACTTTTTTAACGTAATTTTCTATGGCAAAGATGACGCGTTATGTTTTAGTACGGTGTTTTTGCGGTTATTTAAAATAACCACAGAAAAGCTATTGCTAAATTACATTATTTTTAGAGATAAATGTCATTGGGCATTTTTGACAAAGTTCACAAAAGGTTGCGTACAAAAACCATATGTATTAAATTAAAGAACTAAATCACACTTTTCATTCCATATAGTTAATTAATTATTTTGTCCTAAATCCCCAGGAGAAAAAATATATTGAACAATAAATGTTGGTTTTCTTACCGATAATGAAACACGAAAGTAGTACTTAGTTCTTAGTACTTAGTTCTAGTTTGATATGCTGCTCATTTGCCCTCCACCAGAACAGCTAGTAGACTTTGACGCTGAAGAATCAAATAGCGCGGAAATTACATCACCCGGCGAACACGAGGTAGAACGAGCGATAGTGAGGCTTAAAAATAACAAGTCGCCTGGGGTGGATGGAATACCTGGCGAGATCTCGAAAATCTGTGTGGAGAATACTCGGAAACGAGTTTACAAGCTTATCTTGAAGAAATGGGAAACAGAGCAACAGCCGTCTGAATAGAATGTTGGCATTATTTGCCCGATACACAAAAAGGGTTGTAGAAAAAAGTGCTCCAATTACAGAGGGATAGCGATACTGCCGGCTGCGTACAAGATTCTCTCATTTATGTTCTCCTCGCAAGATTAGAGAAATATGCGGGAGATATCCTGGGGGACTACCAGTGTGGATTCCGTAGAAACCGCAGCACTATAGACCAAATTTTCCTGCTCAAACAAATTATAGAATAAAGATGGGAGTATGCGCAGGACGTGCACTTACTCTTAGTGGACTTTGCCAAGGCATACGACAGCGTGGATAGAGGCAGTCTACATAATCCTTCGGGAGCTCAAGATACCTGAAAAGCTGGTCCGGATGATCAAGGTAGCCACGAATTAGAGCAGCATGAGGGTCAGAGTGGAGTGCGAACTGACTGATAAATTCGCTGTAATAACGGGCCTCAAACAGGGCGAAGCACTTTCCCCTATGCTGTATAATTTAGTATTGGAACACGTGGTGCGTAAAGTCCTAATGACTGATGCAGGGGTACAACTAAATAGACAGCATAGGGTGATCGGCAATGCAGATAACCTGGCCTTACTGGGCGAGACAGACGAACAGAATTCGAATTATAGCAGGAGTGTTGGAAGAGGAGGCGGCCAAAGTAGGTCTCAAAATTAACCGTGAAAAGACAGAGTACCTTCACATGAAGAGATACAAGAACACCAGAAATTCAAGAGCACATCTTTGCGTGGGGGAAGCAAACTACAAAGGCGTCGCGACATTCAAATACCTCGGTTGTACGATTACCGATACTCATACAAGAGAGCAAGAGATCGACATCCGAAAACAAAATGCTTTGTTGCGATACAGGGCTGCCCTTCACTCAGTACTGGCACATGAGTAAAGAAACGGAACAGAGATAAAGCTTCATACAACCACGCCGTCGCGAGTCAACTACTACAAGCATACGGCGCATGTGTGCGTGTCCACTAGCCGCTGCGTCGCGTATGCGGCCCACTGGATAAAACCGGTTTACCACAGTATTTACGCTCGCTCGGCCAGTGGACAAACGGAGAGACTCGCGACGGCGCGTTGTATGAAGCTTTGTCTCTGTTCCGTTTTTTACTCATGTGGTACTGGCGTCCGGACTTCTAAGCAGAGCCACTAAGATCCGCATTTACAAGATGGTTATATGTCCAATCTTAGTCCACGGCTGTGAAACCTGGACGCTGAAAATAGCTGAGAGAAGAAAATAAACTTCCAGTAACCGAGAAGAAGCTATGGCGGAGGATTTGGGACCGACGAGAAGGGAGGATGGCAGCTGGAGAATCCGGATTAACTTGTGGCGCAGCCCAACATTATGGGAGAAACCAAGTCACACAGACTCCGCTGGCTGGGCTACGTTGAACGCATGGAGGATAGAGAGAAGCGCGCGTACGTGGGAGTGCCCTGTGGGAGAAGGCCGGTCGGACGCCCTTAGTAGGTACCGCTGGAAGGACATGGTAGCCAGGAACGTATTCGAGCTGCTGGGGCCTATCAACGTGCAAGAGGCTGCACAAGACAGGGAGCAGTGGCGTCATCTCGAGTCGAAGGCTAAAAGATCCACTTCGGGTCGCTGAGCCAGGCGGAGTAAGTAAGTTAGATATGCCATTCTGCGGTGTAAGCTAATAAGCCTACACCACATGATAGCATATCAAATTATTTACACAGTATTCCGAGGGAATAGATGATGATGATTTTTGATGATCTTACAATCAATTTTGATTAAGCAAAAAAAATATGTTTTTTGTAGAATTTTACTATTTATTTTCCTTTCAATCGTTTAGTTACACTGAAGTATATGTAAAAGGCCAAAATTATCCAAAGTATCATAATCAAAACGAAGTAAGTAGTTGTTTTTTTATATAAATAAATAAATAAATAAATCTTTCCTACAATCACACCAATTATCTAGCCCAAGAGAAGCTTCGAAGAAACTCGTTAAATGGTTACTAGACAACGGATAAACATACTTAAAATACTTAAATACATACTTATCATACATAGAAAACACCCAGACCCGAGACTATTTAGAAAACAATAATTTCTAAATTGACCCGACCGGGGTTCGAACCCGGGACCTCAGAGATGGCGACACCATGAAAACCGGTGTACAAAGCCACTCGACCAAGGAGGCCGTCATATATATTTTTATTATTTTTTATATATTTATTTCCTCAATTCTCCCACATTTTGCAAGCATGCGACCTATATTATTGTGTTGCAGCGACAATTATTATTTGCATAGTCTGCCCTTTTTTTGTGTACGCCGTGGATCAAACGTCCGAACAAAATGCCCCTGACCTTTACTATGAATCATGTAGCGTTAGCACCAATTTATTAAACGAAATATTACAAGGTTTGTAAGAAAACAGACAGAATATTAGTATTTTAATAAAGTTTATTAATTTCAAAACAAAATATTACCCTCTTGAATCAGTTTGGTAAAAAAAACACAAAATAATTATGTTAAAATACATACATAAAAATAATATAAGTAATAACAAAAACTATAAAATCAAGAAACAAGAAATATGACAAGACCGTTTGTTATTATTTTTTTTCTTCAGATGTGCTTTCAGTCGGGGCTTCAGTACAAGATAATCTATATAAAACAAAGTCGTGTAGTTTACACTATTTATAACTCAAGAACGGCTGTAGGTACCGATTTTAATGATCTTTAGTTTCCTAGATTCGTCTACGTCCCGAATAGCAGAATAACGATCAATCCAGTGAAGAAAAACGAGAAATCGCACGAGAAGAGCGCCACGTTAGTATAATGGCTCTCAAACACAAGAATGAAGAGAGGCAGCCCGTGAATTGGCTCGATTGACAATGAGAAATCGCCGAGACCGTCTAACAGATCAACACGACATAATCTTTGACGCCCAAGAAGAAATCATTTGAGTGTTGAATCTTTCCCAACAAAACCGTAATGCTATAATGGCTTCGGCACATGCAAATCAATCCAGTGATGAAGAACGAGAAGAGCGCCACGTTAGTATGGCCCGACTTTGTGCTTCTCAAACACAAGAACAAATAGAGGCAGCCCGCGAATAGGCTAGGTTGGCAATGAGAAATCGTCGAGACCATCTCACAGATTAACTACGAGATAATCTTTTTTACGCAGCAGCAGCGTTTTTATACGATTACACGATTGATCACAGCTTACATCCTTTCGTTTGCAATGGTTTGCAAGAATTGTGACGCATTGAAGTTTACTGGAGAAATGCCTGGATTGTGCTGCCGATCGTGCTGCTGCTAATGGCAAAGTGAAATTGCCATTATTGACTTCGCCCGCTGAACGTTGCTACGGACAGCTAGATGCACAATAAAATTCTTAAAAATATACGCCATGGGTGATATGGAGGAGCAACTTGATCGGCGTCAAGAGATACAACATCTGCAATTCTGCAGCAACCACTAAATTTCAACCATTGGTCAGGCTGTTCAAAACGGTGTTGGAGCGCATGCCAATGAAAAGTGGTAATGAGAGCGACTTCTTGCTTGATCTCTATGTTATTTTAAGAAGGTACTGAGAAAAAAGGGGTGTAAAATTCATGTTTTTGTAAAATTAACAGATGGTTTAAGAAAATAGCTATTATTCACTGTAAGCTACTTTGATTTATATTAATTATTGATTGATATAAATTAGAGAACGCAAAAACAAAAGTGCATAATAACAACTGTAATATTTAGTAAAAAAAATATTGCTGTAAATCAAATCCACCAAACGGAATAATTCTAATATGCCTCACCGATTTGAAATTCAGCTCGTCAGAGCCAAGAGAATATGCAAGTTAGGTCTTTTAGCTGAATGGACATTGTCCAAATAGCCTACGGCATGACGCGATTATTCAAAACAGAAGCAGGAACCCGAATTATCGACATACTACAATAAGTGGGACTTGGTAACTACAGTTACACTACTCGTATACGTATAGGTAAATAATTTGTCTTATCTGCTACCATTTGTATTATACCATTACATTAAAAATTGTTATCCTGCAGGGTTTAGAATGGTTTACACATTTCGGTATCCCATACAAAACTGCGAATTCTATATTTTGCAAACCAATTAACCAATTTTAATGAAACTTTGTTTTGAAAATACACAAATCCAAATAGTCATCAGAAAATATTTAACAAATTACGTTTATGCAATTTAAAACTTTCTGTAGTGGAACTTTAAATCGCATAAGTTCTGCTGAAAAAACGTCTTTTTTTGGATTCTGATAACTATTTAGATCTCTGTATATCTCTTCATTGTATTTTTTTTAAATAACATTGCATAGGTACTTATTGGTTTGTGCACTTTTGAATTTGAAAGTTTTTATGGGACACTAAAGTGTTACTCTTAATAGAAAGTTACTGTTCCTTCTAAACAAAATTAAATGGTATTATTTGGAAGGTTCTCAAAAATTTTATAATGCGTTGCTTTAAGAAAAATATAACGCAATTTAATCACAAAGAATCAGGAATTCATGTGTTGAACGTTAACGTATACTAATTGTAAATATTGTTAATGACAAATATTTAATTTAGGTACTGTATGTTGTAGTTTCTATAAATAAGTACTTGTACTAAAATACTGTTTTTAATAAACAAAATCTGCTCCCGTTTAATGTTGCTTAAGTGTGAATTTTCGATAGTGTCCGTACAATTTACCTTATCACATACTCAACAGAGATCGTATGCTCGATTCATGGAATGGATCCCGAGACTTTATGGCTGTTTCAATGTGCATGCCAGGGTCAACCCTCACTCATAAAGAGTGGACATTGTCTATCGACCTGTAAGTACTTTACACTACGTTGATCGCTCATCACCCTTTTACATATTATTAATAGGGAGAGAGCCGAACATCCGAAAGAGTAGGTACAGCAACGTAGTATAAAAACTAGCCTTTTAACTAGGAATATGTCATTATGTTTGAAAATGACTGACGTAAAGATGAAATATTATAAAATGCAAAAAATACCTAATAAAGTATTTCTAATTTTATATTTGTACTTAGTTCGTTGAAGTTTTATTGTTTATAAATTTGATTTTACAAATAGATAAGTTAAATT
This sequence comes from Scoparia ambigualis, assembly GCA_963921215.1. Taxonomy (NCBI): domain Eukaryota; kingdom Metazoa; phylum Arthropoda; class Insecta; order Lepidoptera; family Crambidae; genus Scoparia; species Scoparia ambigualis. The sequence continues at coordinate 19,821,307 of OY992513.1, forward strand.
ACCATCAAGTAGTTTAACATATTTGATAGTACGTAAAGTGTGTATGTGTAGTACCTATAGTGTGTAAATATTTAAATATTACATACCTCCCTAAGCTTAAATAAAGATAAAATAGCAAAAATAAATGGATATAAAATACATATTTTGGGTGAGGAAGGTAAAAAAGGATCAAAACAATCGCAAAGTTGCCCATTAATAATGAAGATAGCCATATCAACTCACCTTTAGTAGTTAGATTCATCCGTCCCTCTTCACCGCTTGCACCCAATCAGCACCGATTTATGCTGGATGCGAGCTTATTAATTTTGGTATGCCGGCTAATTACCCTGCGAATTTGCGAAGTACTCACTCAAGTGTCAAGAGTAGTGTGTATGTGTACGTGTGTGCCGAGTTCGACGTAACCTAGACAGTTAGACTCAAGTGGCCACTCGTCTTGATTGAGCCACCTCTTCGTTACATCAAATACTAGGAGAGCATAAAGCTCGAGGAGGCTCGCGGCACGCACACGTACACAGAACACGTTTGTGCGGAGTGTGTGTACAAGCGACGCTCGGCCCGAGTGTCGGTGTAACTTTGTCAGTGTGCCTCTCCCTTTAGTGACGTAACGTTCGCGCTCAAAGTTACCGTTTGTTTGCCATGTTTCCGCATAGTTTGAATGAAAAGTAGTTTTGTGTGCTTCTCTACGGTTTTGTTAAGCTAACGAAATCTAGGTGATAGTATAAAGTGTGTTTGAGTGTTAGCTGTTATAATTATGTCACTCCGTACGTTTGTCGTGAAGTTCGAGGTCGTTATCTGGAATAAAGAGAAAACACTGTTAGAAGCTAATTAAATTAGCGAAGTAACTTTATTATTGCATTCACAATATATAAATTTTTGCATTCACAATGCTATATATTTTTTTCTAGTAAACATTTTAGCGAAGTAAACTAAGTCTTAGTACAAAATATAACATAAAGTTTTGGATTGTGCATATTATCTGTCCATATTAAGAGGCCTATTACATCTCGAATGTGATTTTTGCGTAAAATGCCCATTTTCGCATTTTGTAGTAATTTTGAAGTTGTATTTATCGTTTTTATCAAAATAGGATAATAAATTTGTGCATAATATAACAAATCTCCATTCTGTGAGCATAAGTTGAATTCGGACGGCCGGTGCATCGCATTTTGTAGTAATTTTGCTGTTGTATTTATCGATTTTATCGAAATAGGATAATAAATTCATTTTAAAGTCTTTATTCCTCATGAAGTAACAATTACTCTGGTATAAATTTTGCTCAATAATGTTATCGTAAATAGGAGAAATTCACAGTTAACTTATAGCGACTTTCGAAGTTTTTTGGTTTAGAATAAGATTTTTTTCCTATATAAAATCAATGATATCTGAAAATTTCGAGGCCGCTACGCACTATTTGACTATATAAGAGATAACATTATATTTTTTTTATTTCACTTGTTTAGAACAGTAGTGAACTACTGTTCTAAACATCGATGAGCTCAAAAAAGTGCCTTCGCGCACTTTATGAAAATCTTTCTCTGCAATTTTGGTATAATTAAAAAGTTAAGCAAAATTTACAAAAAGCGAGGCCACTACGCACTATTCCAATAGCTATTCTACACTATTCAATAAGTCATAATTGTTAGTGTATTTATGTTTCTGAGATCCATGACGCCAAAGTTGGCCATTTTACGCAAAAATCACAGTCGAGATGTAATAGGCCTCTTAAGACTACAGTTCCTTTTAAAGATTGAATTTCTACAGCGAGAATTATTTAAAAAATGTTTATTTAAAACCATTTAAAGAAAAAATGTGTTATCTACATACACTATATCCGATTTATATGCGTTATTTGTTTAAGATAACTAAAGCGTCGCATTTATTAACGTCGGTTTTCAGAAAATCAGTACTGCAAACCACAGTTAAACAAATAACTTGATAACTATAAGAACAGAAGATGAAAATGCTGTAAATGAAATACTTATTAAAGTAAAGAAACCGTTAACTTAATAGTTTTCAGCATCAAGAGTCGAAAGTTTATTTCAAACTTACACAATTACTGTTGTTTTTCCCGAAACTATTACGTATAATATTATTCCTCAAATCAAGTAAGTATCTGTAAAAAAGTAATTTAGTGTCAAGATTTCATTATAAATATTGAACTAGGAAAATGATAAAAACAGATCCATTATGGATCTTCTTTGAACGAGGTGACACATCAAACAAAGCCCCGCTTGCTACTATGGATATCTAACTAGAGTTTAACACAGGTCTAACAATAAACCTCTTAGTACATTGTGATTCTTTTATTTATACTGCAGAGTGCGTCCTCTTTATTTATTTAAACTTATTCATTAGTCAGTAAGTGGATGTAAACTATCATCTATTAATTTAAATGTTAAGATTAAACGTGAGTGTAATACAATGAATCTTAAACTATATTATTTTGTTTGATTAGCAAGTGGTAAAACTTTAATATCTCCTTCTGTCAAGAATATTCTTATAAAAGTCCAACTTTAAAAAAAAACTTATTGTGCTTAAAAGTAATCGTTACTTACACCGTTTTTATTTGTCTGTTTTCATAAGAATTAGTAAAGGACAATGTTATGCGCCCATACACTGTTAGCCTAAGAACCAACAATTATGAATTATTCTTTTCTAGGTTCGAAATTGCAAGTTAATGACTGTATAAACAAAGATTTTTGACGGACACTCCTGAGAACCTAAATATCAGAAAAACTTGAGGTAAAGTTTAATTACAGAATTTGAGAAGTGATGTTGCACTCTTTTGTTTTATTTGCCAACACTCATGCACGTTCACTAACACTTAAATAAGCCATCATTATTTCACATTAATATTCGACAAAACACAAATTATAGAAAATAAAACAAAACTGCAGACATGACTTCACTTTCCCGCCAAGAAGTCCAGAACGTCAACTTTTTTTTCTTGACCATGGATACTACTAGTTCTTCAGTCGTATTATTAGAGTTCATTGATTGTGCTTAAACTGATGATAATATTGATATTCCCCCAAACCTCTTGAGTTCCAGTAAAGATGTGGGACTTCACTGAGATCTCGCACGGACTTCTTGAGAGAATTTGAAAAGTGATGTTGCACTGTTTTGTTTTATTTGCCAAAGAACGTCAACTGCACAACCAGTATTGCCAGATCTTAGAGCCAGTCTTCCGTAATAACTGCCAAATTCCGTATGAAATCCGTATGGGAAGTTTTATTTTATTTTAATGCACAAAACAGGTTATAGACATGTAATATACAAACAAAAAATATTTTATCTTAAGGTCTAAAGCTGAAACTCTAAGGTATGTATGTACATACTTACAACTATATATAACTATATCAATGAAAGTAATAAGATAATTAATAACGGCAAAACAACATTAAAACAATATGGATGTCAGACAGACACAATAATGATTCATAACAAAGTGTTTTACGTCTTGCTTGCACTAACACTAATTAACACCATTAACTCTCTCTCTGGCTCTTATTCTCATATTAGCCGACCAAGAAAATATATCAATAGGAATCCTCAAAGCCATAGTTTTACTAAGTAGTTTGCTGGTTCAGTTCTGTAAAAATCTATGAAAATTAAATAAGACTCGCTAGTTTACGCAGAATTAAATAAAATGTAATATTTCTTAGGAATAATAAAAGCTATTAGTAGGTACTACCTACTTATTAAAAGTTATTACTCATTAAAAGCATTTGCCTGAAAATTCCGTAAATAAATCCGTGTGCATTCATTGTCCGGTTTGAACATTGACATAATTTTACGGACAAATCCGTATATATGGCAACACTGTGTAAAGCAGACTACAGTAACATAAGTAAGTCAGTAAGTGACACAGCACCGCAGATTAGTAAAATTCTCCTCATTGGAAAAGCAAAAGAATCTTAGGTCGACTAAAGTTTACAGTTTGGAATAAAATGCGATGTATCGTATTCTAATGATGCGTGGAGTATTTGGCACTAAGTATATCGAGTCAGCCATGCATGCATAATATTATTAGGTTTGTTTGTACATAAATATAAATATTTTGGTCACAAACCTTTAATTCATTGGCTGAATGCACTGAACTCTCAATACCTAACCCATAATAAGAAAATGATACTTAATATTATTGTCCAAAAAGTTCTTTTTATTATTGGTTACTTAGCTAAAAGTGTCCGCCAAAGTCTAAATATTGTTATCAGTCGTAAAAAATAAGCTAAGAATTATCATGTATGTCATCTTTGTGTTGGTTCATAGGCTAGCTTCAACAATGTCCTTTAGTGATAGCTGACTCGTTAACGTTTACAAGACACTTCGCCTTTACTCTTTTACCACAACCATAATCTATAAATTATAAATGCACGTAAAAACAAAAAATAAATTATGGGTCGTTCAAGTTTTCTCTATTTCTGGGCTTAAGTGTAAATATGTGCTTTTAAATATTTGCGTGTTTTTCTAGTGTTTTTTAAACTATTAATTTATTTTATACTTTTTGGTCTAACCTTGAAACCTGATCGTGTTCAAAGTCCATTACGTGGCCTTTCTCACAAGTGCAAACACGACTATGATACGATACTCTATCATGGAATGCCAGTGACTATCTTTCGGCTTCATCATCAGACTTTGAAACCTGATCGTGGTCAAAGTTCATTACAAGACTTTTCTAAGAAATCCAAAACAGCTATGATACTATTTTCCATCATGAAGTTCCAGTTCATATCTTCCGGCTCCATCATCAGATCAGTTCGACAGTACCATATTATAGTATTGTCATCAGAGCTACATACAGCTGCCAATCTTCATTACGCTACGACCCTTGCAAGATGGTTAAATTAGTTACCTTAGATTCCATTACATAGTTTGTTACATACAGGTCGACCTAATAAAAGCGTGATAATAAATGATGCAGATTAGAACCAATCTAAACAACAGAAAAAAATTAAATAAAGCTAATTAGCTGGCAACTCCCAGATCACGCCACGGGCGTTATCATTTAATTTTATAACATTAATAATTAACTATTCTAATTAAAAAAAAGTTGAATGTTTTCCTGGAATCTGAGAAAAACCTTTGGCAATACAGCAAGTAATGGTATTTTATTATTAGCCTTAACTTCTTAAATTAAATTCACTGGTTAAATAAAATAAAATATTTAAAACCAGACATATTAATATTGGTTGCTAACGAAGCTGTGCCGCGTTACATCAGTTCAACCATCAAGATAATGTCAGCGTGGTATTGTTCAGTGTTTCGAGGGATTACTATTGCCAGATCAATTTGAATAGACTTTAATCGACCGTACACTTTTAAATATGTAAGTAACTAACGGTCTTTATTAATACCTTAAATAACACTTTAATGTTTAACATCTACAAGATGCGATACTAAAAGGTCTTAGTAAATTTATATATTCACCATAAGAGTACCTACACGTTAAACCTGAAAGTAACTCAATCAAATTTTATTTTATTATGTACTGGTTTTTTATTGTTCTAGTACGTACTTATAATTTTACTTAAAAAAAAGCCCTTTAGGACACACAAAGTGCTAAGAAATAATAAAATTATTTAGTGAGAAAACATATTTACTATAAGCGATCTAACATAAAATAAATCATAATATACCCGTTGTACAAGTTGCTATTGTTTGGTAAATAATCTATCTAAGCAGATGATAGATCATTTACCCAAACTTTTTAGTAGGTAGATACCATATATGAAAAGTATACCTTTATCACAAAGCAAAATATTTTAATAGCGTGTTAACAAGAACAATCAAGCACTATTAGCTTATTCGCCTATTTGTAAAATCTATCACAACAAATTGTTAGATATGGTAACCCTATCACACGTCCCCTGCCCGATTTAATACTATCACCAAGATTTGCATGTCACAGGACACAGGGGCCCGCGGCAAATGCCGTTGTATTACGTAAGGAAGATTGTATTGTATGCCAATACACATACAAATTAATTTTCAATAAATTAGCTCCGCACTAATTGTTTATCGCTAGTGGTGGGACGTAATTTCGATAACATATAAAGCGAGATTGGAAATTAGGAATTAGCGTTAGGAAATAGGAGAGTCAATTGATGTGACGGTATTGATAGCTCTTATAATAGCTTAATAACAGTTTAATGAATGATGTACAACAATAGTTATCAACATAACATAATGTAGGTAAAAAAGTGTTGCGCTGAGCATAGGTCGCCATAACTGAAATCAAGTCGACGCTATATCAGATAGGTATTTGGCTTTACCACCACGCTTGCTAATGCTTAGTGTTGGTGTGGGTTAACCTAGCTACAAATGACCGAAAAAACCGAAACATTCTTGGTCCTCATTGGGAATTGAACCTCGAATTTCCGAATATATATTTTTTTTTCATTTTCTTTTCTGGCTAGGCGGTTTACTCGGCCACGAGGCGACATAATTATTATCATTCAAAGTTCGAACACTGCTCGGGTCACCCGATGGGAAGTAATCACAGAGGAGTAAGTAGCATAAGCAGCGGCGGCGGCGGCGCCTTAATTAACATTAGGTGGCAAGTTCTACGGCGGCGGCGGCGTGAGCGGCGGCCAGCGCCGGCGTGGTGGGTTATGGCTCACACTCAAGGAGGGGCAGGTAGGGGCAGCTGCCCCCCCCCCCCCCCCAAGAAAATAAAAAAATATGTAATGAACTGTTAAAAATCACAAGAAAATAATGTTGCCTTACTCTGAAACCTTAGGCACGCCTCTATGTACAGTGAAGAGGTTGTAGAGTTTACAAAATGGAACTTTGCACCGTTCTTATTACAATCACCTCCTTCATTTATATCGGCTAGCCCCCCCTCCTGGGCCAACGGCTGGCGTCGCCCTTGTCCACACTCCCTATGTGATGTTGTCTACAACGGGCGTCACAGGGAACCCGCAGCAGGCGGCGTGCGGATAAACAAAAATTCTGCAAAGTTTTAAAGCAGATAGGACTAAAGAGTTTTATTGCTTCGATCACAGTTTTTTTATATGTAATCAAAGGATCGAAACATTTAAATCACAAAAATAGTTCCTTCACCTACAAAAAAAGAGAAGAAACAGAATTAAGGTTGCTTCACACATATCAGTAAAGTCACAGTCCGTCACAGTACCGGCACAGTGAAAAATATTCTACCTCCGAGGGACGGGTAGGTATTTATTTGTATCACTGTATGGCATGTATTAATGCCATGCCGTCCTCTGGGGGTAAACTAAACTTTCCTACATTCACACCAATTATCTAGACCAAGAGAAGCTTCGTTATGAAACTCATTAAATGGTTACTAGACAACGGATAAACATACTTAGAATACTTAAATACATACTTAATAGACATAGAAACCACCCAGACCCGAGACAATTTAGAAAAACAATACTTTCTAAATTGACCCGACCGGGGATCGAATCCGGAACCTCAGAGATGGCGACACCATGAAAACCGGTGTACAAACCACTCGACCAAGGAGGTCGTCGGGTCTGTTTCATACATTCTCTATGAATTTTGTCAAAACGAATACGTCCGTGGTTTGCCGGTGGCCAGCTACTGAGAGCATTATCACTGACAAGTGGGGATGCGTTCATAGAGAATTTATAAAAAACACTGTGCCGGTACTGTGTCGGAACTGTGGCTTCACTGATATGTGTGAAGAAACCTTTAGAGTTAGAGGGAAAAATATGTCATAAGAACTTGTTGTCATGTAACAGTCCGTTTTGAAAAGAAACAAACTTTCTATCGCGTCTAGGGTCATGCTGTGAAATCAACTTCCTGTCGAAGTTTACTTAAAAGACTACAGCATGTAATTTCCAAAAAAGACGTCTAGTTTTACAGGGTTAGCCGTACGCTTGACTGCACCTTTAGTCTCTCCTTAACTCTTTCGTTCGTAGATCAGCTAATTTTATCGAGTTGCTGTAATATGCTGTGTTTTTCTACTTTCCAAAGACAATAAAAGCTGATGCTAAATGAACTAGCTCATTTTTGTATGTTGTTAAAGCCTTCAAAACTTTGGTCAAAAGAGTCTACTTAAAGCAATAAGCCAAAGAATGTATCTTTTATACCTATAGAAATCCTAAATAAAAACAAAAAGATAGTTATAGCGTTTCAAGTTACCCCACAGAAAACGTGATACAACAATCTGAAAAAGAAAACAAACGCAGTTCGTGATTTATCAATCGAGTATAATAGAGTGATAGCCCCAAATTCGATGTGAATTCGTTCGGCCTTTGTGACGAAAGGGAGACGTGTGGCCCCATAATTGAGCATTTAGCTTGTAGAGTTACAGGTAACGGATCTGTAGCCTCCAGGGGTACAACGTGCGTCCAGAGGGATACGCTTGTGTATTTGCATAACAAAGAAACATCTGTCTGCATTAACATAGGCTGTTTGTGGCCATCGGATTTGGTCCAAACAATCGAACGTAACAATACGGCAAAATTCAAGGCTGTAATGCTTTGGGCAGAGGGTTTTATCACATTTTCTGATGTGTTAATACAAACAAACAACACACTGATTAAGTTAATAAAGGGAGTGAACTGTTTTCGTTTACAGTTTACACAAATGTACATACTTATAATCAGGACTATTATCCCCGAAGGGTTAGTCAGAGACTAGACAATGAGGACCGCATAACCAGTCCTCTGGCATAGTCCACTTTTCACCAAATAGCGACTGCACATGTGCTCAGCGTGACAGGTGGTGAGCCCATCGCCGCTCTAAGCCGATTGATGTATGTGCAGTCTTTGGTCCGTTAGTCTCCTTTTACGACACCCAAGGGAAGAGGGGGTGGTAGTATTCGTCACCGCTACGCGACGCGGTAATAATTCATATTAGCGGATCATTGGAAATGGACTTAACCGTCTTGTCTAATTATTGTCTCAAAATGTTAGTAATAATCCTAATTAGGTTTATAAACGGAAAGAATAATTAAGATAAAAAATCTGCAATATTTTCGAATCGAAGATAAGCTAAACCACTTTTTTCTAAAAGTATAAGATTTTTATATGAACTCTAAAATAGTCACGCGACGTGTCGCCGAGTGTTCATGCAGACAAAGTTGCAAGAGCCGCTAAATAAATGAATTAGACTTATTTATTGTTACAATAAACGTCTGTGACTATTTTAAATGAACTATTGAATTTAATATAAATTCTTTCAATTTCATCACTGTTTCTCCAACAAAGACATACAAAAATATACTTCATGTTGAAAGCTTAAAAGTTTGGCAGCTTGTGGTGTCGTGCCAAATCTCATGTCAGCACAACTTTCATGTAACGCTACTCCGGGGTATACAGATTCAAAAGAATTTTCTTATTTTGATAATGAAGTTTAGTTTACAACTGAACAAACTCTTTAATGAATTTCGAATATTTTATGTCAGTAAAGGTAAATACGAAAAAAAATTTTTCTCGCTAATCTTAAGAAAATAGATACTCTACTCGTATTAGCAGTACTATAGTTTTCGGTTCGTTCCAAACAGACAGACAATTCTTGAATACGTACTCAATAACTCATTAAAAATTGAAAATGTTTAATGGTAAATGAGAAAAAAATGCCACATGTTGATCACTTGTTAAAAATCATAATAGTTTTCAGAAAATTAAACCTATATTTGACTGGAAGTTATTATAACAACGTGTGTGTAATTAAAATAATACACACAATCAAAGACAATTTAAAACAAAGCCTTCATTTCAATCGTCGTTACGATATCGGATGACAAAATAAAAACTTCATATTACAAAAGAATTAATTGCTTTATTCGTATAGCAATGAGATGTATAGGCTGTATCGGGAACTATGGAATGGAGGCCTCGCTGCGCTTCCGTAATGTAAAATTGTTATTTTCGTCACGTGACAATAACAGGGAGCCACGCATCCCACACTGGCGGCGCGAACGAGCTTCGATTCATTACACTTTACACGTTTTACGGTTTTTTATGGACCGAAGCCGCCCACCGCCCCACCGGACGTGCTACTGACTAATTACCACAGTAATTGTACGTGTTTTTTATAACACACAGGATTGGATTACGATAAATATTCAAAGCTAGTGGCAATGTCATTTTCAGATATGTTATTCAGTGTTCTTTGTAGGGTTAACAGGTGCATAGTTATCTTACATTTTTACTAATCTATTTGAAATTTTATGTACTGCAATGCAAATGTTAACGTAGTATTGAAAGGGTAAGGTATAATGTTAGAAGATTGTTCTCATAACGACTTTTTTAAATTATTCTACAACGGGTAAATGCTTGGCCTGCTTCTCACCTGTTGGTTAATGACCATAATGACCATAAGGCCGAAGGTGCGCGCTCCACCCGGATTCTCAACCACTGAAGAACAGGATATCTTATCTCTAAATTGATGGGAACACAATAATGCTATAAACATCGTTGTTATGGCGACAGACTAAGATAAGATGATTGTAGCTAGCCAGGCGGACTTAACAGCCCTACCACCAACTAAACCAAGTACTCAAAAATGTATCCTCAGCTGGGAAACGAGCCCGGGACCAATGGACCTGTGGGTATGAGACCGGTGTCTTAGCCACTAAACCACACAGGCGATTAAAATAATTTTATGGTGAATTAAATAACAAAAAAAAACAACATAAAATATCAAAATGTTGTTATAAAATTGTGTGTAGGTAGTAGTCTTGATATAAAACTTTAAGATCTACTAAAGTTTACTTTAGCATAATGTTTCATGATCCATATGCAATGTCCGTTGTCACAGGGGTAGTGTAAGGTTTGACCGTAACATAGCAATAATACTTAGAGGCTGTGGCCTACTCGGCGCATCTGTATCGCAGCTAAGCTACCTTGTTATCGTAAGTTTTATTCAGTTCTTACTAAAAGTTTGACGTGAAGTTTGAAGAAATGTTATGTTTTTAATTATCAAGCGTAGTGTTAAGCAAATAAACCCTACATTTGTAGCGATGGGACTGCAGTAGGACAATACAGGCTGTTCATTTATGTTTTAAGTAGTTTTGTTTAATGTAAAATAAACACTTTAAAATAGTTTGTTTTTCAATTTACAGCATTTTTTATTTTTCTCAAACTTTTTTTATTTGCTTAAACTTTATAAAACAATCAGATAACTTCAATCGCTGTTGCAATGAGTCGCGAGAGCTTAAATCGTCAATAATAACTAAACAATCAACGGTGGCCCTTAATCACATTGTTATTGTCACAAAACAATAGATAACATGCTATAATGACAAAATGAAATACGACTTTATTAACTTATCGGCACAGCCTATTTACAGTGCACCGCTGAAAATGCTCTTACGCTGATAGATATCGACGCATCGATCGTCCAATTACAATGGTGTATGTGTATTTGTAACAATAGAACAAATTGACCGACGGACCGCCCGATGAAACAATGGCCACAATCATGCATCCAGTGCGTCCAACGCGCCAAACAAAATACATTTATTCAAATTAACAGCGGTTTAGGAATCGCGAATGAATTAAAAAGTATCGGCTGTTTGGTGTTGTGTGATTTTGGCATTCAGCAAATGCTGGACGTGATATAGACTAACATTAGTTATTAAGTTATTTACTAACAAAACATTGTATTTTATTTGTATATATGTTAGTCTGTAAGGTATATATTATATGGGCCAATGTAAATTACCATCTGTACATTTTGTTGCCTGAATTAAATGATTATTATTATAGACGAAATAAAGAAACTGCTATTAGAATACGCGATGTATTGTAGTATATATTGTTATTAATGTGCCGTGTGGTATAGCGATTCACTAATAAAAGAATATTATTCAACCTCTCTCTTCTCTTGGGTCTTAAAAGACTGCACATACATTAAACAACATAGAGCGGCGATAGGCTCACCACCAGTCACGCTGAGCACATGTGCAGTTATCATTTGGTGAAATATGGACTGTGGTAGTGGACGGCTTTTGCAGTCCTAATTGCCTGGTCTCTGACTAACCCATCGAGGATAATAGTCTTGAATATATAAAACTCAAATTAAAAAAAATATATTTACGCTCACACCAATTATCTAGACCAAGACGAGTATTCTTTTGAAACTCGTTAATATGGTAAGATAACGGAAAAATATAAATAATAATAGAAAAAAAACTTAATTTTAAAAACAGTTTTTCTCTAAATTGACCCGACCGGGAATTGAACCCGGGACCTCAGAGATGGCGCGACGCCAGACCCGGCGTGCTAACCACTCGACCACGGAGGTCGTCTATTTATGTATGAATGTCATAAATGTACTACTATTAACACATTATTAGTCCTGCTAACCCATCCAGAAAGCTAATGTAACCGCTGTTGTGTTAGCTAGTTTACGATTTAAAGCGGTTACCGGTGGCGGTAAGCTGTGCCTGATAAAGCGGCCGTCACTCATCCGCTTCATTAATATAAAAAAAACTAGCTAAGTAAAAAGGGTAGTAGTAGTGCAGGTAGTACTTAGGGCTTATAGGGCGTCTGGCAATAATTTGCCGCCAAGCAGTAATGACCGTGCTGTATTGTTGAAGTAAAGTTGCCGTTTTCCTGTCTGTGTCTCCGCTTTATTCTTCAAACCACGGAATGGATTTTTAAAGAGAGATAACTGAGGATGGTTTTTTTAAAAACAATTTGTAGATATTTTGTACAAAATGACTGAAGTAAGTCTTGTTAACTTACCATCCCTCTTCACCAACATCGAATGAAGTTTACTTCGGCTTTCAAAGTCAACGGATAGTGTTGACTACAGTTGCACGAGTCGGAAACAACCACGAACGTGTTGATAATGGCATGGATTTCCAGAAGTTCAATACCATACCATACTTTAAAAAAGTGAATGTTATTTCTACATAACATTGTTCTATAGTGAGTAAGGTAACATACGAACTGATATTATAAACAATTTTTACACTTTACATTTTTACTTGCCCATGAGTACAGTACAGTACAGTATCATACTGATAGCTCATATAGGTATAACAATTATAATTCTATTTTTTTTAAATGTGTAATACATAAAAGCACAAAAATCTGTGTGGTGGCGGCTTCTAAAAGGCAGCTAACAGACTAAAGACTGCACTGACATCGAACAGCATAGAGTGGCGATGGTCTAACCACTTATCACGCTAAATATTATTTTAAGCGCCTCCGTGGTCTTGTGGCTAAGCCACCGGTTTCAGACCTAGAGGTCTCGGGTTCGATTCCTAGCGGGGGGTACATCTTTGTGTGCTCGGTTTGGTTGGTGGTAGGGCTGTTAAGTTCGCCTGGCTAGCTACCACCATCTTATCTAAGTCTGTCGCCATAACAACGATGTTTATAGCATAGTTGTGTTCCGACAGTTAGAGATAAGATAGCCAGTTCCTCAGTGGTTGAGGATTCCGGGTGAAGCGCGCTTCCACCTTCGGCCTTATCGTCACTTACCATCAGGTGAGATCAAAGCCAAGCGCTTACCCGTTACCCGTAAAAAATTTTTTTATCGGAATACGCGTTCAAAAAAATGTTCGCCTAAAAATTCGTTAAAACTTATAGTTGTTCCTTACTTTTCTATCATAAACGTTCGTACCTAATATTATAATTATGAAAATAACTTAGTGCCTATTTTCTGTGGTTCTATACTCGTATAAGTACTAGCGGCCGCTCGCGGTATCACCCGCATGGTACCCGTTCCCGTGGGAATATCAGGATAAAAAGTATTCTATGTGTTAATCCTGGTTATAAAGTATCTGTATGCCGAATTTCATCCAAATCCATTCAGTAGTTTTTACGTCAAAAAGTAACAAACATCCATCTATTCATACTTACAAACTTTCACGTTTATAATATTAGTAAGATTATGTGTAACTTCGTCAGTCTCTTTATTTAACTTTTCATTGCGGAAATGCCTGACAACAGTAGTAGATTTTTTATAGACTTGGAATGAAATACGTCACAATGCAGACACCCGTTTATAAGCAATTTAATTTTCTAGATTTAGACCTCTGCCAATAGAAAAGCTTTAAGCCCCCTGCTGATTTCTTGAACTGCTGCCAAAATGCCATGTTAGTTTACATTTTACAATGCGCGGGATGAATAAAATATAAGCTAGACATTTCATTACACACTCATTCATATATTTGTGTTACTGTGAATCTTGAGTAATTATATGGGTAATTTTCTAAAGAGATTACAATAAAAACGGTTACAATATGAGCTCAGTCGCCGTAATACGAGACACAATAGAAATTCTATTGTTAGCAACCTCTAGGAGTCTTCGTGACATACAAGGGGATTTTAAGCAAAAAGATTTTTTTTTAATAAGCGCTTGTTTTTGTTCTACTTTAAAATAACGGTTAACCCCTTGCCTGTCACGTAGATTCCAAAAGGTTCCTAACAATTTAACTCCTGTCGTGTCTGGGTTTATTAAAATAGACGTTTGTTTGTGTTCCACTTTACAATAACGGTTTTTTTTATCTTTTGCTCCCCGTTTCTTTGCAGGACTTTTTTTGCTTGTAATCTCTCTCTTTTCTTTCTATTCTTTTTGGGGTTAGTAAACCTGAGCTTGAAGAGCTCTACACTGTTTCTTGTTTTCTTTCTTTTTATTTTACTTTACATATCTTATTTTATTACTGTTTTATTTTTACAATATAGTTTTCTTATATCCATATTTCTTTTCTTTTATTTATGTTACTTCTTACAGTTAATATATGTATACTATTATTATTAATATTCTTTTATTTTCCGTTACATCTCTTTTTCTTTTTATTTCTATTTTGTTTTATACAATTTAGTTTTCTTATTTCTATTACATTTCTTTCTCTTAATAACATTACTATCTTACAACTAATTTATGTACCTACTCTATTTTTATTGCATTTTAATTATTTTCTTTTAATATTTCTTATTTTACACTTAGAGCTTGAGGAGCTCATTTTTTTTTCTTTTATTATGTTTTTCTTTTTTTTGTCTCTTTTTTTGCAATATATTTTCTCATTACTATACATTCTTCTTTCATTTATTTTTACATTTCTTTCTTATATAAGTACTAATACATTTGTATATATTTGTTTTGCTATCTTATACATACCTATATCTGTGTTCCTTATTATCTAAATATACATTTTTTGGTCTACTCTATTATTACTTTGATTTTATTTACTTATTCTTTACTAATTTTATTACGTACATATATGTGTTACTCCTAACATTATTCCTTCTTTTGGTCTCTACTGCATTTTTATCTCTTCTATTACCTACTAACCCTCAAGTGATTAAATCCTGCCACTTAACTGTGTGGTCTTTGCTTTACTAATTATGTCCTATTTCTTTATTACGATATTTATAAATATCTATTTTTGCTTTTCTCTTTTGGTTGCCTTTACTTTTACAATAACGGTTTATCCCTTGCCTGTCACGAAGACTCCAAGAGGTTCCTAACAATTTAACTCCTATTGTGTCTGGGTTTATTAAAATAGACGTCTAGAAGCTTGTTTGTGTTCCACTTTGCAATAACGGTTAATCCCTTGCCTGTCACGAAGACTCCTTGAAGTCTTCGTGACAATTGACGTGAAGTTCCTAACAATTTAACTCCTATTGTGTCTGTGTTTATTAAAATAGACGCTTGTTGGTATTCCCCTTTACAATAACGGTTAACCCCTTGCCTGTCACGAAGACTCCAATAGGTTATTAAACCTTTAATTAATCCTTTATTTCACATAGAAACATACATTAAAAAAATACATATACAAAGGTGAGCTTATCTCTAGAAGAGATCTCTTCCAGCCAACCCTAGCTGTAGTTCGGAGAGAAAGTCTGCGGGACTAATGATTACGAAATACTTACATATAAGAATATTAAATAATAAAATACATATTTACACTAATTATATTTAATAAATATACATATACGTACATACATTATATAATTATAATAACAAGAAGAAATAATCAGTTAAGACATTTCTAATTGTTATTGTTGGATAGGTAGTGCTCTTTTAGCTTAAGTTTGAATGATACCACCGATGGTCTCTTCTAACAATTTAACTCCTATTGTGTCTGATTTTACGGCAGCTGAGCTCTTAAGTGGCTTAGCTTTCATCACACTATCAAGCAAGTGACAAACGCTAAGAAACTCATCTTATCTCTTACTGTCGGAGCACAATGCTACAACACTGTTGTTATGACGACAGACTAAGAAACAAACCTCTACAGTGTAAGTAAGTGATGAAAGCAACTTATAATTTACTCTCGTAGCTCGTAGCGTCTACAAAAGCCGTATCCTCGTAGCTTGTTTACGTAGCTCGTGTAACTGGTTAACGGTAAGTACGGTCGGTTGCAACAGTTGATTAGAACATACGACTAATATGTTTTAACGATAATGATAATATACAGATGATTTTTCCAGTAGATAAGCACTTGTGGGCACTTCATATTATTTAGTATTACTGCATACTACACACTTGAACATTCGTAATTCATTGCTTACAAACTTATTGTTAAGTTGAGTCGAATCTTGCTGGTAAGCGGTGAAAGCAATCTAGACAACTCGGTTACTGTAAATAGATTTATTATTCTTTTTTATTGAAATGTAATAGTTTTAATAGTGGACGACATTCGGTTGATGACGGTAGTAGTAAGATGAAAAAATACTTGTCGTAATAAGTAAGGACATTGAAATCAAAAACACCGTAATAAAAACCGCGGATCTCTTCAGAACGGTTGCACCTTTTATTATGGGGCTCATTATTTTTAAATGAAAAAAACATTTTGGAAATTGGTCATACGAGGACGAAGTCGCGCGTGGCCGTTAGTTACTTAATAAGGTAGAGAAACTCTATTTCTATATTGCTTTCTATTAACTACACTATTTTTTAAACTACAAGGTGGGCTTTAAAACAAAACGAGTGTTACTTTTTGTCTATAGGACATCTTTTTTTCATGATATTAGCGGTTGCTGAGAAGCTACTACGTAGTTTCAATGGTACCAACAGAAACAGGAAAACATACATTAATTAGCGTTAGAATAGCCGCCAGTAAAAGTCTCCCGAAGAGGTTAGAACACATCCACTGTCTCATACTCATGAAGTAACTTATTTATACTTAGTAGAGGCCCGCCCGCGCCTTCGTCCAACGTGGACGACTTAGAAATACCGTCATGCTTCAGCTATGTTGTACAAATATCTACAAATATTTATTAAAAACCATCGTCTTTTATCGATCATTTTTACAGTGTTAACCGCGTAAAAATCTATTGAGTGGAAAGAAGGAGAAAGCGGAGCTACAGACACAGGAAAACAGCGACTTTACTTTATATTATTGTTATTATTATTATTTAATTATTACGTGTATATAATAACAAAAATTAAAACAATATGGCCCGAAAAACCGCTTAGGCGGTTTGACTGCCGTATGAAGTTTAAGTAAAACAAATTAAAATACATTATATAAGAAAAAACCTAATCTAAGATAAGATAAGAAAACATCATCATCATAATCTACATTAATAAACAAAATTATTGTACAATATTATTTCATAATATTATTATACTATTTTATTATACTTTATTATGTAATTAAGCTCATGCCAATGTTAGTTTGCCCTTCATCAAGCGTGTAAAGACTAATTACATTAGGGACAGAGTAAGTGCTGGTGCAACCAATGAAGTGGTAGCCTAGTCATTGTAGCGGGATGGGGTCAGCACAAAACCTCAGGAACATTTAAAACAAGCGAAAAGAAACAATGCCCTGTGCAAACCTACACGGTGAGCAGATTGAGTCAAAACTTAAGATCTGTCGCCATTATAAAAAATATACCTATCTTACTTATTTTGTTTGTCGTTAACTTTATCATTAACAAGTGCTATAAGTTTTTCGAGTGTAATACTGGCTTTTTATTTTATATATAATTTTATCAATCTTTCAAACCTTTTGCGGGGTACAATTTAATAATCCAGTATGTTTTCAAAATAATACAAAATGAACTTATCACAAAACCGCTTCATCAACATCTTCGGATTAAGTAACTCCATAACTAGGTTTTGCTTTTTCTTTAATTGCAATATTAGGTAGAAAGGTCATTGGAGCTTAAACTATTGCTTGATATGTATAATTTAAAAAAAATCTTGTCGCTGGTACTCTTTAATATTCAGCCGCCATCTGTCGCCAATATAAAAATATACCCAAACTACATTAAATATGGAAGCAGTATATTTTGATTGTCGTCAACTTTATCATTATAACAAGTGCTATAAGTTTTTCGAATGTAATCCTTGCTTTTTATTTCATACAATCGTTTTATCAATATTGCACACCTTTTGTAGGGTACAATTTAATAATCCAGTATGTATTAAAAATAATACAAAATGAACTTATCACATTAATCGCTTCATCAACATTATTGGATAAAGTAAATCTCTAACCAGGTTTTGCTTTTTTATTAATTGCAATATAAAGTAGAAAGGTCATTGGAGCTTAAACTATTTCTTTGATAATTAAGTATAATTAAAAGATTTTCGCTGGTACTCTATAATATTCAGCTAGATGTTTTTTAAAATGTTGTTGTTCATGTTTTTGTAAATTTTATTAGCACTTCGAAAAGTGCCAATCTTATAATTTACATTAATTTCTGCCGATTTCTCATCATGTATATTAATTACTAGGTCAAACGAAAATACTTAGTAGGTAATAAAAAAAATCTAAAAAAAATATTTAAAAAAAAGCGACTGCTATCTTAAGACAACAATCGGGATCAACGGGTTAACGTGCGTATCAAAGTACGGAGTAGCTCGTAATATTTAAATTAACCCTTTACCGCATACGGTATCATATATGATAAATTAAGAGTTTTCACAGATTAATAATTTTTGAGCCTTGTATAGAATGTGTTGATGGCTGATATCTATACATATCTATGCAAATTCTTCTTGATGAAAACCAGTCTAGAACTTTGTATCTGAAATGATACTGGTCAGGTTACCACTACTACCAGGTCAATTTTTGTTTTCAAATATGTTACTTCATGCATTAGAGTTTGTATAATTGCTCGGTCAGATATGAGACTACATGCATTCATGGGTACATCCCATGTAATAAAAAATATGTTTTTTTTTGGTGATTTGGTATTCTTATTTACCGCTAGTATAAAACTTTGAGATTTATGTAGGTACATATTTGCTATTTTATTTATTTTCAGATAAACTCAATTGGGGCGACAAACGGCAGGGATGCAAAAATTTCTCACGCATGTCCTACATTTACTGCAGTAAATGCCAATGTTTTTTTTACTTAAACAAAGAAAGGAATTGTTTTAAGGATTTTCATCTGGTTTTGAATTAAATATTCCTTTAAAATATCAATATTTTTCCTTTAAAATAAGAAATATTTATATTTATATAAATAAAAACACTTACCTTAACTGCATGTTGTACCATATAAGATTTGT
The DNA here is from genome assembly GCA_963921215.1 of Scoparia ambigualis. Classification (NCBI taxonomy): domain Eukaryota; kingdom Metazoa; phylum Arthropoda; class Insecta; order Lepidoptera; family Crambidae; genus Scoparia; species Scoparia ambigualis. The sequence continues at coordinate 19,840,731 of OY992513.1, forward strand.
TACCTTGACTGCATGTTGTATCAAATGTGAGATTTTGGGTTTCAGGTCTATTATTTTAATAGGTATTTAATGATCAAAACAAAAAAATATTTTTTTCTAGTGCAACTATTAGGCCGTAGAATCACGTAAATTAATTTGAGCCAATTCAAAAAATCCATGCGGTAAAGGGTTAAGTCACACACCTGACGACCCGTCATTGCTTAACTTGCTCAACCTGCTTGGTGCTGCACAAACGATCTCTTATTTGTCTTACCTGTGTATTCTTTTCTATATAAAAATAAACCATGTAATCCCCCTAGTTCAATGCAGGTAATGAGTGTAATTTTCCATTGTAACGCGCCCGTAACGCACGTAGCTCGTAGCTCGTAGCGTCATGTGTCGCTCCGGTTGGCTTGTGTGTATGTGCATCTAAACCGCAGCTCATGGCCGCACTGAAGAGGCTTGATTAGAGCTCACCACTTACACATTTGGATTTAATATCATTAAGCTAGCCAATATCGCACTTATTAGGAGGCAGATGGTATTTTATTGTTTGGTATAAACTTACCATTGTTGTTGTCATGTGGAAAAAATATAATAGTTATGCTGTTAAAAATATAAGATAAAATCCTTTTTTGAGAGAACGCTTTTAGCGATAAGACCGCCTTTGTTGTCAAAGTTTACTACTTTTAAGATTGTGTCATGTGTAACTGTTTCTTGTGTATGAGCAATAAAGTGTTTATCTATCTATCTCTTTAGTTAAATAGATTTGGCATATTGCATATTAATTAAGTGTTTATATAAGTATATATTGTCTTTATTTTTCAGTTTAATTTCAATTTCAATTCAATTATTTAAAATGGTCAATGGTGTGACGAATTTACTTGTGACTAATTTACAATAACACCGTACCTACCTGTGACGAACTTACACATTTTTTAATCATCATCATCATCACCAGCCTGAAGACGTCCACTGCTGAACATAGGCCTCCCCCTTTGACCTCCATCCTGACCGACAACTCGCCACTCGCATCCACCGGTTGCCTGCGACTCTCACGATGTCGTCGGTCCACCTAGTGGGAGGCCTACCAACACTGCGTCTTCCAGTGCGTGGTCTCCACTCGAGAACCTTTCTTCCCCAACGGTTGTCGGTTCGTCGAGCGATGTGGCCTGCCCATTGCCACTTCAGCTTGCAAATCTTACGAGCTATGTCGGCAACTCCGGTTTTTTGGCGAATATCCTCGTTTCGGATTCTATCGCGCAAAGAAACTCCGAGCATAGCTCTCTCCATTGCTCGCTGTGTGACTCTGAGCTTTTCTAAAAGGCCAACAGTTAAGGACCACGTTTCGGTGCCATATGTCATCACCGGCAACACACATTGGTTAAAGACCTTTGTCTTTAGGCACTGCGGAATCTTCGATGCAAAGATATCTCGTAATTTCCCGAACGCTGCCCATCCGAGTTGGATTCTCCGGGCGACCTCTTTGTCGAGGTTGGACCTACCTAACTGGACAATCTGTCCTAAGTAGGTGTAGTGGTCGACAACTTCGATAGTATCGCTCCCAACAGTTACCGGTACGGGTTCAACATGGACATTCGACATGATCTTCGTCTTGTCCATGTTCATTTTAAGACCCACCTGTTGGGATACGATATTGAGGTCGCTGAGCATGGTGTTGAGGTTCTCCAGCGACTCCGCCATTATGACTATATCATCGGCAAAACGAAGGTGAGTGATGTATTCGCCATTAATGTTGATGCCGAATCCGTTCCAATTCAAGAGCTTGAAAACGTCCTCCAACGCATTTGTGAACAGTTTCGGAGATATGACGTCTCCCTGTCTCACACCTTTCTGCAATTGGATTGGTTTCGTACTCTCGTCTTGTAATCGGATCGACATAGTAGCGTTTCTATACAAACATTTCAACACTTCGATATACCTATAGTCGATATGGCAACGCTGGAGGGACTGCAACACAGCCCAGGTTTCGATAGAATCGAAGGCTTTCTCGTAGTCCACAAACGCTAAACATAAGGGCCGATTATACTCCTCAGTCTTCTGTATAATCTGGCGGAGCGTATGTATGTGGTCTATGGTACTAAAGCCTTTTCGGAAACCGGCTTGTTCGGGAGGCTGGAAGTCGTCAAACCTGCGTTCGAGACGGTTCGTAATGACTCTCGAAAACAGCTTGTACACATGGCTCAGGAGTGAGATGGGTCTATAATTCTTCAATAAGGTGTTATCGCCTTTCTTGAAGAAGAGCACCACCGCACTCCTGTGCCATGCTTCTGGCGTAGTACCTTCGAGCATGACGGAATTAAACAACTTCTGGAGGACTACGAGTATCGGTTTTCCACCCGCTCGCAGAAGTTCAGTGGTAATTCCGTCATCACCCGGCGCCTTGTTGTTTTTAAGCTGTTTAAGAGCCATACTAATCTCATACAGGCTGATGTCAGGGATATCTTCGGTATAGTGTCGGGTTAACTTAGCTCTGGTGTCCTGAGCTGTACCAACAGCGGGCTCTTGTGTTGAGGTGTACAACTGTCCATAAAACCTCTCGAGCTCTCTCAGAATCTCCGGCTTCGACGAAATGACACTGCCGTCCTCGATCTTCAGCTTAGTCATTTGGCTCTGACCAATAGACGAATTCTTTGCGAACACTTTGGCGCCTTGGTTCCGCGCAATTGCGTCCCTAATGCATTTAGCACTATAGGAGCGCAGGTCGTGTCGCACAGATTTCGAGATTCGTCTATTGAGTTTGCCATATTCCGACATATCAGCTGAAGATTGCAGTATCATTTCATTTTTTAATACATGTGGCAAATTAACTTTTAATATATGGAGTGTATAAAATGTGACGAACTTACTTTGTTTCAAAGGTACAACAACCCTTATTATCATCCTACTTTTGTGACACTTGCTTATCCCCTTGTCTGTCACGAAGACTACAGAGGTGGCTAACAATTGAATCTCTATTGTGTCTGGTATTACGATAGCTGAGCTCCCAACAAACCGGCTTTTTTTATCCAACACTTCTGATAAACGGGCAGGTGCTCATAGCTCAGAAGTGCGATTGTATGGAATAATCGTAGCCACACGCAGCAGTGGACGCGCGGCCTCTCAGTCTGCCATTGACAGCTGTCACACGACCTCACTTGGCCGCCGCGGTCTCGCCGTGGACAATGCCCATGTAACCGGATCGAAGTGGCGGCACCACATCACCAATTATTCATCATGGCGGCGACTGATGTGTTTTTTTTAGATAAAGTCGATAGTTAGTGGTGCTACTTGGTATAGATATGTGGAATATTGGATATTGTCTGTATTTTTATTAGCAAAATAGGTAAAAATGTCAATAATACTCGTAAATAAATTAGACTGGGATTAAAGCTAACATTTTTTAGACTGGGATTAACGCTAGCTTTTTTTTCAGTAAGCCCGACCACGGTTCAACTTTGTCGAAATGTCGGATCAGGTATGCGTATAGGTAGGTAGGTAGGTAGGTAGGTAGGTAGGATGCCTTTATTAAGAAATTAGCGTAAATCCCTGTCTAAATGTTTGTTTATAATGAAACACGAAAGTTTAAAAGTTTATAGATGATTTTCGTAGATGTTTTACTTATTAAATACTTATAGAAATGATAAACTATGCAATGCTTTATTGCGTAAGCAATGCTTGTGGCAGATAAGAAAAGTACCTACTAAATCAAAAAAGAATATCCATACAAGGATATTGTACCTCCTATACAAGATTTCTTAAAGATCTATTTATTTATCAGCCCACATCTACCCACTGCTGAGTACTGGCCTCTTCCTTTTAATGCCATTAGTTAGTAACATTCATTTGATGTTTAGTTCAAGAAAAACGTAAATGTATTGGTAAATTGGATCTGATATTTCACTTACCTCTATTAAAGCGTTAACGTAAGTTTAGAAAGAGTTCGCCGTGCGTTTTATCAACAAATTATTAGGTATACAGTTCCTCCGACTGTCAGTTGAATGTTCCGCCTGAAAGTTCTCGCAAACTAGATCGTTTACAGCGCGCGGAGCAAAGTACCAGGGTCGCAGCGACGCGAGGGGGCCAAGTTACACGTGGCCCACCCATTCTACCGCCCGCTACCCGTCGCGCCGCCTGCGAACACCCCACTTGTATCTATGCAATTTACAGACATGCTACGATGCAAACGCATTTAGCCAGAAAAGCAGGAACAGATCGATACGTTTACTAACATGACGAGTGACACATCACATGGCGGCTTACATAAACAGCTCACGATTGACACAGAGAAAGCTTTTTCTTTGCCCGCAAATCTTTACAACGGCAACGCGAGTGTAGTCACAAAAGCCGCCGCCTCCGACTTGAACTGAAATGAAAACCCAGTGAGTGGAGGTCTTGACTTCTTTCCTTCCTCAGTCAAAGCGCAGTTAACGACTTTCTAGCTACCTTTCTGGATTTACTAAGCAATGTAAACTGAAGGACTGACTGGTACGTTATACTCAATTAGTAATTTGATTTGAAATTTTCTATTTGAGTTTCTAAAAGGAAATGGTAAAAAAGGTTTTTCCTTTAATTTCATTCATTTGGTCTTTGAAAGTTCTGTGTTGTTGACAAAAATATAAGGTATAATTTATAAAAATGTAAATTGATTTATTACGTCATCAGAAATTATCAACTTCTGTGGAATATAAATTATGTGTCTCCTTTTGTTACGTTTTCCATAGCGACTATTTGGCCGCATTTTTTGTGGTTACGTCCCATTTGTTACGATCTGTTTACGACTGTTACGCGGCAGTTAAGCCTGAACACTATTACACAAACTGCAGTAAAGGTGTGTAAAATAGATGAGCATCGAAAAATATTTCAAGTTTGGTGAAAATTTCTCATTTATTATATTATTATGTACATTTTTGTAGTAGTTTTGTATTATATATTTCTTATAGTATGAAATCGTAATTATTAACGAGAGAGATCAGAAGCAGCTTTCGCTGGAATTCAAATAGACATTCATCTTTTTTGAACTGACAAAAATATTATTTTCTAGAACGAGATATTACTTAATAGTAAGTTTCGGTTAGATTTAAGCTTACGGTGTAAATTTAAAAGTGTCAAACATTCTTTTATAAATATTACTATTCATTACTTACACGGTTTTACAATAATTTTATACTTTTTAAAATTGTTTTCGTACATTATAGATACCTATAAATATATAGATAAAATCAATTGCCACGAGTGTTTGTTCATCATCACTTGAGAACGGCTGCACCTATTTGGCTAATTTTTTTGTTGTATTTGTAATCGTCAAGACAGCAAGGTAATAAATTTGTAAGTTGGTTAGTCTTATTTGAAATTGATATTTGACGATTGACCCAGCGCGTGGGCTGATTGTCTGGTCTCTTAATAATAATAATAATACCGGTTTCACAAGAGGGCAGAACAGTAAGGCAGAACAGTGGGAAGCACAGTACTGCTACTGTTTGAACGCACAGAAAAGTACTGTCTTGACAGTAACCAAGGCAGAATAGTACTGTTCTGTGCGTTCAAACAGTAGCAGTACTGTGCTGCCCACTGTGCTGCCTCACTGTTCTTCCCTCTTGTGAAACCGGCATAACTTCGAAACACCGTCATACTTCAGCCATTTTGAACAAATTATGTACAAAAACTATCGTCCTTTATCGATCTTTCTATCAGTGACGACCGTGCAAAAATCCATTGCGTCGTTTAGAAGGAGAAAGCAGTACCATAGACACAGAAAAACGACGACTTTACTGTATAATATGTACCTAATGATAATGATAACGATAATATTAAGCAAAACAACTCTAATTAATTGTAAATAAATAAAGGCTGTGGATAGAGTGCCACAAGCGGCATTGTAGTACGATCGGTTACGATGCCGTCATTACGGCATCCTAGTACAAAATGTAGGCAGTGAATAGAGTGTCACAAGCGGCAACATAGTACGATCGGTTACGATGCCGTAATTTGACGGCATCCTAGTACGAAGCGTATAGAGTGCCACAAGCGCCGTTCTATCTCAATCGGTTCGGGAACCGTAACATATTTTTTATTTGTCATAATGTTCAGACGACATAATATTCAAAAGATATTTTTGTATGGAGTTCGATTTCTGTTGTCGAATAAAAAAAAATAACCTCGAAATTCAAGACAATCGCTAAGCTGCGCTTCGCGATTGTCTTAAATTTCTAACCTATCACGTGACCTACAGGAGTAGGGCAGCTAGTATTTCTGTTGTCTAACAAAAACTTTACGGCAGCTTAGACGGCGTCACTATTATACCGCAAAACTTACGGTTCCCTAACTGATGGAGATACAGTGCCGCTTGTGGCACTCTATACACTTCCTAAAGTAAATAAGAAGTAAATAAACTTCCCTACACTCACACCAATTATCTAGACCAAGAGAAGCTTCGTTATGAAACTCGTTAAATGGTTACTAGACAACGGATAAACGTACTTAAAATACTTAAATACATACTTATTATACATAGAAACACCCAGACCCGAAACAATTTAGAAAAATAATAATTTCTAAATTGACCCGACCGGGGATCGAACCCGGGACCTCAGAGATGGCGACACCATGAAAACCGGTATACAAACCACTCGACCAAGGAGGTCGTCAAATTATGTTACCGACATCTCAATAATGCAATGCGTGTTTTATAAAAAAAGTTGTATGCGAGATATTTTCTTAAGTTGTTAATTGTAAATGGTTTACGATTAAGTTTAGCTTAATTGGCGGACACGTTGCATCCCAAGCGCGGCCATTTAATTGCGACTGCTAGGCTGGCCCTGCCGGTACACTTACCCCCCTAACACCCTACGTCATGTCATGTAACTGGCGTGTGGGAGCAAATCATAAATGTTTGGGAACAGCTCTAGAATGTTTTGAAGGCTTCACTTAGATATTGTTGGTTTAATTAGGTAATCTAATTAAAATGAAAGATACAGTTTTGTCGACTATAGAAAAGTTACATAAATATATTCTCTTCATATTGTGTAGGGCGTAAGCTTTCTTAATTATTGGGAAACTTGTAATAACTACTAACGATATTAAATGTTCATGTTTTGAATTATAAGTCGAAATACGAGTATGTTTACGATTAAAACTAAATAAATAAATAAACTTTCCTACACTCACACTAATTATCTAGCCTAAGAGAAGCTTCGAAGAAAATCGTTAAATGGTTACTAGACAACGGATAAACATACTTAAAATACTTAAATACATACTTATTATACATAGAAAATACCCAGACCCGAGACAATTTAGAAAAACAATAATTTCTAAATTGACCCGACCGGGGATCGAACCCGGGACCTCAGAGATGGCGACACCATGAAAACCGGCGTACAAACCACTCGACCAAGGAGGTCATCATAAGATGGGATTAATTCTACAGCTAGTTTCAAAGCAAAGTCCGAATAAAAGTGTAATGCCTAACGTACATTAATCACGACCATTATCCTCGAAAGGTTAGTCAGAGACAAGGCAATGAGGACCGCAAAAGCAGTCCTCTGCCATAGTCCACTTTTCACCAAATCCATACGTAGTGTCATATAAACTTGAAGGTTCTAAAACTTTCTATAGAAGGTAGACTTTCACTAGCATTCATTGCTTTACTATTCGTAATATTTAATTCTTTGCGTTAATAACACTTAAATTTAAACTCGAAATTAACGAAACGAATAAGATAATAATATGGCTTATTGATAGATAGATACTTTTATTGCAACAGTTATATCCTTACATTACATTAGGTATACAATGATATTTATTTAACAACGCCGGGCGAACCTTAATATATAAAATTTTGACGTTCGCCCACTTTATATCATCTTTTTTTTTTTAAACAAGTTTTCCTATTATATCTGCAAAGATCGCTGCACCTCTCCATCATTTTGCTGGCACGCAATATGTAAACCGTTGTAACTGGATTTCGGCCAAATTGTTTTCCATCTCGATGGAGGTATACGGAGCATTAAAAAATATGATCAACGAAAAGTCTCGCTTGTTAGTAATTATCGTGATATAGCTTTGATAGAATTGTTTTCTTTTAAATTGAAATATAAACGCTTTACATAGATTTACTTACGTTTTTTACATTTTAATGTAGCGATGTAAAACCTATACTTATACTGTCTTAATGCTGGACAAAGGTGGAGGCCATGGAAATTATATTATGGCTTCAATTGATCATGGATATAAATAAGAACAATGGGCAATTTTCCGAGATAAAAAAAAAAGAAATTAGTTCGTAAATGACTTCATAGATGGCGCTTAGCATAGATTAGTATGGCGCTTAGTAAAAGACGAGTTCATGAAGAGCACGTGTATGACTGCGTAATATTTATTCTATTCCAAAATAGAAATAGGTCCTGGATGTCCTGAATAAAAATAGGTAAGTACTATTTTTTTATTTTTTTGGTAGACGAGTAAAAGAGTAGAATTTATTTTAGGTAGGTACGGGTCGGCTTTCATAAAACGACATCTATCGAGTGTTTTTGAACTAATTTTTACTTTTTAATTTGTGCTGTCAGAAAATCGCCTATTAATGAGTGTATCAATTGTTGAAGAAACAAAACCTCTAGAACCCCAAGCGGTCGCATGAGACCGCACTGACAGTTCGCGCCATTCCGTCAAACCCTAGCGGTCGCATGAGTGGTCTCTCCCACTTGACTTTGTACCGTGTTTTCATAGACTTATAGACTACTTTAGTATGAACAAGGTCGATTATTTCGGTTCTGTGGTACATTTTATGCATTGTGATCGCAAAATGTCGCATAGTCTGTGCTCGATTCTGTCATTTTCGACGTTGACAGTTGCGCCCATTCCTGTGTCGGAGTAAATTAGTCGCTGAGTTTTGTGTGTTATTTTTATTGGATTTATCTAATGTAAGTACCGTTTCTTGTTATAAAAAATGATTATTGAGACTACCTATAATGATCATATTTAGATAATAAGTTGTAAGAAATACATCGTTATTACTACTAGATAAAGCGTGTAAAGTCCGTTAGCATGTTACCGATTTCCGAGTAATTTTTAGAGAAATACTCTAAGACAAATAAACTGTTGCAATCATCACTTTATTTTGATACCTGATGGATAGGAAATATATCAGTTAGTATATTGTTCTTTACAGAACGACAAAATATGGTTTGATTTTAGAGTAATATTTTTTTTGCAAAAGGCGGGAATTGTGACGTCGTCCGCAATTTAAAAAAAAATATGACGCACCTGCGGTCATTATTTTTGACATTTCAATTCCAAGACTGAGGGGTTAATAAACAAATAATTAAAATACCTAATTATGGCTACTGGTAGATGAGTATTTCTTACCGTTTTATCATGCTTGCTAAATGGAACCCAGGACATTAGGATATCGGGCACACGGCCACCAATATATTCAGTTCATTTAAAAATCCTAACATTTCAAACCCTCCAACATTCTGGCATGCCTACTACCTATTTGCAGTCTAAGTCAAAACCGCTTCGGCCAATTTCGAAACCAAAGTTTCGAAACCAGGTGATTCTAAACCAGGTTGCCTAAAAAGAAAAATAAGTCTGTTTTCGAAACTCCTTCCGAATACAAAATATAGAATCTGTTTTCGAATCTTGATTCAATTTTTATTTAGCGCCGAACCCGAGACTAATATCGTCATCACATTACACTGTGTAACAAAAAAAAAAGACAAATAAATTACTTAGTTATTTATAACTCATCTTTCCATTATTTATATTCAAAACCTATCGGTATTAACGGGGTAAGATGGAGGTTTCTACCCGGACGAACCTTGCAAGAGGCCCTACCATTCAAGTACCTACTGCGTAGTTGATGTTTGATTATTACAAAGAAAATAAAGATAAATATAGTAATTGCTTCGGTAATAGCTTCACTACACTCTAACGTATCCATGTGATGAGGATATACCTAGTCTAGTGTTCGGCGGTAAATAAAAATTGAATCGAGTTTTGAAAGCAGATTCTATATTCTGTATTCGGAAGGGGTTTCGAAAACAGTCTTATTTTTCTTTTTAGGCAACCTGGTCTAGAATAAAGAAAAATTATTCTTTTTTCGCATCTGGTTTGGTCGAAACCTATCACGCATTTTACGACAGCAAAAATCTGCCGTAACAAAACACTGAACATCAACGCTACACCGGCTGGCAAATTCCCAGGTCACGTACGTCAGCAACAGAAGTTGATACACATATTTGACAGTTCGTAGTTTATATTCCTAAAAAACTTAACCTCTTGTCTGCCACGAAAACTCCTATGGAGTTGCTAACAATTGAATATCCATTGTATGTGGTCTTACGGCAACTAAGCTCTTATGAGTCAATAGCTGTCAAAAGTGTGTATCCACTTTTGTTGCTGACCGTACAACGGTGGAGTAGCGACAAACGGCACCGAAACAAAATTAACAAGTTAACTTACAGTTATACAGCCTCTGTTTGTGTAAACTCCGTCTAACTAGCTGGTTTTTACTTCTGTTCCGTTGAACAGACGCAATAACAAATAGCCTTTACACTATCCTGCATAGGTAAATTTTAAGTGATTGTTCAGCTAAATACACTTCTTAACTTTAAACGTTAACGATACGGTATTGCGAACAGCTAGTAGTTAGGAGCGTAATCAAAATTTTACATTTATACGTAGTTCGGTTCGTTGTTTATTAAAGTTTGAAATGAAACACTGTTTTCGAATTTAGGTACTCGCGTAATATTATTATATAATTATTATTTTGATGTGGTGTCGTACTCATTACCCTTGGCTCGCGACGACCACTGGCGGTTTGCGACGCGACCCTGGGTTTCTTCGTTCCTTGCGTTCTTTCTATTACGTTGATTTAGACTGTCACTGTATAAAGCGCAATGAACTAGAAAACCGCTTGACGCATAGCAAGATGCTTTTGTTCGTGGGCGAGGCCGGCGTTCGTGGTTACAATATAAACACTGATAATGAGAGATAGAGGTATATCTAAATACTGTTTACTCTTATTTAATGTAAAGAAATTTATTATAAAACCTAAAAGTATTTTATTTTTTTCCCCTTTGTTAGTAGAATCTTGTGTTAGTTATATATTTAGCTGCTAAGCTTGTTGGAGCTCAAACTGCCCTTGTGGTTTTGTCACTGACCTATCTTTTGAACCTGTAGTTCCCGAGTTCTATATCCACCGGGGGGGTACAAATTTGTGTAAAAGGTTTTTTTACGGTAATGTTTATTAAAATTTAATGTCCGCCTGGCTTGTTACCACTATTTTATTAAAATCTGTAGCATATTGTCAATGTTGACAGCATTGTTGTGTTTCGACAGTTACAGATAAGATTGCCTTTTTATCAGTATTTAAATTAAATATTAAAGACGTTGGATTAATTCAGATTATATTATCAAAACCGAAATCAGATCTGACTAAAAAAATTGTATGTAAGTAAAAATAGCTGAACAGCGATTCCTGTAACAATTAATCATGTAAGTATTTTATTAGTTTAAGACTGTAATTGGGAAGATACAATGGGGCTGGCATATTCATGTGGACAAAAGCGCCAAACTAAATGAAGAGGGAAAATAAGAAGGTACCGGTTTCAGATGAAGAGCCCTTCGTTAAATTTGTCACTTACTAACTTAACTATAATAAAGAAAGCCAAAAACGATGCCATACGATGAACGAAGCCAAAAAGATGTAGAAAACAAAACCTACTTATTATCACTTTTCAAATCTGTTCAATTAAGAAATAGTACAACGCTGAACTAGTCTTAATTCAGCTACTGCGAAAGCTGTAAGAGCTACTTGGCTTTCCCGACCCAGTATCAATTAGGGGCAGCCTTAAACATCTTCCACCAATCGCTGTTTTATCTATGACCTTAACGTACAAGGTTTTTCCTGAGTTTTTACGACTTTAGTTGATGTGCATCGAAAAAGTATTGAAGTTTTTTTTTAATTGTATAAACCATTTATTTAGGTTTATTTGTTTTATTACACTTAATTATTATTTATACTCGCGATTTAAACACTTTACAATTCTTAGGTACATTGAACAATCAAAGCATTGCCACTAGTTTTATGAGTCTAGCTCGCGGGGTCGCGCTAGATTGAAACACATTTTACGGGATCCATGGTCAAAAGGAGTCACCACAGAATACAAACTATGTATAATTCAAATACGCTACAAAGTTTTCTAAATTTAAGGATAAAGTATTACGTAAAATTCATATAAGTGGTTGCCAATAAAAAGTGTAGCGCTCAAAATAATAACTTATTATTCTATGGTGTAGCGTCAGTCTAAAAAAACTGTGTTCTCTAAACAAACATATTTTCTAATTAACAAATGTCATAGAGAATTCTACCCAGTAACAAAATGCCATCAAATCTTTTACGTAGCTCTCGTGCAAAGGTGTTAAGGCAGCAACAAAAATTAAATTTATAATAAAATACAACGCGAACGACAATATTTTCCAAGAACGACCAACCGACGTGTCCTGAGTTTCTTCCCGGACCAATGAGGTAAGCAAACAGATAAATAGAAAAATCCCAACGCAGCAAACGCAATTAAGAATCGGGCGTGATGATATTGGCTCACTCGGCATGTGGCATTAAAGTATTTTAAAGAGACGACACTACGAAGCAAGTTTTTGCACACTGCGTTGCGGCTTATGGGCTGCAAACGCCTCAGTGATTGTGAGTGATCCAAGCGTTTAGAATCTTGCGGCAGTAAAATCAGTACGCAAAAAAATTTCTTTGTATTGCGTCTTTAGTTATAATACCTCAATGTATGGTGGCCGTAACGAACCCACATTATAAATACACCTGTAATAACTATAATTTTATTAAGACTTTAAACTATGTTAACTATAAAAATAAAACTATTTTAACGGGACCTAATAACACGATTAATTTTGTAAGTAAGTACGTATCTACTTACTGTTAAGAGGCCTATTACATCTTAACTGTGATTTTTGCGTAAAATGGCCAACTTTGGCGTTATGGATCTCAGAAACGAAAATACATTAACAATTATGACTTATTGAATAGTGTAGAATAGCTATTGGAATAGTGCTTAGTGGCCTCGCTTTTTGTAAATTTTGCTTAACTTTTTAATTAAATCCAAAATTGCAGAGAAAGATTTTCATAAAGTGCGCGAAGGCACTTTTTTAAACTCATCGATTGAACTACAGTTCTAAACAAGTGAAATAAAAAAAATATAATGTTATCTCTTATATAGTCGAATAATGCGTAGTGGCCTCGGAATTTTTAGATACCATTGATTTTATATAGGAAAAAAATCTTTTTCTAAACCAAAACAACTTCGAAAATTGCTATAAATTAACTGTGAATATCTCCTATCTGCGATAATATTATTAAGCAAAATTTATACCAGAGTAACTGTTACTTCATGACGAATGAAGATTTTATAAAGAATTTATTATCCTATTTCGATAAAAACGATAAATACAACTGCAAAATTACTACAAAATGAAATGCGCCGGCCGTCCGAATTCAACTTATGCTCACAAAATGGATATTTGTAATAATATGCACAAATTTATTATCCTATTTTGATAAAAACGATAAATACAACTGCAAAATTACTATAAAATGCGAAAATAGGCATTTTACGCAAAAATCACATTCGAGATGTAATAGGCCTCTTAAGCAGTAAAAAATTATCGTGATAGGTCCCGTTAAAATAGTTTAAATATAATTTTATTAAAACACAAAATACAGATTTGCACTAGAATCTAATAGACATTTTATTTAGTCTTTGGAACAAATCGGAGAAAACGTTGTAAGCATAAAAAGTCAAGTATTGTGAAACCCACTTTGTCCGGCCTGGGAATCGAACCCGGGTCCTCCCCAGTTGTTATCGTTAGATGACAGTCGCGAAAACCCACCTAGTCGCATAGGCCAACGTGGTAAGTTACAGTTCAGTTTTCCCACGACCTATTGATTATATGGGAAGGCAGCCCAGCAGAACGTGTGTGGGTTGATATGAATTAGTATAGTCTTCGATAATGAAAGAGTATTTAAGTAAAAAGATTATTTTATATACTTATTGGTGGCGTTTTTACCGTGTATAAATGCAATTTCTAAAGAAATTACTAAAGATTCACTCAAAATAGGTATAATAAGAGAGTGAGAGTGATATTTATAAAGGGTGTGCTGGTAAGTATATTGTAAAAACATAATTTAAAATAACAAAATCTTAATTTGCATTAGCCTATGCCCATTGCCCAGTGCCTATTTTCTTTTCACCAAGCAAAATCTGAGTCCGACCTCATCTTTTTATAATGTAAAAATCTGAAAGGGTTTATACATCGGTGCTTCTCTTAATGTCTAATCGTCTGTAAATAATTTCTTAATTCTGGAGCAAAAAAAAGTCACGTCCATGTGATTAGTCAGGTAGCAATAACACGATTGTAATTTAATTAAAAAAATCCCAACCAGACGATCAGCTTTCGTTTATTTACTATGTTTTACTACTACGACATATGGCGCTGTAGCTAGCGCGTTAAAATTACGAACCTACCGAATATCTTTGAAATCACCACCATCACTTCGCAAGGCACTTAAGCCAAGCCTGGACGAGGGGAGACGTGCTTGCCTTCATTTCACCTGATGGTAAGTAACGTTAAGGCCAAAAATGGAAGCGCAACTCACAGGTAATATACTTAGGAGGCATATTACATCTCAAATGTGATTTTTGCGTATAATGCCCATTTTCACATTTTGTAGTAATTTTGCAGTTGTATTTATCGTTTTTATCGAAATAGGATAATAAATTTGTGCATAATATTACAAATCTCCATTCTATGAGCATAAGTTGAATTCGGATGGCCGGCGCATCGCATTTTGTAGTAATTTTGCAGTCGTTTTTATCGAAATAGGATAATAAATTCATTATAAAATCTTTATTTCTGATGAAGTAACAATTACTCTGGTATAAATTTTGCTCAATATATTATCGTAGATAAGAGATATTCACAGTTAACTTATAGCAATTTTCGAAGTTTTTTGGTTTAGAATAAGATTTTTTTCCTATATAAAATCAATGATATCTATAATTCCGAGGCCGCTACGCACTATTCGACTATATAAGAGATAACATTATATATTTTTTTATTTCACTTATTTAGAACAGTAGTTCAATCGATGAGCTCAAAAAAGTGCCTTCGCGCACTTTATGAAAATCTTTCTCTGCAATTTTGGGTTTAATTAAAAAGTTAAGCAAAATTTACAAAAAGCGTGGCCGTTACGCACTATTCCAATAGCTATTCTACACTATTCAATAGGTTATAATTGTTAATGTATTTTTGTTTCTGAGATCCATAACGCCAAAATTGTCCATTTTACGCAAAAATCACTGTCGAGATGTAATAGGCCTCTTAACCCCCTAGGAGCTGTGATGTGATTAACTATTGTATCTCGTTACAGCGTTTGTAATAGTTATGGACAATATACTATCGACTGTGTAGGTATACTGTAGAGAAAATAGTACTGTAGAAGCGGTGCGGTGGCGACTCTTCAATAGAATATTACCGACCCTTCTCTTCCCTTGACTGCATATATCCAACAGCACAGTGAAGCGATCTGCTCACCACCTGTCACCCTGAACATATGTGCAGTTGTATTCTGATGAAACGTGGCCTGTGGCATTGGCTTTTGCGGTCCTCATTGCCTGGTCTTTGACTAACCCTTCGGGGATAATAGACGTAAATATATGTATGTATGTATGCATGTAGACCATACATAAATAATACGACTTGGAAGTAAAAATAAACTTGTACTACTAAAAAGTTAAAAACCAGTCTGTCTCGGGTACCGGGTCAAACTACCAATTTAGATTTCCAGACACTCCTACCTGACAAGTAATCGCACACATGAGGTATTTTCAGGTTGAATATCAAAATGATAAGTTTATAATCATGCCGTTCATTCCGTTCATTTCTGAAAGCGGATTGAAAATACCTGTTTTATATGAAACTAGCCGCCCCGCCCGCTATTTTCGCTTTTATTATACACTAGCGGCCGCTCGCGGTTTTACCCGCGTGGTACCCGTTCCCGTGGGAATATCGAAATAAAAAGTATTCTATGAGTTAATCCAGGTTATAAACTATCTGTATGCCAAATTTCATGCAAATCCATTTAGTATTTTTTACGTGAAAGAGTAACAAACACACACACTCACAAACTTTCGTCTTTATAATATTAGTGTAATAGTGTAATGTAATGTAATTTTTTTCAGACTTTTACTGTGGATTTTCCAAAAAAATACATACATATATGTATAACCATGACTATTATTCTCGAAGGGTAGTCAGAGACTAGTCACTAGGCAATGAGGGCCGCAAAAGCAGTTCTCTGCTATATTCATGCTCAGCGTGACAGGTGGTGAGCCCATCGCCGCTTTATGCTGTTGGAAGACTAAGTATGTGCATTCTTTAGTCCGTTAGTCGCCTTTTCGACACCCAAGGGAAGAGAGGGGATGGTAGTATTCTTTCACCGCTACGCGACACGGTTAAAAAAAATAATTTATACAAACCCTTTCCTTACGAATACAACGATTAAGCAATCAGCCAAAATTGTAGAATTGTTTCCAAGGATACATGTGCCAATTTATTTTCATTTATATAGATAGATATGAAACTCGGCTACTGATCATTGTGCTCTAGCAAGTTAAGCCACTTTCGCAATATCGGGTAATAAATTTTTATACCAGCAATTTATGACAATATCTTTTATTTGTAATCCAAGCAATATCATTACATTAAATCAAACAAAACTACAAATCGTGAACAAATGAGCTTTACACAATACGGTTGTAAGCTGTAACATTTAATGAGCAACAATAATCGTCCCCGCTAGCTATTACCCGGTGAATAATTGCTTAATTAGCGACCATTAGTAATAAAAAGTAGGGCTCACTGGCGTTTTATTAAATTCATACGAAGCGAAAAGGAAAAGTGTTCGGAAAAGGTTTTGTTGGAAATTTCCAATTACCGAATTTGGTATTTTTATTGAATTGGGTTCTCCATTCTGTGATTAATAAGGGCTTGGGTTAATAAGGATGGTATTGCATTAAATTATTATCTTGAACTTTAGCTGTCAATCAACTGCATGGTTTCATTTTACAAGCATAATTACACGATTTATAACCAAAATGTGTCTTAAGATAAATTGGTAAATTTACCAATATTATTATTTAATTACCGCATTATTTATCAATTCACTCTTAGCTTTCCCTATAAAATAGCTCATCAAAACAAGCAACTTGCCTAAACATTGACATTGACCAAATTGCAGCAGCAAGCCAAAGTCGAACGCCAAAACTAGCCGAAGATCGTCGGTAACGCGCGAAGTTTTCGTTTCACCACCTGGAAGTATGCGGTGCGAAATTGAAACAATCGAGGCTTACTTAACTATACAAGTTCCATAGCCAGCGTGGACGTGCGCAGACTGTGCAGTTGTGCACCTCGGCTTCCACAGGAACGCCCCGGTTATGAGCTGGCAAATTGAGATGCCCGCAAGGAATCCTTGAGTTTTGGCTTGATTTCCTGAACGTAAAGAGTTGATAGACTAGCGCTGAATTTTATTAGCAACAACGCACGTATAGGTTTTTGCGAACTGTAACTAATTAGTTCGGAATCGAATTTAAATGACCTGGCCAGACTTATTTGATAACCAAAGGCTGAAAAAAATATAATATTTAAAAATAAAAAAACAGGATGCTTTTGTCTTATGATCCCTAGTGTGACTTATGCTGCGCGATATCTACGTTACATATCGTTTTGAGATATTAAAACGTTGAAAAAAGTCAACTATTACAGGTTGTCACACACACTTATATGAAGTCATCTTAGAATTAATTTTAAATATATTTATGAACGTTAGAAAAATAATAGATACGAATAACGAGGGGAGAATGTAAGTGACCCACGTCTTCCTCCAAACAAATGACTCTATCTCCAACAGAAATTGTTTTAAAAGAACCAATGGGAGGCTACGTTCTACTCTTCTATGCTAATATCTGTTTTCATGAATCGTACTTTTTTAAACCTGCTGCGTATATGTAAAACGTTGTAACTTTCTAATTTATTATTTCCTTCAATCGCACATTTATTTTCACTCATCGTTTGTATCAATTTGCTTCGGAAATATTAGATAAATGTTCAACTATCGCTGAACTTTACAGAACAAATTGGAACTCCAGCTTACGTCGTTATTTATTAAAAACTTATAAACTTTGCTCTTAAATGTTTCCTCTTCATGTTACGTACAAATAACTTAATAATAAACTTCTTTGGAAGGCGATGTATGGTGTTGCAACTAATATCAAGTAGTTATTTTGTATAGTTTGTGTCTACCAACTTAGAACGTACTTTACAACGTATATACTCGTACCTAGTCGTTTTTGTAATTTTCGCTGTCTGTGAATAGGATTATTTCCAAGCATTCCAAGCATACAATTCAGAATAGATAATTAAAACAGATAGATAAAAAATTTAATTTATATGGTAGATCAGGGCTTCCCAAACTGGTTATGACGCTCTGGGGCGTCGATCCACACCTTGCTTGCTTGCTTGCCTGTCTGTGACGACACGACCAAGTTATGTGAGCTCTTCTGAGAACAGCAGGCACATATTTTACATACATACATAAATATAATCACGACTATTATCCCCGAAGGGTTAGTCAGAGACTAGGCAATGAGAACAGCAAAAGCAGTCCTCTACCATAGTCCACTTTTCACAAAATATCGACTGCATATGTGCTCAGCGTGGCAGGTGATGAGCCCATCGCCGCTCTATGCTGTTATATGTATATGCAGTCTTTAGTCCGTTAGTAACCTTTTACGACACCCAAAGGAAGAGAGGGGGTGGTATAGTATTCTTTGCTACGCGACGCGGTTATTTCTGTTTTACATTAGAAGATGACATAGATATCTCTATTTATTTGTCTGTAAGGTCTTAACTGTGTTGGTTTTTACTTTGCAATAAAATATAAGTTGTTTTAATTTTTCTGACCAGGGGGAAGGGGCGTCAGCGTCGCAATGAAATCGTTAATTCAAAATATGTTTAGGAAGCCCTGTCGTACTCGTATACGTACGTATCTACGAGATAATTATCATTTACACTTTTATTATTATAGAACCTTACTAACTTATTAATATCATAATATCTAACAATCATTTTACCACTATTAAAATCATATAATTGCCACATAGGTTAGGCTTTTTATTAGAACGCTCTGAAAAAGTACTTACTAAATAGAGATCTGGAAACCCAAACTCTAATTCACTTTACGACCCCACACCAAAGTTAAGAGCGCGTCGATCCAATTCACCACAAGTTACGTAACGCCTCAAAGGTACCGAATACAGCCGGCAACCGAGCGCCACGCGATGTAAGCGAGTGCAGACTGCAGCCTTCACCGGTGCATGTAACTATAGGCAGAAGCTGTGTGGAGGTATGTACTGTGGCGCGTGTAAGATCAGGGCCACCGGACGCCACCCCCGCGCGGTTTCTGCTCGCCTGGTACCCGTCGACCTATTGTAAGCTCCAACACGGCTTTAAAAAAATCACTGAGCTTTTAGGTGGACTTTATAATTCTCGTTCACTTAGTTTTTTTAACTTTAATAATATTAAATAACTTTAAGAAATATATTGATATAACTTACGAGTTAATACTAACGTATTGCGAGTATTACGTATTACGAGTTTACACTAACGTTTTAACTCGTACGAATAACAATACGAATCAGTCACATTTTCTAGCCATAAAGGTGTTCTATGATGTATCACACCAATCCCTTGCCTCCTTGCAAATGACTTATCGTATCAGACACGGCAAAATATTATGATTTTTCCTACAGAAACAAGTTAATGTCATGGAATTTAAGAACTTATCTAAAAGTTATGATGTATGTATGAGAAACCGTACAAGTTGTTTACGAGAAAGAAAAAGAGAGAACAGCGTTGTACATATTCGGATAAAATAATAGGTAGGTAATTGAAAAGTCGGCGATTCACTTTTCTCATGAGATTCAATTTTTTCCATTTTGACCTTTTATTGTAATGATAATTATACTATTAGTCCAACTATAGTAAGGGAAACATCTTTTAATGTCTTTATTTATTTTAAGATTTACTAAGGAACTTTACTTTTATTGAGTTGTACATTGGTTGGTACTTTAGGATCGATGCCAACTTAACAGTCAGCTTTTCACGCTAACTAAGTATCTAGCCAAATGCCTTGATAAAGACTAATACATTTTTGTAGGTGGTCGTAAATTTTGTCAGGACTCCGTATATGATTAATATTTACGAAAACCTAATCTATTTTTAGAACAGATTATGAAAGATAACATTTTATAATATTTGGTTTGTGGTTTTAGGTAATTATAAAGGTTTTTTGTAACATGTGAGTCTGTTTGCTTTTGTTTAAGTTGGCGTCAAGACGTCATCAAGTTGATTATAATTTATATAACACTTAAAATACCAATAAGTTGAATTCAATATCAATTAAAATTAAAATGTTAAATAAGTTAAAGTTACTTCGGTACCAATTAAATTACAAAAATTATGTACTATCTTGAGCTTCAGGTTGCAGAAAAAATTGTAATACATGAAGTGTAATATTAAATTAAAAACTGTTTTATGTGGCTATACTTATAAAGAGATTCCCTACTTGAGGTCGAATAGTGGATTCGGTGTCAAAACCACATAATCTTTATCTATTCCATGGTCGAAATCTTTTTGTGAATGCATGCAATGTCGTCAAAGCAATAAAACTATTTTTGTTTTTCACGTTTTACTTGCAATATTATCCTACCTTTTTATGTTCTTTATTGTTTTAGTACACACATATAAAATAACACACACATATAAAATAACACACACATAAAAGCAATATCTTTTACCTAAAGACAGCACACAGTACTTTATTTTAAAGCAAATTCATATTACTATCATAAAAAGCTTGATAGGCCAAAAGCCTGAGTTATCGACCGTATGTGTAAGCAGCTTATTGCTATTAAGCTAATAATTGTTGCCCCATATTGTAATAAGTAATTGATCCATTGGCTTTTGTTGCCAACTTAACACAAAAGCCAAGTTTAACATTTAATTTACAACCAGACTGCGTTTTGTTACAACGTGAATTGGTTTGATTTAAAATTAAAGTGCGATAAACTGGGATGTTTCTATTTGTCTTTATAGATTGAAATTTTCCTATAACAAGTGTAAACTCAATACTTTGTCCATAAGCTCGTCTATGTAGTATCCAGTGCCACTATACCTTTTTACATACATACACACATACATCACGCATGCTCCCGGATCTGGGGGCACGGCAGAGCCCCCGCCAAGTTGAGCAAAAAATTGTTTTTTTTCTATAACATGTGTAAACCCAATACTTTATCCATAGGCTCGTCTATAGTGGACGCATACAATTATCTCTATTACCAGCGCCACTATACCTTTTTACATACATACACACATACATCACGCATGCTTCCCGGATCTGGGGGCACGGCAGAGCCCCCGCCAAGTCGAGCAAAAAATTGTTTTTTTTTCTATAACATGTGTAAATTCAATACTTTATCCATAGGCTCGTCTATAGTGGACGCATACAATTATCTCTATAACCAGCGCCACTATATATACCCTTTTACATACATACAATACATCACGGCCGCTTACTGTAGGGGGTAAGCAGAGACCACAGATTTCCTTTGTTACGATCCTGACACACATCCTTTGCTTCACTTACTCTCTTATCATACTTCATACATGCTCGTCGGTTTAGGGTACTCTTGACCTGACCTTTAACGAGAAGGTCAGCGATCTGATCTAAGTGCTTTCGTCTTTTTTTTTATTGGCAACGGGTAAGCTCTTGGCTTTCATCTCACTTGATGGTAAGTGACGATAAGGCCGAAGGTAGCGCG
Organism: Scoparia ambigualis; assembly: GCA_963921215.1. Classification (NCBI taxonomy): domain Eukaryota; kingdom Metazoa; phylum Arthropoda; class Insecta; order Lepidoptera; family Crambidae; genus Scoparia; species Scoparia ambigualis. Next base: position 19,862,681 of record OY992513.1, read on the forward strand.
GTTCACCCGGAATCCTCAACCACTGAGGAACTGGCTATCTTATTGCAAACTGCCGGAACACAACAATGCTATAAACATCGTTGTTATGGCGACAGAACCCGGGACCTCTGGACCTGAAACCGGTAGCTTAGCCACTAGACCACAGAGGCGGTTGGTCTTGGTCTTCCCCTTCCGACTATACCATTCACTCTCGCCTCATGCACCTTTTAAGTAGGTACTGTGGGGTCTATGCTATGTTAGTGCACTGGCAGGTTCTACGTTGCAATAATATATGAATAAAACATAAATTAGAAATCATGAAAATAATTAGAATGTCAAACGGGTTGTCTTTAGTTAGGGAGATCGATCTGAAGGGCCAACATGGACAGACTTACTGTGAGGTTTTTTTATACAGGTATATATATCATGGTGTAGAATAGAATTGTAAATAAATAATTTACATTAATCCCAAAGAAAATGCTTTTATAATTTTAAAACGGCTTTACAACCTTTTATCTTTAGTAATAATCTATTGTTCTTTGTATTGATGAAATAAATATTAAAATGTAACACTAAGTCTAAATCCTTAGTTCATTGCAGCATAAAGACTCATCAAAAGATATAATAAATGCAAGCTATTTCTATATTAAAAACTAACTAGACTATAGTTGAAGCGTTCGTTTTTTTGGCTTTGTATTTTTTAATTATGCCTCTGTACCTTAATTGTTGAAGCTAAGGCCTCGAGTTCAAAAGACAATAACGGTCACAACAAGTAGGAAACAAATATTTCTTAAAAATCCAGGTCTTAGCAGCTTATTGTACGCTTCTAGGTTTAACATTGGAAAACGGTGCACTTAAAGCCGGTTGACTTACAACGAGCACCGTTTGCCAAACTTAAAGTTAAAAGCTTACGTTATTTATTGGAGGATTTTTTTCAAGTGTAATAAATCTACAGTGTCTGTGACTGTAGGTACTAGCTTCAATTCAATTTTCCAACCGAATTTCTTCACTTTCGTAGCCATTTAAAAAAAAATAACTAAATGTCTTTAAGATTGTGGCATGAATCATTTAAAAAATGAATAAGTATAAAGGATTTGGACCTTGAACAAGAAATAATAGTTAACATTTTTAGGATAAAACAAAAGTGCTCATTATCACTTAGCTCCACCTAAATCATACTTTTGAATATAATTATAATATATATTGAATTATAGCCTACACTAGCGGCCCGCACGCGCCTTCGTCCACGCTAGCTTAGAAACACCGTCATACTTCAGTTGTTTTGTATAAAATATCTACAAATTATTAACCATACCATCCTCCTTTCTATCAGTGAAAGCCGAATAAAAATCCATTGCGTGGTTCAGAAGAATAAGCCACAGACACAGGAAAACGGCGACTTTACTTTATAATATGTAATGATGATGATGATACCTTGCCTGTGCAATATACAGTATGTAATAAACGAAATGCAAACCTTAAAACCGGTGGATGTTAAACACGGGTATAATACAATGAACCACTTTTTGTTTCAATCCAATCACTTTTATGTTTATAATTTTACTAAATGTAATAACTTAGCCTCTTTCTCATCAGTCGGTTAACGAGTTTAATAACCGACCGATGAGAAAGAGGTTAAGTTATTACATTTAGTAAAATGATAAACAAATAAAGTGATTGGATTAAAACAAAAAGTGGTTCATTGTGTTATACCTGTTTTTAACATCCACCGGTTTTAAGGTTTGCCTTTCGTTCATTTACATACTGTATTTATCCTACTGCAGGGCAAAGGGATCATAAAAATCTAGTCCACATTACAATGGCCGGGAATAGGTTTAATCATCACGATTGTCAATCTCGGGTTGGTAATCACAAACCCGGGCTACATTATTATACATCGACACCTTGCCCGACCTTGTAATTTGAACCCAAGACCTTCGAATAAGAGCTCGGCCCCTTTACCACTCGGCTACAGACGCCCCTGAGGAGGTGACAAACTAACTTTATCAATTATGTAACGATATGAAATTATTGACCAGTCATGTGCATACGTATTTATATGAAACGCAACATTACCGAACATAACGAACTTGTGAAACTAACACGTAACACACACTGAACATTCTATCCGACTGCTTTAATATATACTGGTAACAAAAATTATACAAGTGTTTTCAGAAACTGTGCAATCGTTCTCACAAACACTTTCCTCCGTCGCCTATTTCCGACAAAGTTGTAAACAGCTGCATTCGCGCTGTGTGAGGTCGTGATCTACCTCCGAGGGAGGTGGCCAAAGCCGCTTAGACATAAGCTACCACGCCACCCCCGTTTCCCCTTTATTGTTGACCTCCTAAATGCAAGAGGTATTATTTAAAAAATGTTTGAAAGAAACTTCTACCTAACATCCCGCGACGCTTTCTAGTCTGATACCATTTAGGTAGTACCTCAATGTCTGAGACTTTTAAATAATGTAAATGGACTTAATGAATTCACAGAATAGCTACATACATACAGAGCAAGGCAGAGTTCACAGCTTTCCATTTGCAAAAATCCTGACGCAAATTTGCTTCATTTACGAAGAATAGATTAATTTTTATTATACAACCATCGAGGTAACGTCATTCGAACTAGAGTATCAGACCCTGCTCAGGGTCTGATACTCTAGTTCGAATGACGTAACGGTTGAAAATTCCGCGTGATTGAGTGCATTTCCATTTTTGGCCTTAATTCGCTTCCTTGTGTTTTGTTTCTTAACTCCTTCTGTCACGAAGACTCCATTGAATTTTTATTGTGTCTTGTTTTTACGGAAGCTGAACTCTTAACTACAAATAGGCCTCGCTCAGGTCCAAGGTACGGTCGGATGCTTCTCGCGTCTATTGGCTACAGAACAGGTCATCCATCCATCCATCCATCCATCCATCCATATTTTTTACAAGCTTGCTATGTATGTATAATTATGTCTTGTTCAGGTGGAATTTTGCAACTCAATTTTGATCCGCTTTCCGGTTACCGATTGAGCTGAAATTTTACATACATGTGTAAATCGCGTGACAATACAATATTATGATGACATGGTGCTGATCTGATGATGGAGCTGGAAGGTGGTCATAGGAACTTTGCAATGAAATAACACAACTTAATCGAGTTTGGGCTCGTTTGAATCATCTTGACGAGTAGTTTGTCTTTCAATGGTAACCAGGGTCTGATGATAGAGCTGGAAGGTGGTCATAGGAACTCTGTAATGAAACGACGCAACCCCATTGAGTTTCGGCTCGTTTCATTGCTCGTTTCATTCGTCTAGACGAGTACTTTGTTTTTAGATGGTTGGGTATAATCTGATGATGGAGCTGGAAGGTGGTCCTAGGAACTCAGTAAAGAAACGACGCAACCCCATCGAGTCTCGGCTCGTTTGATTCGTCTTGACGAGTACTTTGGTGCTAGATGGTAACCAGGGTCTGATGATGGAACTCACTATTAACTTATAACAAAATAGATAATTTCACAATTTATATGATATAAAAGGTTGTCGCGAGATTTACTATATACTATATATGTATAAATAAACAAGTTAATTAAATAACTTCATGTGATTGATTTAAACTATTAAAATTTTCAATCTAAGAAAATACGAGTACTTACTTAATTCTCACGACAACCTTTTATATCACATAAATTGTGTAATAGTTGATAGTAAAAGTTTTAAAGTACCTAAAAGTTTATTTTTTTCATTTTAGCGCATTTAAAATAAACTTGTTTTTTAAAAAGGTTTTTTACTTTTAATTTTTTACCATTAAAAATGGTTATCAGATGCAAATCGCCTGAGACGTATTTTTGACCACAGCTTTTGGGAGGATCGAGATGGTAATAGTATCAAGAGTTAAGGAATTTATCGTGACACGTGTGAATTTGAATTTTGAAATAGGCTGGTAACTTTTTTGGAATTTTCAAAAAATCGGGTTTTGGGGGGGGGGGCGTTTATTTACTAAATTGTAAATACATCAAAAAAAAATTGACCAAAGAAAAAAATTAAAAAGGGTCCTAGGGTAAGTTTAGCTATAAAATGGCGAAATATTTTGAAAATCGGTTTAGATTTGGAATTGTAGAAAACAGGTATTTCCGTATTTAAAAGTGTATGATTATTGACTGATCGTCAAAGTAATGGTGTTTAAAGATGCGAATGCAGGCGAGAAGTGCATTCGAGTTGGAATTTGGAAAATCTATTTTTCTTTTACAATCAAGTGAAATGAATGAATTTCACTTAGTTGTAAGAGAAAATGTTATTCTCTGTGTTGTGCAGTGTTATAATTCGACTTGTAAGTAATGTAGTTCTGTAATTTTAGTGAAGTACCTATATCTTAATAACAATTTCTTATTATTCGACTTGTAGTGTGTTATTCAAAATAAAATATTATTTTTATTAATTTTCAATGCACCGATTCTTGTGATGACTGCAAAATCTGTGAATTTTTTATTTGGTCTTTTCGCCTATAACTACAGAACAGTTTCTATAGCTGACGATTTATGGTGCAACATCTGACAAATATCGCCTTTGATGGCTAAATAGAGCGATGCGAGAGTGGCATGATCTACCACAAGCCCGACATAAAAAGCGGCAGCTAGTGAAGAGCAGCTTTGATGTTGCCTCTGTCCCTTATAATCGAGTGCCGCAAACCAGACCTAATCACAGGACTGATGACCCTCCTCCAAGTGTTTTCGCTAAAAAACTTCTTAACCAAACTTACTTACAGTATGGTCCAGCGGTACGCGTTCGACACTAAAAATCCCTCCTAGCAGTATACTCCCCACAATTTTTGTACAGAACTATCATTATTAAAAAAAATCGATTGAAAGCGACATAGTGTTACATTTTCTTCAACATCAACCAGGTAATCACTACATGTGCCAACTATATGGTCGTCGCTGTCGTCCCTATTGGCCATTGTTAGCTCAAATCTTACAAATGGATGCTACCTATAATTGAATTAACTTTTATAAAAGTGACAGGCTTCATCATCATAATCATCAGACGAAAGATGTCTACTCGAAAATTTCCTCCTTGAGGATCTCCACTACGTCCAGTCTTGTGCTGCTCACATCCAGCGGCTACTCGCGACCTTTACCAGATCGTCGGACTAGCTTATGTTGGAGGCCTACCTACACTGCGTCTTCCGGTGCCGGTCACTCAAGAACCGTTCTACCCAGATAGCCGTGTCACCGTCAGTTGTTAGAACGGTGTGAAATTTAGAATTCAGTGTATGAGTGTAGGTATAATGTATTCAAGGGCTTTAAATCTAAAATACGTCCGTCTATGGTCTGTACTGCAATAGGCTAAGTGCCTTACAAGTAACAAAGAATAAGCTACAAATATTTATTTCGTGTTTTGTCCTGTCATGTAAACATAATTTCTAATAAGGGTGGATTCGACCAAACTGGAATAAGGTCTTATACCTAGATTAAACGCCGAATTTGTATAGACTAATCTCGGAGTAAGTCTTATTCCAGTTTGGTCGAATCCACATTAAAAGAGTCAAAACGCAGAATAACTATTCTGACCTTATTCTCTGTTTATTTGTAGGGCACTAAGGCTAAAATTATAGGAATGACACGTCAGTACTGGTCAAATTAATTAGTTCCCTCAGAATAATTAATAAAAATATACTTGGAGCTGTAATCAGTAATCTCCACTTTGAAAGAGTCAGAGAGTGATGCACATCGTTATCATAACATAAAAGGTTTTTACAAGATAAGGCAACGCCGGAGTTGCAAACCTACATTATAGGCTACGGGAATTGTACATATAATAGTATAATTATGCATAAATTTTATGTAAATGTAGCATAAACATGAGATTAAATAATATCTCGGTATACATGTGTAAGCTCGCGCCTTAGCCCTCTAACCCGAAAACTAAAGGAATTAAAAAAAAATAACTTTTGTAGCTTCACCCTACAAGGAATCTTTTTGTCCACATTTGAAGGTTGTAGGATTCATGGTTTCTAATTAGCTAATCAGTACCCTACGTTAGGAATATTTCACTTGTATGCGTCTATGTAAGTATTTACGGAAAATCTGAATTAGCGCTGCTGGTGTAATGTTTCACGAGAAAACATTCATGTCACTAAATTGAGTTACTGTTACATTTTATACTATTATTTTATACTACTACTTTAAGTAGTACAACTGCTTTGTATTTTCAAGTTTTTATTCCGGTTCGATTGTTAATAGCTCATTTTGCATCGAACTCGTTCGACGCTGGGTACAAACTTTGGAAAAGCGATGTCATGTATAAAAGTTTCATTCGCAATTATTATTATCAGTTGGGAGTCTAGGACGGACGTAAAAAACCGTATACAGTTTATTGTTAAGCCGAATAAATCCGTATATTAAAGTAAAGCAACCAATAAGTGAACCTCCCTTTATGTATTACCCAACAAACATTTTGGTCATGTAACGACAGAGTTACATGACTTTAAGTTATTTAAAAGTTATATTACAGTAATTTGTTCAACTTGTTGTCGTGTACAGGTGCGCTATTAACCTAATTAGTTATATTATATATTGTTATATAATATGGTCCTATAGACGTAATGACAACTATTTTATAGGACAGTTATATAGTTATAGTCATGACGACTTTTATAAAACTTATCTATACATCTTTTTAGTCGATAGAACGTTATGAGCATATAACAGTGTCGGATGTGTCAATGACGTCATATAATAACCTTTCTTACAACTTATAAACGAGCGATAGTCGTTTATACTTCGTAATGGTAATCATTAAATAATGGTAGAAAAAGAGTCCCCAGTACAACCTGTATACGTCTTCAGGGAACATAAATATCACAATACGACCGTTATTTAACTAATGTCCATGTACAGGTTTTAAAATAAACTTGTATATAACGTGCATAACTGAAGTCCTTCAATCATCTGGTTTGACTTTTTCACAAGCTGGAGAGAAGAATATCAGGATGGTTCCGTAGAAAAAAATATATTTGAAAATACTGAAACTGCAGATATTCTTTTAATTAAAATGCCGGAAATTACGAAGATTAACACTTTTAAAAAGTGGAAGAGACGTTTCAATAATCTTTGTCGATAATGGTCAATATTGGCGTAATAAGGTCATTGAATTTTAATTTTTTTTTATTTTGTTCCACTTATTCATTATGTAAGTGCTTACTCTAAATTTATATAAATAAAAAAATCGGTACTGTTTTATAATTTGTTTATTTTTGTATTTCTTGAAACATAATTAAACCACATACATCCTCCAACTTAAGTATGTTTGTTATTTTCTTCATATCTGTCTTCGATATAATCTTATCAATATCCATATGGCATTTGAATCATTTTGTTGTATTTATGAGGATTGTCTACAAAAGTAAAACTATTAGGTACATACAAAATAAACATAATGGAACAATAAATGGGTACACAATCATAATATTTGTTAGTATTTACAATTTTATTTTGCACCTAATGAACCCTAATAGTACAGGAATGGCGCCGTAACACTTTTGCAGAAGACAATTTATACGTCGGGAAGTTATATTAAAGTCCCATAACATAGTTATCGATAGAAATATGATTAAACATTAAATAATACTTAATCATTTATGAAGCGCATGAAAAATTACTTTAAAACTTACCTTACATTAATCAGTAAACTTTTTTCCACAATAGAATTGGTTGTATAGCTGGCAAATAACAGAGTGATTTTCTTATTTTAATGTAAAGTATATTAATAAGATGGCCGTCACCTTCAATTGTGTTTTAATCACGACGGAGTAAAGTAAAATTATGCGAAACCAAAATTGTTATATATTATGATAGTTTTTACGTTATTATGACATTTACACGGCGGTAACACGTCGGTAACATGTCGATAAATGAACAATTACTCGTCATGAAGTCGAGTACACATTGCAGAAGTTAACGTTACTCAACTATTAGTTAAATCGACAACATCTATACGACGACTAAGCGACAAAAAAGGCATTTATATTACTGTTATTCGATTTTATTATGACATTAAGTTGAATAAAATGGGCCTAAATGCCGTTGAGTAAACGTAATGACGACGTCTACACGACTACATGTTAAAACATAAAGTTATAATCAAAACGTTTATTCAACCACAAAAATGTTTGTTGGGTTATAACATTTGTGTGTAAGTATGTGCCTATTTTTTAAACTAAATAGACTCGTTTCAAATGTTCAGAACGCATTATATACGCATTATATGGAAGCGCACTTCACTCGGATTCCTCGATCCTGAAGAACTGGCTATTTTATTTTGTAACTGTCGGCCTATCGGCACAACAATGCTTGTAACAAATGAATCGCCAAGCCAAATGTGTTGCTAAGCGCAATACTCGAGAACGGCTCGATCGATTAGACTGATTATTTTCTGACGAAAAGCTTTAAAATAACTTTTGCAAGTCATGTATGTATTTCAATTTCAATATTTGCGGTGTCTTTACCTAATTTCTAGGAGAGTTTCCTTATTCCCTACATTCCAATAATAGTTTAGTTCATGAGACCGGCTTGAGCTAGAGCCAAATTTCCCGTTGCGCTAGGACGACAAACCGGCGTCACATAATAAAACATCCTTTCTTTTGAGTCCTACATTTATAATAAACGATTTGTTTTCGTTAAGCCATCCAAACCGCTATAGTGATTGCGGATACAACTTTTCGGCCTTTCATTTTGTCCATTACCAATTTCATTAAGAGCACCCTTATCAGCAACGAATTGTGAATATAACAAATTGAATCGCAAGGCTAATAACATTATGCATTGCACAAATTAAGTGTTAACCGCAGCTGGAATGACGTTTAATTTCAAACTATCGACGGGTGCGAAAAAAAATTGTATTGAATTGGAAACTTGGTGGTTAGGAGTGGGTGCGTGGGCGGGCGGGGGCCGGCTCTCCCGCTTCGCGAGCTTGTAACAGAGCCTCCTGTAACGCGCTGCTCGCCTGGTACTATTTGGCATTGACTTAGGGGAGACATCCGACGATTTGTCGGGCAATTATCGAAAAGCGTTGGAGGGATGTGGAGTGGAGGGACATCCGCGTAATTGTGGCGCGCTTTACAACCGCAAACGTACACTAAAATTACGGTTGGCGATTATTTTATGATGTGTTTTATAGGCTCTTTCAATATAAAAGCTGTTCTTTAAAATTTAAGCTAATTGAAAATTATTTTAAGTCTAATTTTTAAAAGTTAAATATTTTAGCAATTTGGTTTCACGGAAACATTTTTCATATAACTTAAAAAGTGAACTCGTTTCAGATTTGAGCTTTAAAGTGGCTTAAACATCAGTTCATTCGTTTGTCATGATTGTCCAGACTTCGTTGTAAGTCCGACTGTAAAGAGTTAGAGCTCATCGATTCAGTGATCGCTTCGGCGAAGTATTTTATAATTCGATTGGCTATGAAAATGCCAATCACTGCGACGATGGTGCAATAAAAAATTTAAAGGTACTACAATTTCAATTGATGACGTTACAAACTGTCTACCTATTCATTTTACACTTTTTAACGTTTGTAAAGGTGAAAAGTAATGTTTAGATTGTATAATGATAAATTAATATAAATGTGAATAACGGGTGCAGCTGAGTTTCTAATTAATCAATAGATTATAAAATGATATTTCATTAAAAAAAACAAGCAATGAAAAATATATATCAAGATTGAATTAGTGTAAAAAATATAAAAAATGGAATGCAATAAAGTATTGAGTATTAAATAGTAAATAAATTTCACTTTAAATAAAATCTCACCATAACTTGATGTAATAAGTTAATTAATTCTGTAAAACTGTAATAATTCAATGTGACACGGAAGATTCTTGAAAGTAATTTAAACTTCAAATTTAGTTTAATTGAAGAAAAAGGGAACTTTTTGGACTATCATAATAATCGTAGCAAATACACGGATTAAACAATATTGTTCAAATACTGAACAGGTAAAACTTTACGTATTACTTATTTATGTTTTGAACGCCCATTTTTTTGTTTACTAAGGATATTAAGACGAGAATGGAAATCAAAGTATTGAAAATGTTCGTCTATTAAGTAAAAGTCTATTAGCTATACTATGCAAACATTACAAACAGGTGATTTATGTAATTTGATATCGTAGCATTATATTTCTAGAGCATAAAGGTTATAGAATAATTTAATTCGGTCACCTACTTATCTTCGTTTTTTTAGCAAAATTTTCTTAGCTTTTATGATAGTTTGAAACTTTTAGTATTTGAGCTTTTTCTTCTTTTTAATGTAAATTCTTTTCAATGTAAACATCACAGGTTCGATAATACTTAGACTCGATATTGGATGTCATGAACAGCGCAGTCGTGGTATTTTTGCACGTTCTATATTAAAGACCTTTTTCAAATATATTTTTTTATTTTTAATTTGGTTTTGAATTGTCCTAGTGGAAAACACATATTATTATTAATTATTTGAATTATTTTAATTATATAGCAATTAGCTTGTTGTTGTAAAACCTTAAGTCATGATAAGGCTACCTACATAGTTTAACATAACAATTTAGTTTTGAACTAGTGTAAATTGTATATGATTTTATTTTTATTTATGGTTGTTATTTGTTTTGTAGCTTTTTTAGTTAGTAAATAGAAATAAATAAAGAGACAAATGACAGTTTTAAAGTTATCATGCGTTAAAGTTTATTAAAAAAAGTTATCAACGTTCAAAACGCGGCAGGCGCCGACTTAAATATTCCGTTTGGTGTCTTCAAACGAAGCCGCGGAGCCGGACTTTAATTGCGCTTCACACCCGCCTTTTAATAATCACTGAGCGTTTACAAATTGAAAGAGAGAGTTGGGACACGAAAACCCGCTTTCCCACATTCCAGCGATAAAAGGGAAAACCGTTTCAACTTTCCGCGCGCGTGTAAAAGGGAGGGGTATAGGGAAGCGTTGGAGCGCGAGGGGGTGGGCGATATATTGTAAGGGCTTACCTCTCGGTGACTTCTGGTCGCCTGGTAAGTGGTTACAGATCGCGTAACGCGGCGGCGGCGAGAGCGCGGCGTGCGAGCGGCAGCGGCGGCTAGGGGGCTCGGACTGCAGGCTCTGCGCTCACTAGGGGGTGGTGCATTTGTGCAAGCGAGACTGCACTGCCCGCCCATTCGCCTCGTGCCTCACTTTCCCGCCCTACTGTTCCTGTTAACTTCATTAACCAAACTTACACTTATCACCATTTTTCGTATCACTCCAAGCTTAAATCTCTGTCAAGAATATACATCAACCTCTACATATCACATCAACAATGATAAAATAATAAAAACATTGTTAATGAAACTAAAAACTAATCTATTGCACTATTACAATTCGTTAACGTGATCTTTAAGGAGATATTAAATAACAAAGTGCTCTCTGGAGTAAAAAGCGACTTGTTATGACTAGACGTTATCAGAAGTGTACAAAATAAGTTACAAGATAGTCGGCGGTGCTTAGGCGGATCCGCCCACGCGCTGTCGCCCCGGTGACCGCCCGGCGCCCGTCCTTGCAAGCGATACGTGTACAAGCTACTCTGTAATTTTTCCATTAATCCGACAAATCGTTATACAATCTGGCAGTCGTAATACCCTGTAATGACGGAATGGAAAATCGGACATAATTCTTTAATCTATCGGCTTGCACAATATAATTTCATTGAAATTTTCTTTTGATTCAGGCCAGGGAATGTTATGCGGTCTGCCATCAGCAGTGATAGGAATAGGTAGACTGTTTTATATAAAATTCTTGGCGGAACATAACAAGGAGCTGTTAATACTACCAAATTTGATAAAGGTATTTTGTATACAGGGTGGAAAAAAAGACCGTGGTTGGAGGAAAAGTTCCCTTAATATTGAAGATGGCAAATTTTACTAAAAGGGAACATTCCTCCATTTTCAAAGATAATTAGAACTACTATTAGGGAATCGAACCAGTGAAATATGAAAAAAATACATCCCATATTTTATGATACCAACAAACCGAAAAAGTCATTCCAAGGATCAATTTCTTTTAAACAAACATAGTACTTATTTTAAATTACAGAAACACAAAGAAAACTAATTTTTAAAAAAGTTCAAAATATTATTTTAAATATTCACCACATCTCGATACAAAAGGCGACACGTAACGAATTCAGTCGAAGAATACTGCATACGTGAAAGTGGGTCTCATTTTGAGCAATTCATAAATTAAGTGAACTATTTACTTTTAAGCTTTACAATAAAAAAAATATTTGTCTGATCTTTCTTTAATTTAAAATACTATGTTGTTTAAAAGAAATTGATTCTAATGAATGACTCTTTCGGTTGGTATCTTAAAGAATTTTTTTTTTCACATTTTACCGGTTCGATTCCCGGCTCAAGCAGGTGATTTTTCAAAAATCTTTAAATGCAGTTTTAATTATTTTTGAAAATAAAGGAATGTATTCTTTCAGTAAAATTTGCCATCATCAATATTAAGGGTACTTATATTTGTATTTAGTACCAATGCAGTGGTTGGAAGTGTTTAAAATTATACTAATTTATTTATAATAGTTAAAATTGTTCAAAGTATTGTAAATAGTTGTGAATCTATGTATATGTATGTATGTATGCATGTGTGTTTAAATACTTCCAACCACTGGTACTGAGTAGAATAAGAAAACCCGGAGTTTTCTAGAAATACCGATTTATACAAAATTCCGGTATCTTTGGTGGTATTAAGAGCTCCATGTTATGTCTCGTTAAGAATTTTAGGTAAAAACAGTCTGCCTATTCTTATCACTGGTCATTAGTAATACACCTACCTTTTGACTAAGATTACAAGTTTAACCCCTCAAGCCCCAAGCGGCTATATTTAGCCGGACCTAAAAACTCGCTATTCCATCAGACTCCAAGCGGCCATTTATGGCCGCGCTGGCCGCGCTCTCCACTTGACTTTGTACCGTGTCCTGACACACTTAGAGACTACTTTAGTATGAACAAGGTCGATTATTTCAGTTCTGTGGTACTTTTTATGCATCGTGAACGCAAAATTTAACATGAACTATGTTCGATTTTTTTTTAATTATTTTTTATTAGTTCCGCAAATTTAAATTCCCACACACCTAGCACCTGCTGTCAAAATTTAAAGACATTTCGTTACCAAGACTGAGAGTTTATTAGGATATTTCAGTAATTGTATCACTAAATTTATTGGTTCAATTAATTAATAAAAGACAAAACTTGCGGGTAAAGTACCTAAGTACTTTTAAAGTAACGTATTATTTTTATTCACAAAACTAAAAGCTTAATAATTCATTACTTTTGTCTAACAAGTATTTACAGATTTTTTAAACATATTATGACAATATTAAAGAAATAATATGAACACATAAAAACAAACAGAATTCTTTTAGCGTAAAGGCGTACCTCGGCGAAAACTTTCTTTCTAAAGTTTCACTTTTATGCAGAAAAGTATAAAGTATCAAGAATACTTAGTAGTTGGCAAGGAGATAGGTTATTTGTTTTGATTTCGAGTCACATGTAAAGTGTACTTCGCACCGCATGAACGGCAACTTAGAACTTTTTACTTAAACACAAAGTTAACATAGCTTCAATGTCAGCAAAAGCGGGGCTCAGAAAAATAATTTTCTTTAGACTTTCTCCTTGTCTAATGAAAATAAAACATGGTGTAACTACCTCTATAGTCTAATTAACCACCGGTTTTAGACCCATAAAAGTATAATCTATATATAATACAAAAAATAATAACTTTTGCCTGTAATTATAGTAGAAAGCAAAAGTAACAGAATTAATGCTACTATATTCTAAACACATCTTTTATTTATTCTACTTTACTCTATCGAGTCTAATAGAACTTAAGTAGAGTAAAAAAAAACGAAAGAGATATGCCCTCTGCTAATACTTAAGGTATCTAAAGTATTCATGTTATTTATATGCTGTATACATATAATTCAAGGTTCCGCTTGGTCTAGAGAATAAATTTAATCCGTCCAGTTACCATGGTCATAGCATAAATAAACCAGTGAGTTGACTAATTCAGCTTCTTCTGAAACTTTTTAGCTCGCACCTCCGGCTGCATCGTGTTTTGTGCAGATCTTGTGTGCGCAGAAGTTTCCAAAATCAAACCTCAATATAAACCTGCCTAGGATGCCGTTAAACCAGACACAATGGACTCATTTCTTGGAGACATGGATTCACTTTCCGGTATGTTATAGTCAGTGCCTCACCTATGTGACGAGGTTGAACTTACCATACGAGATAGGTGTCAACTTTCATCTTCTTTCAACGTTGTCGTTCTGTTCTGGTACACAATAACAAACTGTGCGCGAGACCATTCTATGAAGACGTCTTACTATTTCATTTATACTGTGACACGGGCTAAGACAGACACGGCTGTTCAGCCACGTGTATGAAAACACCGACCTAATAGTTACGACGACGTAACGGCATTTTCCATAACCCGAGCCGACGGTGCGTAAACGGGAACGTTACTGGAATAATTTCTTACGTATTGCATACTTAGCAGCAGGCTTGAATATTATGAATTACATTAAAATTCCATGGAAATTAAATTCTTTATTCGGATCTACTTGCTTTAATTCGAATACGTTCTTTTAGGCTCACGTTACGAACTGTAGACAGAGAATCTGTCTACGTTACGAACCCTTTACAGTGTTAACACATTACCCACTTTGTCTTTGTTGATCATGTGGTTTTCCTTAGTAAATAATTATTTGTCTCACTTTTGTAGGGTTCTCAACAGATTATACCTAATCAATAAAAATTAAACTAGCGGCCCGCCCGCGCCTTCATCCACGCAAACTTAAAAATACCGTCATAGTTCAGCCATTTAAAAAAATATATCTGGGTAATTCTCACGACAAGGTGTTCTTTATATACTTTCCGTCACGATATTCATTTTCAATAAATTCTCTAAACCGGCAATTAATTTGGGAAAAAAGTTAATTTGGCACTTCAATGTAGTGTCTGGTTTTGGATTTATGAAGTAATAAAGTTTTGGGCGTGACGGAAATTAGATTCGCGGTGGCGCAAATTAAAATATTGCTCAAAAAAAAAATTATAGTCATAAGACTCAAACAGACAATAAATACTATATAACATAAAATAAACCTTACAAGTAATTGTTCAGTCTACAAAATAACTAAATTAACAATTTTAGTACGTATCACCAAAACCCTTTTATGACGTTTTTATTATTTCCGTCACGTTTAGCGTGACGGAAATAATAAAAACGGTTGACGAAAATTAGGAACACGGCGGTATTTATGAGATAAAAATTAAATACGGTAAATTCCTTAAATCATGAGGTCAACAACGAATTTCTGCATATAATAATCTAACTAGCAAAATTTTTATGCATTTCAAAACATTACCAAAAGAGCGAACGGAAATTAGAATAGTAGTAAACCATGCAAACGGAAATTAGGAACTTACGGTCGTACGAGTAGTTCGACAGCGGAACAGGCGACACAGGTGATACTCGGCACTGATTTCAGACGACGTTGCGGTAGGAATAGGAATTGCTCACTCTGCTACTGATATTCCCTACCTTTTTAACTGGTGACGGAAATTATGTATAATGAAAGGACAAACATATGTTTCGTTCTATCTAAGAAAATACACTTTTTAAACAGATTATATTTGTGAATAATAAAATGTATTAATTAACTTCCCAATTGTATAGACTGAAATGTAAAAATCGTAGCTTACTTTGAGACTGTTGAAGTTAGAAAGCTTGATTCTGGGTTCTGGACAGCGAACGAAAATTAGGAGAACAATTCCAAAAAAATAATTTTGAGTGTTTTGTTTTACCAAATGATGTGAACCTAATATAATTCCAATTCTTAAAAGAGAATAGCTAGATATAGTCCCAAAAAAAAGCCAGCTCCAAAGTAATACAAACTACTTAGTCAGATTTTTCTTAAAAACTAGGCCTGTTGAGAATGACCGATCTACAAAGTATAAACAAAAACCATCCTCAGTTAACGCTCTATCTTTTTGTGAAAACCGCATAAAAATCCATTGCGTGGTTAAGGAGAATAGTGCAATGCCACAGACAGGAGGGCGGCGACTTTACTTTATAATTAAGAATCAAACGAACTTACCTTGTGAAGTTTGATTCCAATTATGCGAGGGTCTCAACCGAAGACGATTACTTATTACATGCAGCTGTACATAAGATGGTGCTATCTTCTTCACACTTTTAGATATATCCTAAAAAGAAATATCTTATTTCCGTTCCCTGCACTGGCAACCCCGCGTCACGAGACGTCATTATTTCAGAGAATTTTGTGTTATCCTCCACAATTTTTTATTTTATTTTTTGGGTTGGGAGGAATGGGTTGACGTAATCGTCTTCGGTTGAGACCCTCGCATAATTGGAATCAAACTTCACAAGGTAAGTTCGTTTGATTCTTAATTATACTTCGGGTCTCAACCGAAGACGATTACTTATTACATGCAGATGTTCAGAGCATTGTAATGTTAACACAATAAAAATAAAAAATTATGTCAATTTAAACTTTACAATATGTAGGTAGTTTTTTATAGTTGCGTAAGCCTCCTTTAAACCTTAAAAGATGCATTTAATGGCTATCGATGCATTGGTCCTTTTCTAAACAATGACTTTAACGATTTCATTTATTTATTTGATTAAGTATTATTATTTTGTTGAAAATACTGCATTGACAAATTCATTCTAATTTGTACCTAAACATTTCTCCAACAGTATTAACAAATACGTTTAAGTGACTCAGCCAGCCCAGCCCACAACAACTCTGCGAAACACCTCCAGTCTAGATCTGTGAGCAGTGTGAGTAGTAAATGCCGAGCGACTGCGTGACTGTGAGCTCCAAATACAGACAAATATCCGTATCGGCATGTCGTCCACTGTCTTAAAATCCTTTTTTTTTTTTTGTCTGCAACAAATGTTTGTGACCGCCTTTTTATGAGGTTGGCACAGCCAGCAACAAATAACTGCGATTCTTATAAATATTGGACAATCTGATGAGCGGTTGCTAAACAAGGGTCCTGAAGTCTAAATGAAGTCGGTAATTTCAATCACAATCACATAATTTTGTATTGATGTATTATTTTTTATTAAACTAATAGACTGCCTTTTTTCAGCAGAAACAATAGAAAATATAGTGTAAGACTCATAAGTGACAAATCATTGATTATGATCTGATTCTAAGGATAGTCCTGGAAATATGGTTTAATTAATATGACATTTGTGTCCCATGTTGAATTGTATTTTTGATTTGGAGCAATAAATCTTAGTTAGTATACACTTAACAAAACTGTGATAAACACAGTCATTCATTGAAAGTAAATAACTTCCCTTATATGACAGGTAAAGTAGACCTATGCGTATAAACAACATAGAACCTTTCTCAAACTTTTTGGTTAGAAATGATAACTTTATAACTATCAGCTTTGAAAAGATTCAAGTTATTATTTTTCGAATAAAGCTACCAAGATATTATCAAATACAGTACTGATTTAATGTTACTGATTTTGTTGCAAGAGATGTAAACATATATCTCAAGATGCTCGTGGTATACCCTGTCTGGTCAACAATTCACTAATAATTTGGCGCCACCTGGATAAGGCTATCTAGAAGTGGATGGCTCGTCTTGAAAGGAAATTAGGTATAACAAATATTATTTAGGGCCGAAGAACATTTTTCTTGGACAACAAGTTTGGGTCACATTGTATACCAAGGATGTAAATTCTAATCTGTACCACATCAATACCTTCTGCTTTATCCAATTTATATTAAATGTAAGTGTTTTTTTTTATAACTTGGTCAGGATTTCGTGATGCATTCTGCGTTTGTAAGGGTTTGTAAGGTCAAATTATGGCTTTGCCAATAAACTAATAATATGTGAAAACGCATGGTAGGAGAGTTACCTACTCCGTATCTAAGTATATTCGTAAAATGTTTTCACAAGACTGGATGTAGGATGCGAATACATAAAAGTTTCTAAATCAATTAATGCTAAGAATTTCTCTTGTTCAAACAACTTGGTGTAGGTAGGTAATTCAAACCGCAACGGTCGCTGTGCATGCCGTAGTCAATATTCTTGAATTCATCTAAATCTCTTATTATACATTTATGTATAAAACAAGTTCTGTTGCTCGGTTTTTTAGTAATGCTTTTGTAAGTGTTTGTGACAAACCCTATGACTCCAAAAAGGTGCTTGTACTCGTAGTTTTATTATTCAATACACACTCGTCATTATTTGAGCTTATTTTTCGTGCGTAGGTACAAAACATAAACTAAACAATTATTGTAGAAAATTCATATATTATGCGCAATTGTTCTAGAACCGGTTCCAGTAATTTCGCAAACACAAATAGGCCGAATAGAAGAACATTAATTTCAACTGAGGCCTCAAACTAAACCTTAACTTTTTCCGATCAGCTTTAATTGCAGTAGATACTTAATTAAAAATAAGCATCTTGAATATCAATTGTTGACAATAGTAGCTGTGATTTAATAATTTAAGGGCAGTTAAATTCTTTTAATTATAATTATTTTGAAGCTGCTTTAAATTTTAAGTGAATCTGTGAGATCCTATACATTGTTTTTTGTTAACTTTTCCTGACCTTTATAAACACAACAAAAGAGAATCAGACAAATCAGTCGAGCCGTTTTTGTGCGCTTAGCAACACATTTGGCGATTCATTTTTATCTATATGAGATAGTAAGTAACAAACATTGTTTTGAAGTATAGTTGTTTTGTATAGGTTTGCCGGGAAAATGAATATTACATTTATGAATCCAATGTAAAACATTACGATCCCTAGTGAGCTCACACTTTCTGTCATTCAGTCATAAAAATAGGTGAAGCGACTGCAGGAGCTCTGATTCCAACGTCTTCCTGTCAGATATCCGGCGGAACCTCGGCAGTCCCTTGGCGGTGTGAAAGGTGCCGGTGGGCTTGATCGCAGCTCGATAGCTGATGATACTACTACGCACAGTGGCGCCCCCCCTATAGTTAAAGAACCTCGAAGTTGATCACAACTTCAGCCCGGGCATCAGCCCGGGACTCTGTACAGAGCGTTGGATTTTTGTTTTCTTTCCGAATCAAACTTGGTTAAGGCATTAGGGGTCTTAATATTATTATGCTCAGAAAGTGAAGTTTTAAAACTTTTATTCATTTATTTAAACATTATCTCCAACAGAGCTTATTATTGTTATTATTATTATTTCAATTTCCTAATTTAGTTTTGGAGCTTCGAGGCTTATGTACATTATTACAATTTTTTATTATTATTATTTTTTTTTCCATTTATTTAAGTAGGTAAGTAAGTACTTATTTTATTTTTTGTTAATTATTATTATGAGTAACCTTTTATTTTTTATGAGGTTCGTCTCTGAGAAATTGTAGAATCCATGGGTGTCCAATGAAAGCAGGCTATCGTCGAACTGACCGTCATATACGGGGACAGATCGAAGATCTTAGTGGCGCAGCTGGCACGGGCACAGGCGCCAGCGCTGCAAGCAGCGCGAATGGCCAAGCTTCGTTTCTGCCGCTACTGGTTGAGTCATTGTAAACATCAATGACATAGTTTAAGATGTCTTCACAAAATCATTATTGATAAGCAAACCCGAAGATAACGAAACGTTGAAAACATGACCACCCCAGGCGGAAATCGAACTTACGTCCTCAACAATGTTTAGACTCTGCTTTGTTCAACGGATGACGTGGAAACGTGAAACTGTTAGAGTGAAATAGGTATGGCCTCTCACGGTTTATGTGGAGTAGAAAATCCTCAACACAGTTCAAGTGGAGTTAGAAACCATGAAACGGCTATCGTGGAATAAAATAAAGCCTCAACACCGTTAAAATGTACTAAATACATATTCCAGAAACGGCTTGCTTGAATTAAAATATAGCCTCACTCTACCCTGGTAGAGTGGAGTGAGTATCTTCGACACGGCTTGTGTAGCCGCTGTGTTACGGAGAAAGTCTAATTCTGATTCTAATACAATTAATAAGTATATATAATGCTTCCAATCCAGAGGGGTTCCTTGGAATTTTCATTGACAACATCGATATAGCCTCAACACTGTTAAAGTGGAGTGAGTATCTTTGACACGGCTTGCTTGGAGTAAGATATAGCCTCAACACTGTTAAAGTGGAGTAAGTATCCTCGAAACGGCTTGCGTGTAGCCTCAACACTGTTAAAGTGGAGTAAGTATCCTTGACACGGCTTGCGTGGCGCTTCAATACTGTTGAAGTGGAGTAAGTATCCTCGACACGGTTTGCGTGGAGCTTCAACACTGTTAAAGTGAAGTAAGTATCCTCGACACGGCTTGCGTGCAGCCTCAAGACTTTTAAAGTGGAGTAAGTATCCTCGACACGGCTAGCGTGGAGCCTCAACACTGTTAAAGTGGAGCAAGTATCCTCGACACGGCATGCGTGGAGCCTCAACTCTGTTAAAGAGGAGTAAGTTACCTTGACACGGCTTGCGTGGAGTAAAATAGAACCTCAGCACTGTCTAATTGGTGTAAGTAACCTCGATACGGCTTGTATGGAGTAAAATCAATGACATTCAATGTCATTGAGTAAAATAAAGCATCAACACTGTTGAGCAGTTATATATCCTCGACACATTATACGTTTAGTAAGTTAAACACTGTTACAATGGAGTCTAAGTAAGTAGTTTAGTATTTAATGAATTTCTTGTTGTAAATGGCTTTTAATTTTGTTACAATCATTATTATAGAACCCAAGAAAAACCAATAAAAATGAGGGTAGATAATTTTAATGATAAATAATCTTAGTTCCTTACAACTATGATACATTCCTTAATAGTTAATTTTCCAGGTAAATTAGCGTTATGTTCCAATACCTGCGTGTCGTAATATCGTTGATACGACATTTATCACTATTCACCGACACCGATTATGATAAACGCCTACGTTTTTTCAATTAAAAATGATTTCTTTACTTTACGAAGAATAACGTAATGATCACTGTCTCTCAACTTCGAACTTTAACATTTTCCCATCTTATTAAATACATATTTAATTTCGTTACGAAAAGTACGTGTGATTCCGATAACACAAAAACACGTAATGACGTCTCGTGACGCGGGGTTGCCAGTGCAGGGAACGGAAATAAGATATTTCTTTTTAGGATATATCTAAAAGTGTGAAGAAGATAGCACCATCTCATGTACTGCTGCATGTAATAAGTAATCGTCTTCGGTTGAGACCCGAAGTATAATACGTAAAGACTAGCGGCCGCTCGCGGTTTCAACCGCGTGGTTCCCGTTCCTGTGGGAATATCGGGATAAAAAGTATTCTATGTGTTAATCCAGGTTATATACTATATGTATGCCGAATTTCATCCAAATCCATTAAGTAGTTTTTACGCGAACGAGTAACAAACATCCATCCATACTTACAAACTTTCGCGTTTATAATATTAAGTAGGATGATGAAGTACACCAATACATATCCATTCATTCATTCACTCACGAATATGACTAGGCAATGAAGACCTCAAAGGCAGCGCAAAGAGGGAGGCAAACGAGCAGGCGGGTCACCTGATGGAAAGTAATCACCGCCGCCCATGGACAACCGCAAAACCAGAGGAATCGCAGATGCGTTGCCGGCCTTTAAAGGAGGAATAGGTTTAAGGATGGAATAGGAATTGGGAGGGGGGGGGGGGAAG
Organism: Scoparia ambigualis; assembly: GCA_963921215.1. Taxonomy (NCBI): domain Eukaryota; kingdom Metazoa; phylum Arthropoda; class Insecta; order Lepidoptera; family Crambidae; genus Scoparia; species Scoparia ambigualis. Next base: position 19,884,386 of record OY992513.1, read on the forward strand.
GGGCCTCCGGAAACCCTCACTGGTCGGACGAAACACAACAGCACCAAGTGCCGTTATTTCACGCCGAATATTCGTGAGAGGGTGATATTACGCCGGGCGAGCCGGCCCAATGCGTGCTGCAACGCAGCGTGGCTCTACCACTCAGTCAGTGTCACTCATTTAGCACCACCCAGGGGTCACGTGTAGGGTCTCAAGGGTAAACCTACGGACGCGAGTAACTTTAACCCCCAAGATATGATATGATGAAGAAGATGTGTACTTTGAGCATGTCTCATAAACGTGTTGAGTAGCGGTGAAAGAATACTACCACCCCCTCTCTTTCCTTGGGTATCGTAGAAGGCGACTAACGGACTAAAGACTGCACATACGTTCAACAGCATAGAGCGAGAGGCTCATCACCTGCCACGCTGAGCACATGTGCACTCGCTATTTGGTGAAAAGTGGACTATCGTAGAGGACTGCTTTTGCTGTCCTTATTGCCTAGTCTCAGACTAACCCTTCGGGGATAATAGTAGTGATTATAATAATATGTATGTAATGTATGTTGTCTCACAAACTGTTTATTTCCTTACTTCCTTTATTCAGTTTTAGGAACAGACAACTTCCCTTGACAACAGAGCAGTGTAGGTAGGATCCCTGCGTTATTAATACTGACATTGAGTACATATTGCTAGTACATTATTTTCCATAACATGAATATTTAAAAGATCACTTAAAAAAATTGTTTTCAGCATCATCTCGGAGAGAAACAAAAGTGCCAGTGCATATCATTTTTTTTAGTTATTTTACGGGGAAAGTAAAATGTACCTTTGTACTATTGCACTCTCGTATTTTTAATACATAAAAAAAAAACGCTTACCAATTATCAAGACCAAGATGAGTATTCTTGTGAAACTCGTTTATATGGTAAGATAACGGATAAATATACATAAACATAGAAAAAACACCCAGACCCGAAATCAATTTAGAAAAACAGTTTTTCTCTAAATTGACCCGACCGGGGATCGAACCCTGGACCTCAGAGATGGCGACACCATGAAAACCGGTGTACAAACCACTCGACCAAGGAGGTCGTCGAACACATACACGTATAATCACGACTATTATCCCCGAAGGTTTAGTCAGAGACTCCAAGAGCAGTCCTCTGCCATAGTCCACTTTTTACCAAATAGCGACTGCAAATGTGCTCAGTGTGACAGGTCGTGAGCCCATCGCTTCTCTATGCAGGCCTATTCGCCTCTAGTTAGTCCATTAGTCGCCTTTTACGACACCCAAGGGAAGAGAGGGGGTGGTAGTATTCTTTTACCGCAACCCGACATGGCACCTTTTAATAATCTATATTATTATTATAAAGAGGAAAGATTTGTTTGTTTGCATTGAATAGGCTCCGAAAGTACAAGACCGAAATGAAAAATTCTTTCGCCGTTGGGAAGCTACGTCTGTTGGATGTATGTGCAGTCTTTAGTCCGTTAGTCGCCTTTTACGACACCCAAGGGAAGAGAAGGGTTGCTGGTATTATTTTAGTGAAACGATAAAAATACGGTGTTACGTATTCATTCTATCACTATGAAGATGTTTCTGTACTGGACTGTACCCGGGAACCGTCTGGTTCTGTAACCAGATGGTGCTCAGGTTTGGCAGTCATAGTATTTGTTTTATTAAACGTTTCCTTATCTATAAATATAATCACGACTATTATTCCCGAATGGTTAGTCAGAGACTAGGCAATGAGAACTGCAAAAGCAGTCCTCTACTATAGTCCACTTTTCACCAAATAGAAAATGTGCTCAGAGTAACAGTGCATGTGAGTCCTTCGCCGCTCTATGCTGTTGCATGTATGTGCGGTCTTTAGTCCGTTAGTCGCCTTTTATGACACCCAAGGGAAGAGAGGGGGTGGTAGTATTCTTTCACCGCTACACGACACGGTTACGAAATATTGTAAACTTATTTCAAAAGTAAATCACACATTATCACAAAACAATGGAATATTGTGTGAATATTAAAAAATAAAATAAAATAAAAACACTTGCTGTGTGACAATTTGCGAAGAAAAACACAAATACATACATAAATATAAAAAATTAAATAAAGTAATAAAATGACGTTAGAATGTCACTGTGCTACAATCTGATTAAACTGTTAACTGTTTCTAATAAAAATATTAAACTGTTTCGTACACTTTGGTGTAATAAGATTTAGCTTAAATAAGAACGTAAATAATAATACACACACACGCACGCACGCACGCACGCACGCACGCACGCACGCACGCACGCACGCACGCACGCACGCACGCACGCACGCACGCACGCACGCACGCACGCACGCACGCACAGCACACACACACACAGTGCAGACACAATTTAAGGCCTCGTTAGTATTAGGATTCTGCTGGATTGGCGATTTCACGTCACCGGTGATTTGATGTCATTGATTTGAGTTCCGCGCTACAATAACAAACATCCTTCTATACAAAAGGCCATAGGGTCGTGCAATTTGCCAATAAAGTAAAAATAATTCGGTTTGAGGCTTTTTATCATAAGTTACCACTGTTTTCTTAATTACTTAATAGAATCGAACGGAAGTTTAACGGGTAGCAGTGATTAGACCAGTTAGGATCTGAGACATTTTCTATGTAAGATATATCGGAATCTAACTGGCCTGTCCTGAAAATAATCTAAAAAATAGTTTATGAGCACTTGTCAAAAAAAACTTGTAGTTAAAAGTTTAGACAAAGAAATAAATAGATTTTAGAAATATAACAAAAAAAGAGTATATAGTCTACATCTTAAAAAACAAAAATAATAAAGTCTCTCTTGGTAACAAGAAATGAATAGGCGATGAAAAAATTACATTATTTCAATGTGACGATGACAAAGAAATAACTTTTTCGTCCAGTAAATTTTCTACTACTCATATTTAAAACTTTATTTGTAAGTAGTAGTAAGTATTATAAAAAAAAATCATACATATACTTTTTTACAAAAAAAAGTTGTAAGTGACACCCCTGCGATGGTCAATGTCGGCTGACGCGCCGTCCAGTTCCCACAAAGATTCTGGCCGTGATGCCCGCAGCAAGGATGGCAATTACCGCCCGAAATTAGGCGCTGATCGACGCGACGCCCGCGCCGGCGGCAACCCTAGGCTCGTTGCACAGTACAGATACTCAAATACAAAAATAATTTTTGAGACTTAATTTAAATGCAATTTTCTACCAAAAGTCTTGCACTTTTTTGGATACTGATACCAATCAAATGTTAAACCCTTATTAAACCAACTAATGCTCTAAGTGTTAAAATGGATATTATAATACTCACCTCTTTTTATTATAATACTAGCGGCTGCTCGCGGTTTCACCCACGTGGTTCCCGTTCCCGTATGAATATCGAGATAAAAAGTATCTTAGGTGTTAATCTAGGTTATAAACTACCTGTATGCCGAATTTCATCCAAATCCATTCAGTAGTTTTTACGTGAAAGAGTAACAAACATCCATCCATACTAACAAACTTTCGCGTTTATAATATTAGTAGGATTATTGCTATCAGCATATTTATTTTTTATCATTTTATTATTGTGACTTGAAAAGATTAGTACCTAGATAAGAATAACATTAAATAGTATTTTTATATTACTGGAACAACTGACTAGTCAGCACTAAATCGCGATGAGTGGAAGTATGGTAATGAGGCCTTTGCCCAGCAGTGGGACAAGCCAGCCTAAATAGCAATAATAATAGTATTGTTAAATACTTTTTCTATCACTTTACTTGACAATAAACAAAAAACGAACTGACATACTTAATCAAATCACGTTCTGAAAATAGAATGTAACCATGTTGTTTACATTAGAAAAGACAAAATTCGACTGCCTTATAAATTCCTCTAATGAAACATTTTAGCAAAAAACTTTTTAAGGAAAACAAGTGATTACTTAATTAGTAAGTATAAGTACCTATTTGTTATGACTACAAATAACTGGAATAGAATAGCGTTCGTTGTTATTCATTAAAATCTTTTTTATAGGTTTTGTGACACTGTTTCATTTCAATACTATGGAAGCTTTGCATGTTTTTTATTATACAAGCGGCCGCTCGCGGTTTCACCCGCGTGGTTCCTGTTCCCGTGAGAATATCGGGATAAAAAGTATCCTATGTGTTAATCCAGGTTATAAACTATCTGTATACCGAATTTCATCCAAATCCATTCAGTAGCTTTTACGTGGAAGAGTAACAAATATCCATCCATACTTACAAACTTTCGCGTTTATAATATTAGTAGTATTTTATTAAATGTTGCGTCTATTTATCATAATTTTTAATAGAGCGGCGATGGGCTCAACACCTGTCACGCTGAGCACGTGTGCAGTTGTCATTTGGTGAAATTTGGACTGTGGCAGTAGACTGCATGTATGTAGTATGAATACAGCCTTACTTCGGTACAGGTCAGCGTTATGAGTGAATTGTGATCAAATCGATTCATTATTCCACGTTCCACGACAAAGCAGCTTATAGGTAACACGACTAATTACTGTGCACAATCAGCTTATGTTCCAACTTAAAAGAAGTTCGTGTAGATTTGTCGTATTTTATAACTGGGACTCTAAAATTTCTCAATATGTTAGAGGTAGTAGCAGTAGTTAAACCAAAACTATTTAACAAATTATTAAAATTATTTAGATAAAAATATTCAAAACAACTAGGAAGGAGTATTTTTCTGAAAAAGTCTTATTTCCCCTCCTACCTGTATTGCCGACTGCGAACACCCATAGCCAGTTCAGAAGACTCCAAAAATGCGGGCTCAGGACGGTTGCTGTAAACAGAATCTTTGCAGTTAGGGGGATTCTTGCTAACACAAACAAAATGCTAATGTGGAGCCTGCTCTCAGTCGTTACAATACCTACTCACCTGTTCCTCATGCTCTACTTCAAGCACGATCAACGGCTTGGTCGAGGAAAACCAGAAAGCTGCTGACGTAGAAACTTTCCAGTCAGGCAGACTTTAACTGTCGCTGACTCGAAGAGATGTGTAGAAGATTCAAAATGTAGTGCCGATATTTCTATTATTTCGACCAGTTACATTAACATTTGTAATAAGCTGAGAGCCGAACCCAGGACCTCTAGGTCTCCTGTATCGAGATACAGTTTTAAACTCGTTAAAGTCTTCTAATTACTTTTTTTAATCCACTGCGGGTAAGCCGCGCTTGGCCTTCATCTCACCTTATGGTAAGTGACGATAAGGCGGAAGGCGGAAGCGCGCTTTATCCGAAATCCTCAACCATTGAGGATCTGGCTATTATCTCTAAATGCTGTCGGTCTTGTAATCGTTTTAAATGTTTTAAGGTACTGATTGTTTATTGTTTTCTTTTAGTAGCCCACGCTTTTAAGAATTCAGTTGAATAACAAGGGTGTAGTAACAGCACTGTCGCCAAGAGGGGGGCTTCCCGGGTGTTTGTTTTGCGACAGAACACTAATTGGAAAACGACAATCCTATTGGCGTGATTGCTCGTCGCGCTGAGTTGCCGACCCACTCCGTCAAGGGGCATGTAAATTGAATACAGATTAAAATCACAATGAAAGGTTCGTTTAAATTTTTACAACGGCGACATGGATAGAATGGTTGGCGCAATAATTATTGCGTTTCGGTGGCAATTAAGACAGGACAAGTTTTTGGAAGTTTGCGTGAACTCTGTTGACACAAATGTATAATTTGTTAACAATAAATACTAAGAAAAGGAATGAATACTTACATCAAATAAGTTTGTAATACCTTATACAATAAGTAAGTTATAGTATCAAATAATATACATACATATAATCACGACTATTATCCCCGAAGGGTTAGTCAGAGACTAGGCAATAAGGAGAGCAAAAGCAGTCCTATACCATAGTCCACTTTTCACCAAATTTAGACTGCACATGTGCTCAGCAAGACTGATGGTAAGCCCATTGCCGGTGTTAGATATATGTGCAGTCGTTAGTCCGTTAGTCGCCTTTTACGACACCCAAGGGTAGAGAGGGGGTGGTAGTATTCTTTCACCGCTACGCGACACGGTCACATTTATCGTAATCGGTTATATTTATCGTAATTTATATAAATGTTGGCAAAATTATTTCACAGTAATATTTTACTTTCTAATTCAATACAATAAAATACATTTACTACTCTAATTCTATATCTAATTTGTATTATTTAAATTTCAAAGGGGCCATTTATTTTCATCTGCTGTAATAGTACATTATGATATAAGTGCGGTAAGATGAAAATTACAGCCGAGGCGATATTGCTGGCCCGAGCCGTAGGCGAGGGCTACAAGAAAGCAGAGGCTGTAATTATCAAAGCGCACGTATGCCATACGACGTTTTATAACATATTTGTGAGGAAAAAAAAATCCGAAAAGGCGACTAACGGACTAAAGATTGCACATACATCCAACAGCATAGAGCGGCGATGGGCTCATCAAAATAATACTACAAACCCCTCTCTTCCCTTCGGTGTCGTAAAAGGCGACTAACGGACTAAAGACTGCACATACATCAAACAGCATAGAGCGGCGATGGGCTCATCAAAATAATACTACCAACCCCTCTCTTCCCTTGGGTGTCGTAAAAGGAGACTAACGGACTAAAGACTGCACATACATCCAACAGCATAGAGCGGCGATGGGCTCATCTTGAGAGGGGTTGGTAGTATTATTTATACTACCAACCCCTCTCTTCCCTTGGGTGTCGTAAAAAGGTACTAACGGGCTAAAGGCCTATGTTGTCCATAGATTCAAATGAAAACTAATTTTTAAATTACATTACCGCACTAGTGCGAAACTTATTACATTACGATACTGAAATCGGTGTAATAAGAGCTTCTTTATGAGCAAATATGTTATAAAATATTTTATAACACATTTGCTCGTAAAGTATCTCTTATTACACCGATTTCAGCATCGTAATGTAATAAGTTTCACACTAGTGCGGTAATGTAATTTAAAAATTAGTTATCATTTGAATCTATGGACAACATAGGCCTTTAGCCCGTTAGTACCTTTTACGACACCCAAGGGAAGAGAGGGGTTGGTAGTATTATTTTGATGAGCCCATCGCCGCTCTATGCTGTTGGATGTATGTGCAGTCTTTAGTCTGTTAGTCGCCTTTTACGACGCTGAAGGGAAGAGAGGGGTTTGTAGTATTATTTTGATGAGCCCATCGCCGCTCTATGCTGTTGGATGTATATGCAGTCTTTAGTCCGTTAGTCTCCTTTTACGACAACGAAGGAAAGAAAGGGGTTGGTAGTATTATTTTGATGAGCCCATCGCCGCTCTATGCTGTTGGATGTATGTGCAATCTTTAGTCCGTTAGTCGCCTTTTACGACACCCAAGGGAAGAGAGGGGTTGGTAGTATTATTTTGATGAGCCCATCGCCGCTCTATGCTGTTAGATGTATGTGCAGTCTTTAGTCCGTTAATCGCCTTTTACGACACCCAAGGAAAGACAGGGGTTGGTAGTATTATTTTGATGAGCCCATCGCCGCTTTATGCTGTTGGATGTATGTGCAGTCTTTAGTCCGTTAGTCGCCTTTTACGACACCCAAGGGAAGAGAGGGGTTGGTGGTATTATTTTGATGAGCCCATCTACGCTCTATGCTGTTGGACAAAGAAAAATATATGTTGGCTTACCAAAGATTCATGCACTATAGAAACAACAAAAAACGCAGTCATTTTTGGTTTTTTTTTCCTTACAAATATGTTATAAAACGTCGTATGGCATACGTGCGCTTTGATAATTACAGCCTCTGCATTCTTGTAGCCCTCGCCTGCGGCTCGGGCCAGCAATATCGCCTGGGCTGTAATTTTCATCTTACTGCACTTATATCATAATGTACTATTAACACCATAGTTGACATATTCACCATAGATGTCATACTATACGAGTATGACATCTATTTCCATAATCGTAACGCCCTGATATCACTATCACTAATATCTAAAATGTATATTACACTTGTGTCATTTAAATATTTATATAAGCTTATTTTAGACATCCCTTTTCTGCAGTTGTTGCATTTATATAAAGTACAAGATAATACGAGACCCCTCCAAAAATAATTTTCCTAATGTACAACAAACAAAGGAACAACGATCGAATTGAAATTTCCAAAAGTTTATGTTTTATGCGGGCAGGTGGCGCCTCCGATGTACCCATTAACGAGCACGGGATAGTTGGGGGAGCTATTCGCTAATTCACGTGCCGTTGTAATGAAGCCGTGCCGCTTAATTACCTTAACGGGGAACGGACTAGCCGAATAAGCTACTGAACACTGTTTAGAACGTTGGCAATATTCTGTGTGTATCATTATCAAGGTCTTTTGGCAGATATTTTTTATGTAGGTAGGTACATAACATGTCGCTTGAAGTAAGCGGGGTATGACACCCTGCTGGAAATTGTTGGCCTTATACAGCGTGTCTCAGTTGACACAATCGTACGAACTAAAGCTAGGAACGATTTATTGAATGTCATGATATTTGTCATAACTATTCCTGTTTCTTCTCATGTGAAACATTCCTTTATTTTCAAAAATAATTAAAACTGCATTTAAATCTTTTTCAAAAATCACCTGCTTGAGCCGGGAATTGAACCGGTGAATTGTGAAAAAAAACATCCTGTATTGTATGATACCAACCGAAAGTGTCATTCATAAGGATTTGAAAACCAAAGTTCAATGTTTTTTAAATATTCACCATAACTCGATACAAAAGGCGACACGTAACGAATTCAGTCTAAGAATACGTCTGTGCATAAGTGAAAATGGGTTTCATTTTGAGCAATTCATAAGTTAAGTAAACTACTTTCTTTAGATAGTAAGTAAGCTTTACAATTAAAAAATATTTTTCTTGGTCTTGCTTTAATTTAAGTTACTAAGTTGTTTGAAAGAAATTGATCCTTATGAATTACTCTTTCGGTTGGTATCTTAAAATACAGGATTTTTTTTTTCAAATTTCACCGGTTCGATTCCCGGCTCAAGCAGGTGATTTTTCAAAAATCTTTAATGCAGTTTTAATTATTTTTGAAAATAAAGGAATGTTTCCTTTCAGTAAAATTTGCCATCATTAATACTAAGGGTACTTTTCCTCTAACCACGGTCTTTTTTCCACACTGTATAATTATATTAGCCAACAAGACAAAGACAAAAATAAGCAATAACTATAATAGGTATAACATTTATGGACCTAAAACTAAGTGTCGTCTCCTTCGATCGTATTTTAGTCGTCTCAATTATTATTTAATTTTCATGGCAGACAAGATCTTTCTTAGGCAAATTTTCTGATAACATATAATTTTATTAAGGAGTTTTTTATTTGTTAATAAATTTCGTAAAAAAATAATGATTTTATTTAATTTGTTTTCACATGACGCAACTGCGATAAACTGTCTCAAAATTGGATAAATACACCAAAAAGTATTTCTCAAAAAAACATCTTATTTCGAGCTCAAAACTCGCCTAGACTACGTTGCCTAGACTACTTATGTTCCACCGCAGAGTTTGTCTGTGCGTTACCAGCACATTAGAGCTGTGTTTGGACACGTTTGCCAATTCAGACAGTCGAAGGCTGTAATCAGGCTCATCAAGCTTAATCACCCAAATCACGAGGTTTACAGGGCGGGATGTAGATAGCCTCATCATTTGTAATAGTCTCATGTGTTGTCATTTACTTTTTATAATCTCAATATTATTGAGATCTAGTTTGAGGATACAGCGGCAACTTTTCTTGGAATACATAATTAGTTTATCAACGGTTTCAAAATGATTGAATGAACAGATTAATGTTTGTTTATGGTTTTTTTTATTTACGATATAAAACTTTTTAGTGTCTCTGTAGGAATCTTTAGAAAAAATATTTTTTTACATACTAACCGACGTCGGCGTCGAGACCGTCCTCGGAAGCGGTGGCGCGACGACCTCGATGCCTTCGACGGAAATCGGTTAGAGCTGGCTAAGGAGAGAGAGAGAGAGAGCTGGAAGGAAGTGGGGGAGACCTTTGCCTAGCAGTGGAACATTATAGGTTAATTAAAAAAAACATACATCACTACGAAGAGCCAAAGATCGGGCTCGCAGTGGCATGCGTTGGGAGAGGCCTATGTCCAGCAGTGGATTGACACGAGCTGATGATGATGATGATGATTATGATAAATACATACATCACGCCCGCTTCTCAGATCCTGACACACATACTTTGCTTCACTTACTCTCATAAAAGTAGAGGATCCGAGTATACAACGACCTTCACCGGCCCGGTTTATGGATAAAAAGTATTTTATATCTTTAGTTAAAAATATTTTACGATTGGGTTGGCTGAAACAGTTCAGTCCAGTATAATGATTAAATATTTTTTTTTTTAAATAGTGCACTGGTTTGGATAATAGATAAATTACATAGGTACCAATCGAAAGTATGAAACCTATAGAATATGCAAACGTTAGGTTGACTATTTTTTTCCCGTCACAACTATTGGGTAGGCAGGTGTGAACAGGTAAGTCAATATTAGTAATTTGCAACCGTCTGGTTAATAAATACAATGTATGTTTAAATAAAGATAATCTCATTACAAACACACTAACAAACAAGAGCAATGTTTAAATAAAATTATTTTTAAATATTTAAAGTATCATATACTGGACTGAAATTTTTCAGCCAACCCACTCGCAATATATTTTTTTACATATTAAATTTGATATAAATACTTTTCATCCAATAACCGGCCCGGTGAAGGTCGTTGTATACTCGGATCCTCTACTAATAGCTTCATCACGCCTTTTTCAGAGACCGGTAGACAGAGACCAGCTGTCAGCTTTCCATTTTTGTGTTTAAAGGTGTGTCAGCACACTTCTGTTTTTTTTTCATTTACTCTTATTATCATAGAAACAAACATACTTATAATCACGACTATTATCCTCGAAGCTTAGTCCAGAGACTAGGCAATGAGGAGAGCAAAAGCAGTCCTATACCATAGTCCACTTTTCAAAAAATAGCGACTGTACATGTGCTCAGCGTGACACGTGGTGAGTCCATCGCCGCTATATGTTGTCTTTAGTCCGTTAGTCGCTTTTTACGACACCCAAGGGAAGAGAGGGGGTGGTAGTATTCTTTCACCGCCACGCGACACGGTTTATCATAAAAAACGTTGTGTTAACGTAGAAGTTAGCGCAGAGCTATGTGCGTCAGGGCTAATATGATTGCCCGCAGGTTTGCACGCTGTACTAAACAGGTTAAGATTACACTTTTTAAAGCCTTTTGTAACTCTCTGTACACGTGCAGCCTGTGGACGCATTACATCCAGGGGGCATACAGGGTTCTGAGCACTCAATACAATAACGCATTCATGATGCTGATGGGGCTTCGTCGTCACTGTAGTGCATCAGGGATGCTGGCAGAAGCTGCAGGAGATAGCTTTGCAGCCATTATTAGAAAATGCATAGCGTCCCTGATCCGTCGTACGCGGGGCAGCTCCAACAGCCTCCTGATGAGTGTCGCGGCAAGGTTGGACGTGGACAGTGCTATTATGCAGCATTGGACGCGCGTCCAACTAACCAAGGACACTAAAAACTTAACTTATTATTTATTTTAATGTTTCAAAATTATATTTTAATTTACTAACATCGTTTGTAAGATCTTTATTTTTATTTATTTATTTATAGAAGTTAGAAGTGATTAAAGTAAGACGTCTTAGTTTCACTTAGGTGCTTACTTTTTTTTATTTCTTTATTTCCACATAAATTATGACAACAATTAAAATGAACGATTCCCTACATGCCCAACAAAAGACTGACATAATACAAGTAAAAAAGAGCTAGCTTCCAATCTTGGTATTCTATAAACATATTAAACACCCCTGTGCTTTAGTGGTAAGATCACCGGTCTCAGACCCCGTTGGTCACAAGTTCGATTGCAAGTTATCGATTGCAAGTTGGGACGCTGCAATCGAAACTACCTACTTACCAACAAGTGAGATGAAAGCCTTCTTCTTTGATGTGGCTCCCAGTTGTGTAAAAACAATAACGATTTCGTTAGATAGTATACAATTATTAGTTCACATACGTACTCAAATACGTACGAAATAAAAATAAAATAAAAAATTGAGAGTCTCCGCTTTCACTATTCAAATCATGAAATATTATAATAACAAACCAAAACTAAGCAAACATCCACTGTAATCGTATTCAAGTAGCCCATATGACATATTAATGAACATAAAACTTTTCCCCGATTCCGGCAAATTATATATATGTGTCGGTCTAATTCGGTTGGGGAGGTGTCTGGGCCGAACAAAGGCGGCTCTACATCGGATTCTAATTAGCCTTTATTAGATTTGACCGACATTTAAAACACTGTGGTTTGAATTGGACACCTAAATTAGATTGCTTACTACTGAGACGGGGAACGGGCTGATATCGTGTGTAATCTTTTTGTGCATGTCAGTTCTAGTTGGAAATAGAATCGCTATATGGTGGGAAGTGACCGGATATAACGTAGTTTGAATTTGGATTGTGAAACTGGTCTTCATTTGTCTTTTTGTGATTGTGTGCGTTAATCATATTGTGTTAATATACTGATTCGTCGGAATTTAACAGCAATTGTCTATTGATAAATTGGGAAGTACATTTCAAACGGAGTCGTCACACTTTAAAAATGCAGATAGATAGATAAGGCTAAGATCAGATCAAATTATTAAAGTTCGATGGCGCAGCGTCTCGCGCGTTGGGGTAAGCAACTTTCTCAATGACAGGTCACCGGAAAGGTAGCCAATTTTTTTTTTATTGTCGTTCAAGTTAATGACTCCACTCCACTGATATGTAGTCCAAGCGCAAAGACAACTGGTGCAGCGTTAAAAAAACGCAACATTAGTCGCCCTCACCTTACCGGCCCACAAGTTTTTTTCACGGCTCGTTTGAAGGACTCGTTTGAAAGAATTATAATGTCTCGATCTAATTGTTCTTCAAAGGACACGTAAAGACAATGGTCCTGGAATTGAGGTAAGAAAACAGTTGTTAAAATCCGTCAACCTACTTTAGGTCAGCGTGACGTACCTATTATGGCCTAATCACGCAGCAGTGGGAAGTTGAATAAAATGAGATAAGAGGTAAGACCATATGTACATGATTATTTTATTGAGATGACCATTCGTACAAACTATAGAATATTCAGATGTTAATTATGCTGAAATGCTCTATAACTTAAATTAACTTTCCTACACTCACACCAATTATCTAGCCCAAGAGAAGCTTCGAAGAAACTCGTTA